>JACEFZ010001406.1:0-147163 GCA_014155875.1 Cepaea nemoralis
TCAAATTTTTTGGGCATGTTATGAGAAGAAATGACTTGGAGAACTTCGTGACGACTGGCAAGATCGAAGGGAGGAGACCAAGGGGAAGATCTAGAAGCAAATACCTGGATGGCTTGGCCTGGTGGCATGGTCGAGACAGGAACACAGAGCTGATCCACGACTCTGGTGACCGAGTGAGATGGCAGAACATGACCGCCCACGCTTACCGGCATGGTCTACAGTTTTTGTCTCTCTGACGAATGTGAAGCTATATATGAGTATATATCGGAAGAAATACAATTGATTATTTCGACATAGGAATTTACTCAACACCTCAACATATGTTGCACAAGTAGGCAGACAAATAGTGACTATTGATACGTCATTCATTTACCCTAACTGCTAGGCTTTTATCTCGGCTTTGCTATAATTAGGTCGAAGGAAAGTTTTTCTAGCTATGAGAGGTCAGTTTAATAACCGCTCGTCCGACCTATTCAGACAAACTGCTGGGTATTCAGGAATCGTCTCCATATTACCACTTTGAGAACCATTGAGATATAACCAGAATACACATCGTCGGAACGATGTAGGGGTCACATATTCACATCACGAGAAATATTTCCAATATACAACATGTTTTGGTACAATAGTTAGTTATTATTAGCTTTATAAACAAGACATTACTAATACACTGGTTATGTAGTAGTAATGTTAGTCCCGTCCTTGGACATAAAATCAATTACACACGCGAAACAAAGTTCATCCATCTTCTAAACACAATTCGGATTATCACATCTGCTCTTGTTAATAAATATATAAATAAATAAATAAATAAGTGAACTAGAATACATATTTTGAGCTCTTCATTCGTCAGGTGGTTTGTCATGTATATAACTGGGACGCAGAGGTGTTTCCAAGACACCAGGGCCGGGTTATATACTGGCCAAGACCTACTGACGCGTCCTCGTCCTGGGCAACAGGTCCCTTCGGGGTCCTGGCTAAAGTCAATAGGATCGCCGATTCCTCCGAAGTCGGAGAGTGTCTGCCTGCACGGCGAGGAACCACCAGTCTGCACACCAATAAGCCAGACATGGGACAACGGATACTCACGCAAACCTCAGGTCCTGTATGACATCACACTGCTGTTGGACATCCGACATACAGGACTTTGCGTTGGAGCTCAAGCCAACGAACGCAAGCAAGCAATCATGTATATAATTTCTGCACTAAAACAGTTTGTTGAAATGTCTATCATAAGCCAGATGTTATTCCTCGGTGGATGTCATATTTACATTGTATCTGTCCCATCTTGAATCCATCTACGCTGTGGGATTCCTCTTCTCTGCTTCCTCAGTAAAAATCAACTTAGTTGCGCATCCTTTTTAGGATTTAGCAGTCAATTCCAGCATGTTTAGACTGTTTGTGATTTCTGGACAAGCTGTTCAGTAGTTTGCCATTGCTTTCTGAATGATCGACACTCATACCATTGTATGAAAACCAACGCAAGACGGTCTGCTTCCAAATTGACAGCAGCTGTGTTTCGAACGCGTTTGAAATTGCATTGTAACCCCTTCGAACCAGAACCGGCAGGAAGGGGTAGGGACATGTGGCTGCCCGGTACATGTCCCTTAATAAAAATCTTGTCAAGATTGCATGTCTTTTGACGTGTCTAAAATATATCATTTCCTCAGATTTGTTTGTCTTAATCTCCCTCAGTAATAGGTTATTGTTCTGGCTAAGTTTCTAATAAGCCCTTTGTTCGTACTAAGCAAAAATTATCTGTATAATGTGGGTTTTTCTGCTTCATTCTTCATTCATCTGTTCTTATATCCTGTATTTTTGTTTTCGTATTTTTTTTTCTCTGTTCGTTCACTATCATGATTTGTGTCTCTTTATTTCCATTATATATTCATCCGATGTCTACTGCCCTTCGAAACATGCTTTCAGTTTGGCTTTTGTTTTGTTAACACCTGTCATTATTGATTTTACACATCTGTGCATTACTTACGTCGTATATCACATATCTCTTTCTTTTTTGTTTCTATTCGTTTATTTTCACAAATCCCTAATTTTATGTCTGTTGTCTGTCTGTAACTTTCACATGTTACCTAACTGTATATTTGTCTGACAGTCTACCTGTCTCTCAATTTAATATGTCATTTACACTTTGTATCAGCGTGCACTTTGTCTTCAGTTTCTCATGTTTATGTCATGTACCTTCAGGTTTGTCGGCTTACCCGTCTATTTAACATATTATACAACTTGAAATTGGTCTTCCTCTCTGTCTATCTGTAAATCTACAGAGCTATGTATATAACCATCAGTCTATCCACTCGTTTGTATTAGCGTCTACCACTGTGTTTTTCTACCTATCTGTGTGTCTTTTTGTCAGTCTACAAACAAACTGAGTCGGAACTATGAACAAAACACAACCGTCAGGTGGACATGGCGTCCGGCTGTGCTGGTATCGCACAACTTTTGCTGCGAGATACTGAGCCCGTTGTGCCCTTGTCCCCAGTGCTGTGACGTCGAATCTTTTTCATAAACCTAGCTATACTGACGTCACAATGTCACGGGCAAGGCCACGTCTGCTCTATCATGAAAACAAAACAACTTCAGCACAGCATCAACATCAACATGATTGATTATATCCGTAAATGAAATGTGGTCACTGCCGCTCCAGCTCTCAGGAGCTGTTTGTAGCTGACCAAGAATCCCAATATCCTCCAGCTTCAGGGATTTGAACTGCTGCAGACACTGTGGGATGTTGCCACCTGGTAGTCCTGCGTCTAATTACCAGAATCTTCTGATTGGGCGGGGCTTCTTCGTGCTTGTTGTAGGATATCCTTTCCAACATGGCGTTGAAGAGTCTATTTCTATAAATAAAAATAATAACGAAAAACAATAAGAAATAATATACGGAAGAAAAAATGAAATTAGCAATCCCTACAATCAATAATGAAATGAAAGCCATTTGAGGAATGTGGAGTAGATACTCAAGATTTGTTTGGCACATTATGATGAGAAATAAACGGGAAAGCTTAGCAACAACTGGCAAGATTAATGCGACAAGAGCAAGAGGAAGGTAGAGAAAGAAATCTGCATCTCTGGGCTAAATGTCGTAATCGAGACAGGAACACAGAGCTGATCCAAGACTCTGGTCATAGTACGAGATGGCAAACCATGACCGTCCGCGCTTACGGGCATGGTTCATGATGATGATGATGATGATGATGATGATGATGATGATGATGATGATGCAAATACTGAAGAGATGGCGTGGGGTGACAACGCTTGTTATTTGAAAACACTTGAGCACAATTATAAAAACAAGTACATATATGTAAGAAAAACAAACACACACACACTACACAATTACACACAGCGGTGGTGTAGTCGGCTAGCATGCTTGACTGCCGGCCTGATGGTCATGGGTTCGATTCTGCCTCAAAGCGGATGTGTTGAAATGACCAGACTAATAATTGTACTCGAGAATGTCTCGGGAAGTAAAGACATACTGCTCGCACCACCTCGCGAGTACCGATTGGTTTATAACAGCATAAACCCAATACAATACACTTATTGCGTGTAACAACTAACATGTGTCCTTGACTTTTAATGACAGACATAGGAATACCAGAAGACGAGTTATCTCCACCTGGTCACAGTCAAAGTCAACAGTCCTTTCCACATATCCAACAGACATATCTGGGCTCAAGTGGGTCTAACCGCCGCCCCCGACCCCACAACAGGACTGACACATGACAATGTTGCCTTCTTTGACAACGAAGGACAACAAGAAATGTGTGTGAAATGTTAAATTATGGCCCCTTCCAACAAAATATCATCATCAATTGCCTTCTTCGAAATGACGTTCATCGGCAGCCACACTTACTGTGCTGTCTTAATAATGTATATAGACCAACATCTTACAGAAGGTCGTTAGCAGAACTTAGCTTTCATTATGGGCCGCTGAAAACATTATCGATCCTTCGTCTGCCTCATGCATTATCGTACGCACACTTTCTCATATGTCCTGTGTCCATCTTGCTTCTGGTCGACTCCTGGATCTTCAATTAGAAACCATTTCATTCCACCTCTGTTTTTTCCAAACCACGGGAATGTTTAATGTGGCCAGAGTATTTAAGCTTCCGAGATTATGATGATGGTTATCAGCTTATGACCGTCGTCGAGATCACGCAGTGTCAGTAATTTTCTTGTTCTTGGTCCACGACATTTGGAGAATTCTTCTGGAACATTTAGTCCAAAGACCAGAGTTCCTCTTTAGTAATTTCTAAATATTGCATGACTCACATCCGTATGTTATCACAGGAAAGACGTATGTTCTCAAATGTTTTACTTTGACTTATTTCCTGGTGTTGTGTCATAGGATCTTTATGCTGTGTAAACTCTGCATTGCTATGACTAGTCTATGTTTAACTGCTACTGAACAATTCTCTTTAGCTGAGTTTAACTTTTAAAAAAAAAAGCTTCTTTAGACGGCTCGATGATGACTAGATATATGATCCATCCGTCATGTGCCATGCCGGTAAGCGTGGGCGGTCATGTTTTGCCATCTCACTCGATTACCAGAGTCGTGGATCAGCTCCGTGTTTCTGGCTCGACCATGCCACGAGGCCAAGCCATCCAGGTATTTGCTTCTAGGTCTTCCTCTTGGTCTGTTCCCTTAGATCTTACCAGTTGTCACCAAGTTCTCCAATTCATTTCTTCTCATAACATGCCCAAAACGTTTTGACTGTCTGCATCTAATGTCTCTAATCAGTTTACGATCTTCGTTTGTTTCTTGAAGGACCTGTTCATTGGTCTTTCTAGCTGTCCATGGTATTCTTTGCATTTTCCTCAGAAACCACATTTCTACAGCCATCAGATGTTTTTCAGCTTGACTGCTCATTGTCCAAGCTTCACATCCATATAAAAGTACAGGTTCTATGTAGCACCTCAACACTCTTTTTCTCGTTTCAATTGACATCTTTTTATTGGTCAGTATGTTTTTCATCTTGCTAAAGGCTACCTTTAGACATGGCGATTCTTGTTCTAATCTCTTCAAGGCATCTCCCATCAGATGTTATTACTGTTCCGAGATAATTGTACCTATTCACTTGTTGAAGAATATTCCCATTTACTTGTATATTACATTGTGGTATTTCGTTCTTCCTAGTGACGACCATAATCTGTGTCTTTTTACAATTTAATTCTAACCCTCGTTGTTCACTGTGTGTAACAACTGCATCTACTAAATGTTGCAGGTCCTGTTCATTGTCTGCAATCAAGACTGTATCGTCTGCATATCTAATGTTATTGATGCATCGTCCCCCAATGTTGATTCCTTCCATATCTTCAATATTTCTGAAAATACTTTCACTGTACAGGGAAAACAGATCTGGAGACATTACACATCCCTGTCTCACACCTCTCTTAATAGGCTGATATTGGCCTACTTCATTATCAACTCTTATGGCAGCTTGTTGTTTCCAATATATGTTTTTTACAAGTCTAAGGTCTTTTCCATCAATTTGTAGATCTTCAAGCATCCTTATCATGTCGAAATGTCTCACTTTATCAAAAGCCTTTGTGTAGTCAATAAAGCAAAGGTGTAGATCTTTGTTTACTTCTATAGATCGTTCAATTACGGTTCTCAGTAAATACACAGCATTTACTGTACCCTTTCCTTCTACAAACCCACATTGTTCTTCTCCTATTTCAGGTTGTATTTTCCTTCCTAATTCTTTGCATGATAATTCTTAGCAAAATCTTCGTGATGTGACTCATTATACTAATTGTTCGATGTTGATCACATTCCAAGGCTCCTGATTTCTTTGGGATTGCAATAAATACAGAATTACATAATTCATGAGGTATATTTCCAGTATCATATATTGTATTAAGCAGACTGGTAACTTTATCTATTCCATATTCTTCTAAAGCATTAATCATTTCTGTTGTGACACTGTCTGAACCAGGGGGTCTTGCCAGATTTCATATGGTTAAGAGCATTCTGAACCTCCATCTTCAAAATTGCTGGTCCTTCATTATTATTTTGAACATCGTAGTGTTCGTCTCTGTTGTCGTCATAAAGGTTTTTCACAGTAATCTGACCATACACTGTAAGATCTGATCTTTTTCTATTATGACTCTTCCATCTTTTGTCTTTAGGCAGCCTGCTGATGTACGTGTTCTTTGATTAGTAAGCTCCTGGATTCTTTTGTGCATTAGTTTCGCATTTTTACTGTTGTGTTGTTTTTCAATTTCTTCGCAGTTTTTCTCAAGCCATGTTTCTTTTGCCTCCCTACATAAGGTTCTGACTTTTCTGTGAATTTCTTCATATTTAGCAGGATTATTTTTGTTCTGTCTTCTTGTTTCCATTAGTTGTAAAGTTTCTTCAGTCATCCATGTCTTACGGCCCACTTTCTTTAATTTTGGAATAGTTTTTTCTGCTGCACAACTGATTGAATTCTTCAGCATTTCCCATTTATCATCTATATCTTGAAATAGGATCTCTAGATCAGACAATAAATCAGATTTGTTCTTTACTTCTATGTTAAAATTATCTTGTATTTCTTTGTCAGTTTTCAATTTGCACAAGTCATATTTAGGGTGTCCTGCTATATACTTGACTTTCTTTAACTTTACCCTCAATGTGCCTGTAATTAATCTGTGATCACTGTAACAGTCTGCATTTGTAACTGTTTTTACGACTGTCGAAACCTTCGAAAAATTTCGAAACCTTCTGTTAATCAGGATGTAATCTATCTGGTTTTTAATCCTGCTGTCTGGACTCCTCCATGTCCATAATCTTCTAGGATGCTGTTTAAACCAGGTATTTCCTAAAACCATTTCTTGTTCTTTTGCCCATTTTACAAGTCTGTAACCTCTTTCATTTCTTTCTCCCAAACCATGGTTGCCTACACTGCATCCATCGCGCTGCTTTCCTATTTTTGCGTTGAAATCACCCATTATGATATTTATTTCTGATTTTTTGCAGTTCTTCAAAGCAGACTCCATGTCGTTATAAAATTCCTCTATACTTTCTTCACTGCATTCACTTGTTGGGTAACCACAATGATGGCAGCCACAAATGTTTACTGACCAAGTCTTGACCAAACTTGGTCAACACAGACTGGATGCTATCGCGTCTCGGGTTGGTGAGTTATTTTATGATTCAGTTGACGTGGAGAAGGCTCTCTCTGGGATAGAGCTGGAAGTGCAGCAAAACAAACAGAAGACCCACATCTGGAGAGGCTGATTCTGAGCCAGTAAAATTCCTCTATACTTTCTTCACTGCATTCACTTGTTTGGTAGCCACGATGATGGCAGCCACAAATGTTTACTGACCAAATTTGGTCAACACAGACTGGATGCTATCGCGTCTCGGGTTGGTGAGTTATTTTATGATTAGGCTGACGTGGAGAAGGCTCTCTGGGATAGAGCTGCAAGTGCAGCAAAACAAACAGAAGACCCACATCTGGAGAGGCTGATTCTGAGCGGGCGGGGGTGGCCGGGGTATGATAAACAGAGAACCCTGACGACACTCAGTCCGTAGAGGAAAACGCAAGCAGACATTCAACAGAGCTGCCACCGTTGCCATCAGGATGTGAACTCATTGGCTACTGGAGAAAGAGAAGGATCACGTGTGGGAATAGCCCGTGTGTGATTGTTGATTTCATATTCATATTGATACTGAGTAACGCAATTATGTCACTCAGTTGGTGTCTTCTGTAAACACAAACATAGCGATTTGTCGGCAGCGGACCATACGTCACGTGTGTTAATATACACCTTGTCGGTGTTATCAAAACACTACTTCGAATTAGCAACGGGTTGGCCACTTAAGTGGACTGGATTCAACTATCACGTGTTGCAGCACTGGATCCGTGGCATATCCTTATTTCAAGCAGTCACCTGAAAGACAAGGTGATCTTGTCGAGTCAAATGCATGATTGCTAAGGCCCATAAGGTTGTTTCTTCTTGGGTGTATCTATTTTGGACACAGTCGTTCTGTTATAACTATATCTCATTCATTATATTAGTCAATACTTCAGACATTCAACACTGGCGTTGGTGAGGTTGATGTCCTTGTATACTGAAGTCAGATGTCTGAAGCTTAAAGTACAGCCGCACATAAAGGAGAAGGTGTCGTTATTAATAGGGGAACTCTGCGGCGGGAAGAACTATGACAAATAAACTTTAGTTTGAAAGGTTTAATAATTGGGCACGCAGGCCCGTCTAACATTGTGCTGTTCTGAATTCACGAGTATAAACATATTTCTGTGACGTTAATCATCATGTTCACTGCCAAGTCGGTAAGTTTCTACATCTCTCGTTCTCTAACGCTGAGACTTCGCCCATTCTTTGTCCCGGGATTTCCGAATCCTGTTTGATTTGGCTGGGAAGAAGATTAGTAGAAATAAAAATACTGGAATTTACAAAAGGATTTAAAAGGCAATCGGGTCGACTTCATGGCACTGAAATGTATCCCACATGGCCACGTCTCTTTCCGCAAAGAGCATCCCGCAAAAAGCAGGAACTCCATAGATGTAGCGACAAACCCCATGAATATTTGAGAATATTGCACTCGTGAACCGAACGACGTAGCCCGGAATCGAACGCAAAACGACGCAAGCTGCGTAACCACATCAGCCACGGAGACTCTCCACAAAGACTTTTTTTATTTTAGAATTTTTGGGTTTCAAATACTACATCCACTCTAAAAGAAGTTTAGTAAATTTCAGGCGATAATGAAAACACTTGAGACGGGCGCATGGTTTATTAAGAGTTAAGGCATCACCGACCTTGTTTCGTCACCTAGAACGATTATGACAACCTGGTACTTCAGCATTTCTTTGAGTTGTATCGAGCATCGTTCACCATATTCCCCTGTGCCCTGAAAAAATTTATCAGAAATGTCAGTGAAAGTTATCTGACCAAATCTTTGATGAAGAATATCATACATGTCAGTGAATGTTACCTAAGCAAAATGTGATGAACAATAATATCACAAATGTCAGTGAAAGTTATCTAAACAAAATCTCATGAATAATATCACAAATGTCAGTGAAAGTTATCAAAACAAAATCTAATGAACAATATCACAAATGTCAGTGAAAGTTATCAAAACAAAATCTAATGAACAAAATCACAAATGTCAGTGAAAGTTATCTAAACAAAATCTAATGAACAATGTCACACATGTCAGTGAAAGGTATCTAACCGATGAAGAATGAGACAGAAGGAAAATGCAACTACAGTGTGTGTAATGTGTGCCAAGTGCCGCGTTCGTGTCTGAATGCTGGATGAATACTTCAGACACAATTGGGCCACGTGTCTACATCAATACCCAATGCCCAACATCTTGGTATTTGTCTAGGTTTAATATTTATAATGGGCTCGTACAAACCACTTCATCACTCCCAGATCTAGCATGCAAACAACTCAAAGTCCTTCGCGTCCTTAGACGATACAATCACCTTTATTGTTGAACAGTATCACACGTGGCTGTCATACGCCGCCGGCATCTTACCGTTTCGCGTTCTGCGTATGACCAGCACACCGCCTGCCACAAATATACAATCATCTAATCGTCATACGAACTATCGTTGCTACATCTGATCAGTCTGACGATGGTATGTATAGTCTATCTATTAAATGGTTTAACGGTTCAAGCACTACTCACACATAGCTGGTAACCATAAGATCTGGTCACGGCGTGTATCTGCCCGCCATTCTCGTTGAGGTGTTCTCACAACAGGGTCGACTGTCTCTCCATCACTGGCCGGCGTTTGCGTTCATCAAGCAACAGCTTCGGGTGTTGCTCCATCATTGCCAGCGTTCACAATAGAAACAATCTTCGTACTTTTGCCTTAATTCACCCCAAACAAACGTCACCAGCTATATTTAGGGTCACCAGCTATATTTAGCACTGACGGTGATCTCCTCTGTATTCGGGTACAGTTCGTGTCAGTGCGTTTCAATTTCCCCCACAGTTTCTTTGGGCTTTGGCAACCGTTTCTGTGTGAGTGCGTGTGTGTATGTGTGAGTCTGTCTGTCTCATCGTCAGTTTTCTGGAACTGGCAGCAATAGCAGCAGCAGGCAGCAGCAGCTGTTCACAACAAGCCAGAGTAGCGTTGCCTTTTCTGCAGCAGCATCATGGCATCTGACATTCTGCTAGCTTTCTTTATCCCTTCATACATGCTTCTGATGTTTCCCTTATCACTTGCGATTTGGATGGACTCACATAACTTGATCCAATAGTCATTCGCACACTGCCTGGCAGCCTTTTGCACATCCTTCCTTGCTTGCTTCAGCTCACTCACTCAGAGTTACGCGTTGGTCTTTCCTAGTTACACGACATTCTTTAGTCCCCAGAAACATTCGTGATACCCATTTTAAGCTGAGAGATAGATATCTGGTGTTAACCCCGTGTTGTTTTACAATAACAACTCGATCGTAAAGAGGGAAATATAATCTGAGCCACCTATACTTCCCATTATATGATTGGTACCAATTTTAGACTGGTTCATGGAAAAATTCCACGAATTGACGGGGATTTCGAAACATGTTCACAGAGCTGCCAGACAATAGTCTTAGATACTGCACAACTGCGGCTCCCATAGAGTATAGTAAAGACCACATAAATGACAGTTTAGAACCACTGAATGATACAGTACAGTGGAAACCACGTAAAAGTATAGGCTACAGAAAGGTTACTTTTGGAGTTTATTGACAGATACACTATATCTGAAGTCATATCAATCATAGCAAGGAAACCACTGAATGCTACAGAACAGAAAAGTCACATAACTGATGGGTTATAAATGCCTGAATTATATTGCAAAGTGGGCGCCACAGAAATGATGGTTTTGGAACCACTGAAGTTTACATTATAGGAAAGGACAGAGACATGATAATGTGGAAGTTACTTAATACTACAGAACAGAGCAGGCCACAGAAATGACAGTGTTCACACGGCTGAAAACAATAGCAAACAAATAAATGTAAAAAATGCCCACTAAATCACAAACATCACAAATGCTGGAGTTGAATGCGGTGTCCTGTAAAGGATATACAACTAACTGGAACTGGACACAGACATGATATTTTGGTAACAACTGAATAACACTGTACTGTAATAACATCCAACCAGTCGCTAATATGACATAATAATATGTATTGCGTATAACAAAGACAGGTGTAATCCAGGTGAGTGACCTATGAAAACAATAACAAGGCAGACATCCAGCTGAACGAGTGGCTAGATTGCCGTATTCTCCTTCGAGAGACCCGGGTTCGAATCCTCGGTAAGGTGTGGTGTTTTTTTCTGTCGGAGGCAAAAAGAAAACTCTAACCTGCACAGTTCGCGGCGACTGCACTAGCCAGGCGGCCTTAATTCCTCAGGCTCAAGACCCCCCTGCCATACACCGCAAGGTACTATTTCGGCAGTAAATGAGTTTTATTTTTTTGACAGCTACTTCCAGATCTCGTTTGTGAAAACTAAATAGATTTATGGAGCCACGGAGGCCTAGTGATTAGTTCGCTTCTTGCCAAGTGGGTTGGGTTCAATATCCAGAAGAAGCGGGATGTTTCCCTCGACCAGTACGGCTCTGGAGTTGCCTCAACTGCCTAAGTATAAGTACCAGACAATTTTCAGAATGTTATGAGAGTTGTCTGGGGATTGTCTGAGAAGGAAAAGGCGACGATGAAGGAAAAGACAAACGCACCTCATATGACATGACCTACAATATGTGAAGGCATAAAACTTCACGCCCCAGAGGTTGTATCAGCTATGGGACTGCCTTCTATGGATGTTATGTTTGTTTATTTCTTGTGCTATTTGGTTACAAAAATACTTCTGGAACATCACGAAACAAACAGTTTAGTCAAAGCTAACGTGCACAAAAACGTTGATCTCCAACAATAAGAATGTAAATGTCCGCACGAAATACCGGAATTTCGACTTTAAAATCCTAGCCTGTCTTTTGCAAATAATAACAAGGACACAGAAATCCCAGAGGAGAAGAGAAAGACAAAAACAAGAGAAAAGAAATACAGAACAGATCTGTCTAAGAAGATGTCAGTATTTAAGACGACTGCTTATTAACACAAATAAAATTGAGGAACATGAAATATTCAGGATATGAAACAAAAATGTCTGTAAAAGAGAACAATGGAGGGAGTGTGTCGGGGAAGTTTAACAAGAATTTAGTTTTGGTATCACAAAATACTAAACATGATTACAGTGACATTATAAAACATGAATTCGTCAAGGTGTGTTAAATATTATGTTATTGCTGGATGACTGGAGTCATAACAAAAGTACAGGCTAAGTCTTAACTTCCGTGGCGAAGGGTTTACGGACGAAGTTCATAATCTCGCATACCGCGTTAGAAACACAGCTGCTGGCGATTTGGCAGCAGACCGACTTGCTTTGCTTTTTTATGAAATGGCATGGGTGCCGGTCGTTCAGAAAGTAATAGCAAACTGCTGTACGTAAATTTGTCAAGTGATCACAAGCAGCCAAACAATGCTGCGACGTCATGTAAATGATATGTAACTAATCAAAGACATAAAAAAGTCTTAACTGTGCTATTTCTTTATAGTTGCATGAACGTGCAGACAACTTATATGTTACCAGAAGAATAAGTATTTACCCTTATATATTACCTCAGTGTGATTGGGGACCTATAACTGTAACTGTATTACAGTAACCTTTGTTACAATAACAAGTGGCTATCTTCCTAATTGAAATTACTTGAAATGAAACATCGATACTCATATGTTGTGTAGACTTTGACTGCCACCGAGGGGAACCTCGTTCACCATCCCCAACTGCTCAAGCTGATCTATTTCCAGATCGCTTTAAGAAATGGCAGCAGTCAGATCTTCATCAATTAGATTTTCTTCGCTACAACTTCTTATTCTCGGCAGCACTTCGGTCATCCAGCCATAGTTTGGGAACATTTTGTGTGTGCCCACATTCATTCTCTGCTCGCTATACGATGCGGTAAGTAGGTCACCACAACTGACTCCGTTACAAGGGCGTTTTCTAGCCCTCTCTGCAATATATCAGCTTTTGGGGCATATTGACCCATGACGTATACGTTAGATATAAGTCGCAGAGTATTACCTCCCAAAGGAGAACAACCCAGGTGTAGCAGTATCTGATAGATGCTTGATTAAAACAGTGACACAACCACTGGGCCCCGCCAGTATAATCGTGACCTTCTCTTCGAGGTGGCTGGCTCTCTGGCCAAGGGGTTACGAATGTAATTCAGCATACCGCGTTCGAAACACAGATGTGGGCGATTTAGAAGCAGACCGCCATGTGTTGGTTTCCATACAATAGTATGAATGCTGGTGTTCAGAAAGCAATGGCAAACCACTAAGCGTAAACTAGACCAGGAATCTCAAAGAGATAAACAATGCTGGGGTTGACTGCTACGTCCTGTAAAGGATATGTAGTTAACTAAGCCTGTCGAGAGCTGGCGGCTAAACTGAACCACAAGCTCTTATAAAACCCAAGTCACATCACAAGTCGACATCACCTTTCTAGGTTCACTAGCAGTGCGAAACTGTCCAATCAAGTCTAAGTAAAGACTAATGTTACGTCTGGGAGGTACTCGACAAGGTAATTTATTTCCTTCCCATTTCTTCGTAGTTATGATTATTCTGACATTCTTCCGTTTTGCCTAGATTGAGTCAGAACACACCTGCTTGCCTAAAGGCTTCTATAACTTTCAGTTTGTGGCTCGTGAGTTATCAAGAAGAATTCGTCACCTTGTCGAACTTTCTTAGAGCTACTGCAGTTTGGCCAGTATCTTTCAGAAGTAAACCCTGATCTCACAGAACTGGGAAATGTTGCCTTTACTTATTGTTTGAAAGAATTCTGCAGTTTTATTTACAAGCATTGCTTGTTTATTGATATGGTTTTCTGACATGTTAACTACATTTATGTAACAATCGTAGTTTCTTATTCAGATTGCGTTGTTGGGATGAATGCAGTTGCATAGTGCCAAGTAACTGAATATTTATGTTGGCTTTGAGTTTTTTGTTGTTTAGGTATATTTTGCCATGTATCAATAATTTCCATTAAATTTATGACTTTATCAAAGGCAATGAAAACTGTGGAGCTTCTTTCAGCTTTGAAGATACTGTCGAGCAATTGTATCGACTTAAGAATGTCAGGTCTCTAAGTGTATTGCCACAATGTGTCAACACTGATGGTACATTACCTGTTAGTCAGAACTTTGTCACACAGTTCTCGCACATCAAAATGCCCCCCTTCCCCCCCCCCCCCCCCAAACAAAAAAGCGCTAGTTGCATTTCCTATACATGACGTCGCAGTCAACCTCAGCATTTTTTGTTGGCCTGAGCAAACTGGCCAAACAGATCTTCAATTTCAGTATAACATCCAGGGAAATAAATATGCAGGAAGACTAACTATGCAAACATTATGGCTTTTAGACGATTATCTCCCTTAGCAGCAATTTGCACAAAGATTTTAACCGCAATATTTTCTTTCGTTCCCACACATATATAAGAAAATATGCCCGTTTGTATTGCACGCCGGCAAAGAGGTCAAAGGCCGAGCCTCAAATAAATCTATCTGATATTTGTACTACGGCATCCGACAACTGTATTGCTAAAAGCACATTGCCCTATCCCCAAGTCTGTAATAGTTATAGACTTACTGTAACATTACTTCAATTTGCACTGTAGCGTCTCAAGCTTTTACAGCTTGTTCAAGGAGTTTACGCATTTACTAGTTTAAATGTCCTTTGCAGCAGCATCTCACTGAATAAAGGGATCATCATTATGTGCATTGCTAAATGACGTAGGCTTTCATGGCTCTGTCATTGAATGTCAGGAAAAAATGTTACTTGCATATACTTTACAGGACGTCGCAGTCAACACCAGCCTTTATTTTGGCTGTTTGTGATTTCTTGGCAAGTTTACGTTCAACAGTTTGCCCATGTTTTCTGAACGACCGGTACTTATTAGTGTGTGTGGGAAGTCAACGCAAGACGGTCTGCTTCCAAATCGCCTGCAGCTGTGTTTCAAACGCGTCATGCGGGATTACGAAGTACATTTTTAACCCCTTTGCCTCAGCGCCGGTCAGAAAGGGAGTACTGACAGAGAACGGAAATTAACAACTGTTCTACTGTATGGAAGTGAATCATGGACATTAACAACTGTTCTACTGTATGGTAGTGAATCATGGACATTAACAACTGTTCTACTGTATGGCAGTGTATCATGGACATTAACAACTGTTTCACTGTATGGCAGTGTATCATGAACATTAACAACTGTTCTACTGTATGGTAGTGAATCATTGACATTAACAACTGTTCTACTGTATGGTAGTGTATCATGAACATTAACAACTGTTCTACTGTATGGTAGTGAATCATGGACATTAACAACTGTTCTACTGTATGGCAGTGTATCATGAACATTAACAACTGTTCTTCTGTATGGTAGTGAATCATTGACATTAACAACTGTTCTATTGTATGACAGTGTATCATGAACATTAACAACTGTTCTACTGTATGGTAGTGAATCATGGACATTAACAACTGTTCTATTGTATGGCAGTGAATCATGAACATTACCAACTGTTCTACTGTATGGTAGTGAATCATGGACATTAACAACTGTTCTACTGTATGGCAATGAATCATGGACACAAACAACTGTTCTACTGTATGGCAGTGAATCATGGACATTAACAACTGTTCTACTGTGTGGCAGTGAATCATTGACATTAACAACTGTTCTATTGTATGGCAGTGAATAATGAACATTAACAACTGTTCTACTGTATGGTAGTGAATCATGGACATTAACAACTGTTCTACTGTTTGGCAGTGAATCATGGACACAAACAACTGTTCTACTGTATGGCAGTGAATCATGGACATTAACAACTGTTCTACTGTATGGCAGTGAATCATGGACATTAACAACTGTTCTATTGTATTGCAGGGAATAATGAACATTACCAACTGTTCTACTGTATGGTAGTGAATCATGGACATTAACAACTTTTCTATTGTATGGCAGTGAATCATGAACATTAACAACTGTTCTACTGTATGGCAGTGAATCATGGACACAAACAACTGCTCTACTGTATGGCAGTGAATTATGGACACAAACAACTGTTCTACTGTATGGCAGTGAATCATGGACATTAACAACTGTTCTACTGTATGGCAGTGAATCATGGACATTAACAACTGTTCTATTGTATGGCAGTGAATAATCAACATTAACAACTGTTCTACTGTATGGTAGTGAATCATTGACATTAACAACTGTTCTATTGTATGGCAGTGAATCATGAACATTAACAATTGTTCTACTGTATGGCAGTGAATCATGGACACAAACAACTGTTCTACTGTATGGCAGTGAATCATGGACATTAACAACTTTTCTACTGTATGGCAGTGAATCATGGACACAAACAACTGTTCTACTGTATGGCAGTGAATCATGGACATTAACAACTGTTCTACTGTATGGCAGTGAATCATGGAAAATAACAACTGTTCTACTGTATGGCAGTGAATCATGGAAAATAACAACCGTTCTACTGTATGGCAGTGAATCATGGAAAATAACAACCGTTCTACTGTATGGTAGTGAATCATGGAAAATAACAACTGTTCTACTGTATGGCAGTGAATCATTGACATTAACAACTGTTCTACTGTATGGTAGTGAATCATGGAAAATAACAAATGTTCTACTGTATGGCAGTGAATCATTGACATTAACAACTGTTCTACTGTATGGCAGTGAATCATGGAAAATAACAACTGTTCTACTGTATGGAAGTGAATCATTGACATTAACAACTGTTCTACTGTATGGCAGTGAATCATGGAACATAACAACCGTTCTACTGTATGGCAGTGAATCATGGAAAATAACAACTGTTCTACTGTATGGTAGTGAATCATGGAAAATAACAACCTGTTCTACTGTATGGCAGTGAATCATGGAAAATAACAACCGTTCTACTGTATGGTAGTGAATAATGGAAAATAACAACTTTTCTACTGTATGGCAGTGAATCATTGACATTAACAACTGTTCTACTGTATGGTAGTGAATCATGGAAAATAACAACTGTTCTACTGTATGGCAGTGAATCATTGACATTAACAACTGTTCTACTGTATGGTAGTGAATCATGGAAAATAACAACTGTTCTACTGTATGGCAGTGAATCATTGACATTAACAACTGTTCTACTGTATGGTAGTGAATCATGGAAAATAACAACTGTTCTACTGTATGGCAGTGAATCATGGACATTAACAACTGTTCTACTGTATGGAAGTGAATCATGGACATTAACAACTGTTCTACTGTATGGTAGTGTATCATGAACATTAACAACTGCTCTACTGTATGGCAGTGAATTATGGACACAAACAACTGTTCTACTGTATGGCAGTGAATCATGGACATTAACAACTGTTCTACTGTATGGCAGTGAATCATGGACATTAACAACTGTTCTATTGTATGGTAGTGAATAATCAACATTAACAACTGTTCTACTGTATGGTAGTGAATCATGGACATTAACAACTGTTCTATTGTATGGCAGTGAATCATGAAAATTAACAATTGTTCTACTGTATGGCAGTGAATCATGGACACAAACAACTGTTCTACTGTATGGCAGTGAATCATGGACATTAACAACTGTTCTTCTGTATGGCAGTGAATCATGGACACAAACAACTGTTCTACTGTATGGCAGTGAATCATGGACATTAACAACTGTTCTACTGTATGGCAGTGAATCATGGAAAAAAACAACTGTTCTACTGTATGGCAGTGAATCATGGACACATTAACAACTGTTCTACTGTATGGCAGTGAATCATGGACATTAACAACTGTTCTATTGTATGGCAGTGAATCATGAACATTAACAACTGTTCTACTGTATGGCAGTGAATCATGGACATTAACCAACTGTTCTACTGTATGGCAGTGAATCATGGACATTAACAACTGTTCTACTGTATGGCAGTGAATCATGGAACATAACAACCGTTCTACTGTATGGCAGTGAATCATGGAAAATAACAACTGTTCTACTGTATGGTAGTGAATCATGGAAAATAACAACCGTTCTACTGTATGGCAGTGAATCATGGAAAATAACAACCGTTCTACTGTATGGGTAGTGATAATGGAAAATACAACTGTTCTACTGTATGGCAGTGAATCATTGACATTAACAACTGTTCTACTGTATGGTAGTGAATCATGGAAAATAACAACTGTTTCTACTGTATGGCAGTGAATCATTGACATTAACAACTGTTCTACTGTATGGTAGTGAATCATGGAAAATAACAACTGTTCTACTGTATGGCAGTGAATCATTGACATTAACAACTGTTCTACTGTATGGTAGTGAATCATGGAAAATAACAACTGTTATACTGTATGGCAGTGAATCATGGACATTAACAACTGTTCTACTGTATGGAAGTGAATCATGGACATTAACAACTGTTCTACTGTATGGCAGTGTATCATGGACATTAACAACTGTTTCACTGTATGGCAGTGTATCATGAACATTAACAACTGTTCTACTGTATGGTAGTGAATCATTGACATTAACAACTGTTCTACTGTATGGTAGTGTATCATGAACATTAACAACTGTTCTACTGTATGGTAGTGAATCATGGACATTAACAACTGTTCTACTGTATGGCAGTGTATCATGAACATTAATAACTGTTCTACTGTATGGTAGTGAATCATTGACATTAACAACTGTTCTATTGTATGACAGTGTATCATGAACATTAACAACTGTTCTACTGTATGGTAGTGAATCATGGACATTAACAACTGTTCTATTGTATGGCAGTGAATCATGAACATTACCAACTGTTCTACTGTATGGTAGTGAATCATGGACATTAACAACTGTTCTACTGTATGGCAATGAATCATGGACACAAACAACTGTTCTACTGTATGGCAGTGAATCGTGGACATTAACAACTGTTCTACTGTATGGCAGTGAATCATTGACATTAACAACTGTTCTATTGCATGGCAGTGAATAATGAACATTAACAACTGTTCTACTGTATGGCAGTGAATCATGGACATTAACAACTGTTCTACTGTATGGCAGTGTATCATGGACATTAACAACTGTTCTACTGTATGGCAGTGAATCATGGACATTAACAACTGTTCTACTGTATGGTAGTGAATCATTGACATTAACAACTGTTCTACTGTATGGTAGTGTATCATGAACATTAACAACTGTTCTACTGTATGGTAGTGAATCATGGACATTAACAACTGTTCTACTGTATGGCAGTGTATCATGAACATTAACAACTGTTCTACTGTATGGTAGTGAATCAGTGACATTAACAACTGTTCTATTGTATGACAGTGTATCATGAACATTAACAACTGTTCTACTGTATGGTAGTGAATCATGGACATTAACAACTGTTCTATTGTATGGCAGTGAATCATGAACATTACCAACTGTTCTACTGTATGGTAGTGAATCATGGACATTAACAACTGTTCTACTGTATGGCAATGAATCATGGACACAAACAACTGTTCTACTGTATGGCAGTGAATCATGGACATTAACAACTGTTCTACTGTATGGCAGTGAATCATTGACATTAACAACTGTTCTATTGTATGGCAGTGAATAATGAACATTAACAACTGTTCTACTGTATGGTAGTGAATCATGGACATTAACAACTGTTCTACTGTATGGCAGTGAATCATGGACACAAACAACTGTTCTACTGTATGGCAGTGAATCATGGACACAAACAACTGTTCTACTGTATGGCAGTGAATCATGGACATTAACAACTGTTCTACTGTATGGCAGTGAATCATGGACATTAACAACTGTTCTATTGTATTGCAGGGAATAATGAACATTACCAACTGTTCTACTGTATGGTAGTGAATCATGGACATTAACAACTTTTCTATTGTATGGCAGTGAATCATGAACATTAACAACTGTTCTACTGTATGGCAGTGAATCATGGACACAAACAACTGCTCTACTGTATGGCAGTGAATTATGGACACAAACAACTGTTCTACTGTATGGCAGTGAATCATGGACATTAACAACTGTTCTACTGTATGGCAGTGAATCATGGACATTAACAACTGTTCTATTGTATGGCAGTGAATAATCAACATTAACAACTGTTCTACTGTATGGTAGTGAATCATGGACATTAACAACTGTTCTATTGTATGGCAGTGAATCATGAACATTAACAATTGTTCTACTGTATGGCAGTGAATCATGGACACAAACAACTGTTCTACTGTATGGCAGTGAATCATGGAAAATAACAACCGTTCTACTGTATGGCAGTGAATCATGGAAAATAACAACCGTTCTACTGTATGGTAGTGAATCATGGAAAATAACAACTGTTCTACTGTATGGCAGTGAATCATTGACATTAACAACTGTTCTACTGTATGGTAGTGAATCATGGAAAATAACAAATGTTCTACTGTATGGCAGTGAATCATTGACATTAACAACTGTTCTACTGTATGGCAGTGAATCATGGAAAATAACAACTGTTCTTCTGTATGGCAGTGAATCATGGACACAAACAACTGTTCTACTGTATGGCAGTGAATCATGGAACATTAACAACCGTTCTACTGTATGGCAGTGAATCATGGAAAATAACAACTGTTCTACTGTATGGCAGTGAATCATGGAAAATAACAACCGTTCTACTGTATGGCAGTGAATCATGGAAAATAACAACCGTTCTACTGTATGGTAGTGAATCATGGAAAATAACAACTGTTCTACTGTATGGCAGTGAATCATTGACATTAACAACTGTTCTACTGTATGGTAGTGAATCATGGAAAATAACAACTGTTCTACTGTATGGAAGTGAATCATTGACATTAACAACTGTTCTACTGTATGGCTAGTGAATCATGGAACATAACAACCTGTTCTACTGTATGGCAGTGAATCATTGGACATAACAACTGTTCTACTGTATGGTAGTGAATCATGGAAAATAACAACTGTTCTACTGTATGGCAGTGAATCATGGACATTAACAACTGTTCTACTGTATGGAAGTGAATCATGGACATTAACAACTGTTCTACTGTATGGCAGTGTATCATGGACATTAACAACTGTTTCACTGTATGGCAGTGTATCATGAACATTAACAACTGTTCTACTGTATGGTAGTGAATCATTGACATTAACAACTGTTCTACTGTATGGTAGTGTATCATGAACATTAACAACTGTTCTACTGTATGGTAGTGAATCATGGACATTAACAACTGTTCTACTGTATGGCAGTGTATCATGAACATTAATAACTGTTCTACTGTATGGTAGTGAATCATTGACATTAACAACTGTTCTATTGTATGACAGTGTATCATGAACATTAACAACTGTTCTACTGTATGGTAGTGAATCATGGACATTAACAACTGTTCTATTGTATGGCAGTGAATCATGAACATTACCAACTGTTCTACTGTATGGTAGTGAATCATGGACATTAACAACTGTTCTACTGTATGGCAATGAATCATGGACACAAACAACTGTTCTACTGTATGGCAGTGAATCGTGGACATTAACAACTGTTCTACTGTATGGCAGTGAATCATTGACATTAACAACTGTTCTATTGCATGGCAGTGAATAATGAACATTAACAACTGTTCTACTGTATGGTAGTGAATCATGGACATTAACAACTGTTCTACTGTATGGCAGTGAATCATGGACACAAACAACTGTTCTACTGTATGGCAGTGAATCATGGACACAAACAACTGTTCTACTGTATGGCAGTGAATCATGGACATTAACAACTGTTCTACTGTATGGCAGTGAATCATGGACATTAACAACTGTTCTATTGTATGGCAGTGAATAATGAACATTAACAACTGTTCTACTGTATGGTAGTGAATCATGGACACTAACAACTGTTCTATTGTATGGCAGTGAATCATGGACATTAACAACTGTTCTATTGTATGGCAGTGAATCATGGACACAAACAACTGTTCTACTGTATGGCAGTGAATCATGGACATTAACAACTGTTCTACTGTATGGCAGTGAATCATGGACATTAACAACTGTTCTATTGTATGGCAGTGAATAATGAACATTAACAACTGTTCTACTGTATGGTAATGAATCATGGACATTAACAACTTTTCTATTGTATGGCAGTGAATCATGGACACAAACAACTGTTCTACTGTATGGCAGTGAATCATGGACATTAACAACTGTTCTACTGTATGGCAGTGAATCATGGACATTAACAACTGTTCTATTGTATGGCAGTGAATAATCAACATTAACAACTGTTCTACTGTATGGTAGTGAATCATGGACATTAACAACTGTTCTATTGTATGGCAGTGAATCATGAACATTAACAATTGTTCTACTGTATGGCAGTGAATCATGGACACAAACAACTGTTCTACTGTATGGCAGTGAATCATGGACATTAACAACTGTTCTACTGTATGGCAGTGAATCATGGACATTAACAACTGTTCTACTGTATGGCAGTGAATCATGGACACAAACAACTGTTCTACTGTATGGCAGTGAATCATGGACATTAACAACTGTTCTATTGTATGGCAGTGAATCATGGAAAATAACAACTGTTCTACTGTATGGCAGTGAATCATGGAAAATAACAACCGTTCTACTGTATGGCAGTGAATCATGGAAAATAACAACCGTTCTACTGTATGGTAGTGAATCATGGAAAATAACAACTGTTCTACTGTATGGCAGTGAATCATTGACATTAACAACTGTTCTACTGTATGGTAGTGAATCATGGAAAATAACAACTGTTCTACTGTATGGCAGTGAATCATTGACACTAACAACTGTTCTACTGTATGGCAGTGAATCATGGAAAATAACAACTGTTCTACTGTATGGAAGTGAATCATTGACATTAACAACTGTTCTACTGTATGGCAGTGAATCATGGAACATAACAACCGTTCTACTTTATGGCAGTGAATCATGGAAAATAACAACTGTTCTACTGTATGGTAGTGAATCATGGAAAATAACAACCGTTCTACTGTATGGCAGTGAATCATGGAAAATAACATCCGTTCTACTGTATGGTAGTGAATAATGGAAAATAACAACTGTTCTACTGTATGGCAGTGAATCATTGACATTAACAACTGTTCTACTGTATGGTAGTGAATCATGGAAAATAACAACTGTTCTACTGTATGGCAGTGAATCATTGACATTAACAACTGTTCTACTGTATGGTAGTGAATCATGGAAAATAACAACTGTTCTACTGTATGGCAGTGAATCATTGACATTAACAACTGTTCTACTGTATGGTAGTGAATCATGGAAAATAACAACTGTTCTACTGTATGGCAGTGAATCATGGAAAATAACAACTGTTCTACTTTATGGTAGTGAATCATGGACAATAACAACTGTTCTACTGTATGGCAGTGAATCATGGATATTAACAACTGTTCTACTGTATGGTAGTGAATCATGGACAATAACAACTGTTCTATTGTATGGCAGTGAATCATGGAAAATAACAACTGTTCTACTGTATGGAAGTGAATCATGGAAAATACCAACTGTTCTACTGTATGGTAGTGAATCATGGACATTAGGAACTGTTCTACTGTATGGCAGTGAATCATGGACATTAACAACTGTTCTACTGTATAGTAGTGAATCATGGACATTAACAACTGTTCTACTGTATGGCAGTGAATCATGGACATTACCAACTGTTCTACTGTATGGCAGTGAATCATGGACATTAACAACAGTTCTACTGTATGGCAGTGAATCATGGACATTAACAACTGTTCTATTGTATGGCAGTGAATAATCAACATTAACAACTGTTCTACTGTAAGGTAGTGAATCATGGACATTAACAACTGTTCTATTGTATGGCAGTGAATCATGAACATTAACAATTGTTCTACTGTATGGCAGTGAATCATGGACACAAACAACTGTTCTACTGTATGGCAGTGAATCATGGACATTAACAACTGTTCTACTGTATGGCAGTGAATCATGGACACAAACAACTGTTCTACTGTATGGCAGTGAATTATGGACACAAACAACTGTTCTACTGTATGGCAGTGAATCATGGACACAAACAACTGTTCTACTGTATGGCAGTGAATCATGGAAAATAACAACTGTTCTACTGTATGGCAGTGAATCATAGACACAAACAACCGTTCTACTGTATGGCAGTGAATCATGGAAAATAACAACCGTTCTACTGTATGGTAGTGAATCATGGAAAATAACAACTGTTCTACTGTATGGCAGTGAATCATTGACATTAACAACTGTTCTACTGTATGGTAGTGAATCATGGAAAATAACAACTGTTCTACTGTATGGCAGTGAATCATTGACATTAACAACTGTTCTACTGTATGGCAGTGAATCATGGAAAATAACAACCGTTCTACTGTATGGCAGTGAATCATGGAAAATAACAACTGTTCTACTGTATGGCAGTGAATCATGGAAAATAACAACTGTTCTACTGTATGGAAGTGAATCATGGAAAATAACAACTGTTCTACTGTATGGCAGTGAATCATGGACAATAACAACTGTTCTATTGTATGGCAGTGAATCATGGAAAATAACAACTGTTCTACTGTATGGAAGTGAATCATGGAAAATAACAACCGTTCTACTGTATGGTAGTGAATCATGGACATTAGGAACTGTTCTACTGTATGGCAGTGAATCATGGACATTAACAACTGTTCTACTGTATGGCAGTGAATCATTGACATTAACAACTGTTCTACTGTATGGCAGTGAATCATGGAAAATAACAACCGTTCTACTGTATGGTAGTGAATCATGGAAAATAATAACTGTTCTACTGTATGGCAGTGAATCATTGACATTAACAACTGTTATACTGTATGGTAGTGAATCATGGACAATAACAACTGTTCTACTGTATGGCAGTGAATCATGGAAAATAACAACCGTTCTACTGTATGGCAGTGAATCATGGAAAATAACAACCGTTCTACTGTATGGAAGTGAATCATGGAAAATAACAACCGTTCTACTGTATGGCAGTGAATCATGGAAAATAACAACCGTTCTACTGTATGGTAGTGAATCATGGAAAATAACAACTGTTCTACTGTATGGCAGTGAATCATTGACATTAACAACTGTTCTACTGTATGGTAGTGAATCATGGAAAATAACAACTGTTCTACTGTATGGCAGTGAATCATTGACATTAACAACTGTTCTACTGTATGGCAGTGAATCATGGAAAATAACAACTGTTCTACTGTATGGAAGTGAATCATGGAAAATAACAACTGTTCTACTGTATGGTAGTGAATCATGGACAATAACAACTGTTCTATTGTATGGCAGTGAATCATGGAAAATAACAACTGTTCTACTGTATGGAAGTGAATCATGGAAAATAACAACTGTTCTACTGTATGGTAGTGAATCATTGACATTAACAACTGTTCTACTGTATGGTAGTGAATAATTGACATTAACAACTGTTCTACTGTATGGTACTGAATCATGGAAAATAACAACTGTTCTACTGTATGGCAGTGAATCATGGAAAATAACAACTGTTTTACTTTGTGACAGTGAATCATTGAAGGCGAACGAACAGATTAAGACAAGTTTGGAGGCAATGGACATATGGTCTCTGAAACTTATTATGCGAATACCTCTGACAGTCAGAGTAACTACGAGGGTAAGTTAATAAGTAAGTCACAAATGGCTGTAGAAAAATAACTAAATATGATAACAATTGAAACCAGTTTATTTTTATACATACATTGTCCCTTTATTTCTCAACATAATTTCCACCAATATTGATGCACTTATCACATCCTTTTATCAATCCTTCCAAACCGGCTGCATAGAACTGCGTACTGTGTTTTCATTTACCTGTCATCCCACAGA
Organism: Cepaea nemoralis; assembly: GCA_014155875.1. Lineage (NCBI taxonomy): Eukaryota > Metazoa > Mollusca > Gastropoda > Stylommatophora > Helicidae > Cepaea > Cepaea nemoralis. The sequence continues at coordinate 26,102 of JACEFZ010001406.1, forward strand.
ACTGTGTGACTTACTTATTGACTCGCCCTCGTAACTTTTTCTACCCAGCTATGCACCGCTTTACGGGAAATGGCTAGGGGCTAAGTCCACTGAGAACATACCTTGGCGGGAGACATTTCGCGAGTGACGCCAAAGTTGAATGTGAAGTGAAAACGTGGTTTAGAAATGAGAGCACGCAGTTCTATGCAGCCGGTTTGGGAGGACTGATAAAACGTGGGATAAGTGCATCAATGTTGTGGAAATTATGTTGAAAAATAAAGGGACAATGTATGTATACAAATAAACTGGTTTCAAGTTATTATATTTAGTTATTTTTCTACAGCCATTTGTGATTTTCTTATTAACGTACCCTCGTAATATCGAATATCTGGAAAAGGCGAGTGAAAGTAGAAGATCATGTGCAAATATAAGAAGGAGACAAACAACATACTTTAGGCAAGTACAGAGCAGGAAGACACTATAAATCACAGTGACAACTGTAAAGATCACATGTAGAAAAGGCAGGAATAGATAGAGAAATCATGCTGGATTTACACCGGCGATATCATGGGCAAATATCATCCATAAATTCTTCTTGGTCTTATTCTTCGTCGTCGTAGTAAATCCGGCATAATTTTATTGTCTGTCGCTGCGTCTTCTACATGTGACCTCAACAATCGTCACCGTTGTTTTATAGCTCCTTTCTTCTCTTTACTCGAGTGAAGTATATTGTTTCGTCTCATTTTAAGCATGGCCTGGTAAAGACCCTGTTTAATCGAACAGAAATATCTGCTCTGAAGACACACAAAAAGAGGAACTGGATACCCCTAACCAGACTCTAAAACAGTGGTTCTCATACTTTTTTGGCCCATGCACCCCTTCACCATATGTTCAGAATGTCATTTCCCCACCCCCTTTCATATGTCCTCCCGATAAATCCCCCCTCCCCTTTTACACAGTATACGTAAAAATGGAAGCTAAATTTAATAACACATATTAGAACAAGTCTAGACGTCTACATAAAACGTGATTTGCGGGTCTACTTACGTTACAAAGCGAATTTCAGATGGGCGACAAGTACAGAACTGTAAAGTATGGAGGGAGACACACTTTCAAGTAATCGGTTCATGTATTAACACGATCTTCAAATAATCTAAATCCCCCCCCCCCCCCCCACCATGGAAACCCTGAAATTCCCTCCTGGGTGGTGGGAGGGGGGATTCCCCACCGGTTGAGAACCACTGCTCTACAATCTAATGGACATCCATCCGATTTCATCAAGTGTCACTGCCAGCCACCCAGACCCACCCCCAAATAATCATCGGTTTCAAAACCTCAAGTGTTTCTTCAGCTGACCTTTCGAGGGCACGACGTAATTAAACGAATACTTGACTTAAAACAGCAATAAGCGAAACATTTTGCTTCTGGCCCAATGATCAGGCATAAACACCATATCGATACCTATTCCATCTGTAAAAGAATCATTGTCTCTGTACACCAAATCAAACTATATAATCAAATCAAGTGTAAGTGTCATGCAAATTACATAGATCGAACGGAAAGACAGTAAGCAAATCGGGTGACGAAATATATAACAGTATGGGTGGAAAAGATAGTTAATCAGTCTTCAAGAATCCCTGTTTAGTCGAAAGGCTTTAAACATCCTCCCTCGTTGATATCTAACCCCTCATAAATTATGACCATAACTTTAACAAAGAAAAAGCGTTTTGTATACTGTATTCGATGAACAATAAACGACTGTTCAAATATAGTCAAGCGTTATCAATTAGGCAGTTCAAGACTGTTTCATGCGAATAGAATGCTGTATTTGAAATTACGGTGGGAATAACAAATGCTCCACAAAAGAATATACCTGTGACTACGTGTTTTAGGTGTTTCTGCTAAAGTATTATTCATTTATTCACTTAATATCATATATAACACTGAAGTATGCACCTGACGAGATGCAGCGAAATATTCCAGGTAATAAATCATGCAGCATACTGTCTGTGGCTTTCGTGATTAAATATGAAATTATATCACCACACATGATCGCTCCACTTAACTCAACAGTCAACATTCTGATGACATAATATCTCACCTCATCTCATCATGTTCCTCTTGTACCTTGCGGTGTCGAGGTGAAGTATAGACAGCGGGAGAGTGCCCGATTATGGGCTTCAGGTATCGATATTCCCATGGACTCTGTTATTCCCTACGTCCATCGTTTACGTGGTCGGCCTCTTCCTCTTACGTCCCTCTGGTCTGTACATCATTGCTTGTTGTGGTATGCTGTTAGTTGGTAACCTGCTTGCATGGCCAAACCATTTGACTTGCTGCCTTCTAATAAAGTCTAGTGCAGCTATAACCCCCACTTTAGTCCTGATTTCTTCATTTCTGATCTTATCTCTTCTTGATACATTGAGTATTATTCTTCTCAGGAATCTCATTTCTGTTGATGTGATTTTTCTTTTCTCTTTTTCTGTCATTGTCCAGGTTTGGCATTGGTAACATAGAGTTGGTAGGAAGATTGTGTTGTAAAATGCTTTCTTGGTAGTTATTGATACATGTTTGTTCTTGTATTGGTGCCATTTGTCCAATGAGTTGGTTTGCCTTATTTATATTATATATTATTTTCGATCTCGTCTTCTGATTTGCCATTTGATGATATTATACTTCCTAGGTACTTGAAACTCTTTACTTGTTTCAAGGGATGTTCGTTTAGGTGAATCTGTGTTGTTTTATCTTCTTTAATTATAGTCATTACCTCTGTTTTACTTGTGCTAATTTTCATGTTATATTCCCTGTGGTCTTGTAATTCAGCTTCTGATTTTGCTATTAGTGCTTGGTCGTCCGCAAACAGGAGTTCTCTAATGGTTAGATTTGCAGATGGTTCTTGTTCTGTGTTCTTGTCGTGCGGTGTTCTTGCGGTCTCCTTTGGCTGGTTGCTTTACATATTTTGTCCATATATGTGTGAGATATTTCCAGCCACCTCACGGTTTTCGACTTAAGATTTCTGACCAATTCCGCACACCATATACCCGCATCGCTCAGCAGCGATACGGAGAGAATAAAAATTATGCAGGAGATTCAAACCAATGAGAGCGGTTGCTTAAGCCGGCGGAAACAGCCAGCCAGAACCTCTCTACGGACAATTGGGGGGAAAATGATAGATAGTTCAATCTTAACATTTTAAGTTATTCACCACCTGGTGCGTTGAAGCGAAGCAGTGTTCTAGTCCTTGGGCAGGCTCAGCTTTCATTGTGTGACGAATCAATTCTTGAAGTTAAGGTAATACAATGTTTATATTCATAATAATGCCGATGTACTGTTTAAAATGTTTACAAATGATCATAGTCTAATTTTGTGTTCCTGTGGGAAGGAAAACAAGCGCCATGTTTTCTGTTTACTGCACTTGCTAGTTAGAACCTTCAGCTAGACATTCTGTTGCGATTTACTACTAAGGAATATTTTCTTACATCCTGTTGCAATATACTAGTAAATAATATTTTCTTACATTCTTTTACAATATGCGGCTAAAGAATATTTCCTTATATTCTTTTACATATGCGGCTAAAGAATATTTTCTTACATTCTGTTACCATGGGCTAGCAAAATAATATTTCTGATATTTTGTTACCATGTGCTACTAAAAAATATCTCTTTATATTCTGTTACATAGGCGACTAAAAGATGATTTCTGTATATTTTGTGACAATATGCCAATGAAGAATATTTCTTTATATTCTGTTACAATCTGTATATAACTAATTTTCTCAATATATGAGTAATGTACTTTTCAAATGTACTTGCTTGACATTGATGCTTTTTCAGAGGAAAGGTAGCTTAAGAGTCTATCTATTTAAAACCATGTACACTGACTCACACCTGTAGGGATGTATATATCTTGTGATTCTGTTATTCACATTTGTCATGTTTTGTCCTGAGAATAAATGCTTATTAATAAGAGTTGCACCATATACCCAAATGTTAGCCGGACATTGTACCCACCAACAACCTTACATTCACATGACGATTAGGTGGTTCTTACGGTCAAGGGCAGATCATTTATGTTCTGAAATAGGATTATAAAACAGCCCATTTCTGACTATGTGCATGAGATAACCTGCAGTCTTGGGTGGTTTAACAATGTCGTCCTCCAGCCCTTTGCTTAGAAGAGACCGCGGGGGAATGACCATACTTGTTTTGTTTAAATCAGTGCTTATGCTAAATACATAACCCTTATAAAGGCACTCACATAAACTCAGGAGATAAATATATTCTTATTTGTGATTGTTGTAAAATGGCTGATGCTTAAGGAAGATTACTGTGGTGTGGGAGGAAAAGCTATAATCTTTCGCTCTGATATAAAAAGTCAGTTATATCAATACATGATGATGATAATGTGATTATATGGTGGACAATTAAATCTCAATACTTGATGATGATGATGATGATGATGATGATGATGATGATGATGATGATGATGATGATGATGATGATGATGATGATGATAGGCATTTGAGATCCAAGCCGAACCCAGAGAAAGGAGTATGAGCTTATTTACAAGCCCCTGATGATGACAGTGATGATGATAAATTTATAAGGTTGACCATTAACTCAACTTACATCCATCTCGACACACCCTGTCTTATCAAGCGACAGTCTCAACCTATCTCTGGCTTACTAGGAAGTGGCACTACATAACCCTTCCCAGGCATCTATCTCAACCCACCTTCATCATAATATGCCTTTATCTTACTCACATCATGCCTCTACCACAACCCACCTTCATCCCAACATGTCTGTTACAGCCTTGATGACTTTGAATCAACTTACTTTGTTTGACACAACCGGATAACCTGGTCACAACCAGACTCCCTGGTCTTCAAATTATGACTATCTTATTTTATTGTCCTGGTTGCACCAAGAGTTGATCCCATCAGGACCTTATAGCATGAGATGATGGATTGAATGCCATCTATACAGATAAGAGGGAGGTGATCTCACCATTTGAGTGGGCATATTCTTCCCCTTCTTGTTGTCTTATTCTCTTTATTTTTTCTTGATTGTTTTTTTTTTGTGTGTGGACATGTTTTATGATTTACTGATATATTTTTGGCAAAATGCTTATGAAGTTGTATTTTGTTTGGACCGTCAGATGGGCTGTGTAACTGAAAGCCTACTGTTGTGAACATGCGGTCTTGGTTGCTGAGGGTGGTAAACTTGTATGTCATGTCCATGTTTTGCCAGCCCAAATATTAGTACAGCCAATTTCCTTGCATCGTCCACCACCCCCATCCTGCAAAGATTAAACCCATGTAACCCATGAACCCACTGAGAATTCCTGATGATCCTAACTGAAGAACTTTACCATCCCTCACTCACATAAGAGATGACCCTCTGCTTGAGAACTGACTCCATGGAAGGGATTTTCATCCAGTAGAATAAAGTCTAGTGCAGCTATAACCCCCACTTTAGTCCTGATTTCTTCATTTCTGATCTTATCTCTTCTTGATACATTGAGTATTCTTCTCAGGAATCTCATTTCTGTTGATGTGATTTTTCTTTTCTCTTTTTCTGTCATTGTCCAGGTTTGGCATTGGTAACATAGAGTTGGTAGGAAGATTGTGTTGTAAAATGCTTTCTTGGTAGTTATTGATACATGTTTGTTCTTGTATTGGTGCCATTTGTCCAATGAGTTGGTTTGCCTTATTTATATTATATATTATTTTCGATCTCGTCTTCTGATTTGCCATTTAATGATATTATACTTCCTAGGTACTTGAAACTCTTTACTTGTTTCAAGGGATGTTCGTTTAGGTGAATCTGTGTTGTTTTATCTTCTTTAGTTATAGTCATTACCTCTGTTTTACTTGTGCTAATTTTCATGTTATATTCCCTGTGGTCTTGTAATTCAGCTTCTGATTTTGCTATTAGTGCTTGGTCGTCCGCAAACAGGAGTTCTCTAATGGTTAGATTTGCAGATGGTTCTTGTTCTGTGTTCTTGTCGTGCGGTGTTCTTGCGGTCTCCTTTGGCTGGTTGCTTTACATATGTTGTCCATATATGTGTGAGATATTTCCAGCCACCTCACGGTTTTCGACTTAAGATTTCTGACCAATTCCGCACACCATATACCCGCATCGCTCAGCAGCGATACGGAGAGAATAAAAATTATGCAGGAGATTCAAACCAATGAGAGCGGTTGCTAAAGCCGGCGGAAACAGCCAGCCAGAACCTCTCTACGGACAATTGGGGGAAAATGATAGATAGTTCAAATTTAACATTCTAAGTTATTCACCACCTGGTGCGTTGAAGCGAAGCAGTGTTCTAGTCCTTGGGCAGGCTCAGCTTTCATTGTGTGGCGAATCAATTCTTGAAGTTAAGGTAATACAATGTTTATATTCATAATAATGCCGATGTACTGTTTAAAATGTTTACAAATGATCATAGTCTAATTTTGTGTTCCTGTGGGAAGGAAAACAAGCGCCATGTTTTCTGTTTACTGCACTTGCTAGTTAGAACCTTCAGCTAGACATTCTGTTGCGATTTACTACTAAGGAATATTTTCTTACATCCTGTTGCAATATACTAGTAAATAATATTTTCTTACATTCTTTTACAATATGCGGCTAAAGAATATTTCCTTATATTCTTTTACATATGCGGCTAAAGAATATTTTCTTACATTCTGTTACCATGGGCTAGCAAAATAATATTTCTGATATTTTGCTACCATGTGCTACTAAAGAATATCTCTTTATATTCTGTTACATAGGCGACTAAAAGATGATTTCTGTATATTTTGTGACAATATGCCAATGAAGAATATTTCTTTATATTCTGTTACAATCTGTATATAACTAATTTTCTCAATATATGAGTAATGTACTTTTCAAATGTACTTGCTTGACATTGATGCTTTTTCAGAGGAAAGGTAGCTTAAGAGTCTATCTATTTAAAACCATGTACACTGACTCACACCTGTAGGGATGTATATATCTTGTGATTCTGTTATTCACATTTGTCATGTTTTGTCCTGAGAATAAATGCTTATTAATAAGAGTTGCACCATATACCCAAATGTTAGCCGGGCATTGTACCCACCAACAACCTTACATTCACGTGACGATTAGGTGGTTCTTACGGTCAAGGGCAGGTCATTTATGTTCTGAAATAGGATTATAAAACAGCCCATTTCTGACTATGTGCATGAGATAACCTGCAGTCTTGGGTGGTTTAACAATGTCGTCCTCCAGCCCTTTGCTTAGAAGAGACCGCGGGGGAATGACCATACTTGTTTTGTTTAAATCAGTGCTTATGCTAAATACATAACCCTTATAAAGGCACTCACATAAACTCAGGAGATAAATATATTCTTATTTGTGATTGTTGTAAAATGACTGATGCTTAAGGAAGATTACTGTGGTGTGGGAGGAAAAGCTATAATCTTTCCCTCTGATATAAAAAGTCAGTTATATCAATACATGATGATGATAATGTGATTATATGGTGGACAATTAAATCTCAATACTTGATGATGATGATGATGATGATGATGATGATGATGATGATGATGATGATGATGATGATGATGATGATGATGATGATAGGCATTTGAGATCCAAGCCGAACCCAGAGAAAGGAGTATGAGCTTATTTACAAGCCCCTGATGATGACAGTGATGATGATAAATTTATAAGGTTGACCATTAACTCAACTTACATCCATCTCAACACACCCTGTCTTATCAAGCGACAGTCTCAACCTATCTCTAGCTTACTATGAAGTGGCACTACATAACCCTTCCCAGGCATCTATCTCAACCCACCTTCATCATAATATGCCTTTATCTTACTCACATCATGCCTCTACCACAACCCACCTTCATCCCAACATGTCTGTTACAGCCTTGATGACTTTGAATCAACTTACTTTGTTTGACACAACCGGATAACCTGGTCACAACCAGACTCCCTGGTCTTCAAATTATGACTATCTTATTTTATTGTCCTGGTTGCACCAAGAGTTGATCCCATCAGGACCTTATAGCATGAGATGATGGATTGAATGCCTACTATACAGATAAGAGGGAGGTGATCTCACCATTTGAGTGGGCATATTCTTCCCCTTCTTGTTGTCTTATTCTCTTCTTTATTTTTTCTTGATTGTTTTTTGTGTGTGGACATGTTTTATGATTTACTGATATATTTTTGGCAAAATGCTTATGAAGTTGTATTTTGTTTGGACCGTCAGATGGGCTGTGTAACTGAAAGCCTACTGTTGTGAACATGCGGTCTTGGTTGCTGAGGGTGGTAAACTTGTATGTCATGTCCATGTTTTGCCAGCCCAAATATTAGTACAGCCAATTTCCTTGCATCGTCCACCACCCCCATCCTGCAAAGATTAAACCCATGTAACCCATGAACCCACTGAGAATTCCTGATGATCCTAACTGAAGAACTTTACCATCCCTCACTCACATAAGAGATGACCCTCTGCTTGAGAACTGACTCCATGGAAGGGACTTTCATCCAGTAGAATTCCAGATACACCAAAGTACCTACCGGCTGATATCAGCTGCACAAGACATAATATACTTTTACTTAAAGTTTAACTGTACATAAACCAGTATCATCATACGAACATGTAACATTATTGCGTGATAGGATAATGAAATCATGTGTGTTAGCTAAAGAAGCACTGAAACAATCAGATGCTATTTACAGACAGTACGCAAACAAAGGAAACAGGGACAATAACATTGACACCTGGACAGGACGTACTACTTCTATGACAGACATCTACTGACAGACTCATGGCAGGGACCTTTCAAAGTTCTAATACAGATCTCACCTGTAGACTATGAGATTGCAATCAAAGACAAACTTAAAATATTTCACATAAACATGCTTAAACCATACTACAACAGAGAAGAGGACCAAGACGAAACAGCACAACGATAGTGGACCACCCAGACGACGACGATACCGACGAAATACCGACCCCATCACTTGACACGACAAACAATCTGCAAGACATCAGAATAAATCCTAAACTTACCCCGACAGAGACCGACAGTTGTAGACAACTGATACAGGAATACAGCAGCATCTTCTCCAATAATCCAGGACAGACAGACTTAGTGCATCACCAAATTATTCTAACATCTGACACACCCATAAAATGCAGACCATACTCCATTCCCTTACATTACAAGGACAAACTTCATCAAGAAATTATAGACTTAGAGAAGAACAATATCATTAGATGGTCACAATCACATTTTTGTTCACCGATCGTGAATGTGAAGAAGAAGAAGAAGACCGTCACGATAAGACTCTGTGTTGACTATCGTAAATTAAACAACATTACACAGTTGGATTTAGAACAAATGAGCAACTGTGAAGACATACTGACTGAACAGACAGACTCACGTTACTTTACGAAACTGGACATGACAAAAGGGTATTGGCAAATACCGGTACACCATGACAGCATACATCTGACAGCATTTGCCACACCCTGGGGCCTATACGAATGGTGCAAATTTCCATTCGGGCTAGTAAATGCCCCAGCAACTTTTGTACGGATGACGAGACTTTTTCTGACAGACATCCCCAATATAATTTCCTACATGGACGACATTTGCATTCATACAAGTAATATGACAGACCATGTAACAACATTACAGTTGATATTTGACCGCATCAGACAGCACGGACTGACAGTCAAACCATCGAAAGTCGATATAGCCTACCAAGAAATATCATTTTTGGGCTATAATATTTCCAATGGCTTTGTAGCAACTGACGATAACATCGTGTCAAGAATTCTGAAATTGTCGCATCCGACAACAAAGAAAGAGTTGCGAAGTGTCTTAGGTCTGTTGAATTATTACAAACAATTTATACCAAATTTTGCTATATTGACCGAATGTTTCACTAACCTACTAACAAAGGACAAGCCAAACAAGATTGTACACAACGAATGCTTAAGACCTGCGTTTAATAAAGTGTTATATTATATTTCCAGTAATCCGATCCTTAAATTGCCGAATTTGAATGTCATTTTCAGATTGAGAACGGACGCGAGCTCCGTAGCGATTGGGGCAGTACTACTCCAGGAATACGACCAGATTTTACATCCTGTGTACTACGTAAGCCGCAAATTGAAAGCAAGAGACAGGCATTGGTCTATGCCTGAAATTGAGGCCCTCGTCCTTGTATTTTCGGTAAGGAAACTATCCCGATTTCTCCTGGGGAGGCATTTTATAGTTGAGACTAACAATAGTCCGCTGACGATTATCACGACAGGAACAACTAACAACCACAGAGTGGCAAGATGGTCACTTTTATTTCAAGATTTCAGCTTTGGCTGGGAGCAGCCACCGTGGTAGAGTTTCGAGGTGGAGAAGGCTTGGGTGGAAAAGCGTAGTGCTGTAATGAGATGGCAAAATGCCAAGAAGAACAGAGCTGGTCATCCTAGTCCCTGCTTGCACTTAGAAAGAGAGATGCACACAAAAGTAAGCTACTTCAAAAAACTGGTCAAGGTTGTTAAAAGCGAAAAATGGGCAGAGGTGTGTCAAAGAGTAAGCACAGACAAGTCACTGAAATTGTTCTGGCGACTACATAAAAGCATGAGTGGTGTAGTCAAGAATAAGAGCATTTCTGACTTCCAAGGTGCTGACCTCATCTGGCAGAGGACTGACGAGGACAAGGGCAAAGCCCTCTTTGAACGCTACCTTGAGCAAAGCAACCAGACAGACATGGGAGGCCGAAATTCTGGCCAAGGAGGTCACTTCAGACAGATGCAAGGCCCAGAACACTTCGGATGAAGACACAGTGACAGTGAAAGAAATCAAGGCTGTGCTTCGACGATCAAAAAACAGTGCTCCAGGTCCTGATGGCATAAGATACGACATAAATAGGTGTACCGACAATGAGCTAGAGAAACTAGCAGACATGTACAACAACAGTATAGGGAATGCTAGCATCAAGGAGGAATGGTTAAACAGCTATCTGATTCCCTTGCCGAAGCCTGACAAAGACCACAAAAAAATTCAGGGATATCGAATTATAACCATGCAGAATACAATAGGTAAGCTGCTGGAGAAGGTAATTGCCAGGAAAATATCAAGCCAACTAGAGAGGCAAGGTGTTTTCCCACCCACCCTGGGTGGGTACCGTCCAAAGAGAGAAACCTGGACCAATGCAGCAGTCTTTGCCCAGGATGTCTATGAAGGTTTCCACTCAGGCACTGAAACCGTTGCTGCAGCGAATTGATCTTGAGGACGCATACAACAGAGTACCATTGTATTTTTTAATGTTTCAGCTTCTCGAACTAAACGTAAGTCCATTCCTCCTTAGTTGGATCGCTGCAGCCCTCTTCCAACGGAAAGTAGTTTTTAGATGTGGCAGTTGGACTTCGGAACCAACAACAATATATCCTGGCCTACCACAGGGATCACCATTATCTCCGGTACTGTTCAACGCCTACACAGTGAGAATCACCAGTGAGCAGATCACTGGACCTGGCAGGACATTGTCATATGCCGATGATGTTTTAGTGTATCGTCAGGGGAAGGATAGAGAGGAGGTTGCTGTGGAACTACAAACCGAACTCAATCGCATAAGTACTTGGTGTGATGAAGCTGGGGCAATGGTCAACCCAACAAAGGCAACAGTGACTTGGTTCTCGTTGAATAATCATATTGTCAACACTCCAATCACCAACTGTAATGCTGTGTTCAGAGACGGTGGAAAGAACGCAGGCAATGAATTACCTGGGGATACGGTTTGATCGAAGCCTTGCTTATAATGTGCACATAGACCAGGTGATAACAAAGGCCAAGCGGGGTTTGGCAGCGATGCGGGTGATGGCGGCAGCAAACTGTGAGCAGCGCCATCTATGTCTTCTGTACGAGGGGTTGGTCATGTCCGTTTTGGAGTATGCAATGGCAATCCTGACTCTCAGCCATAAGCAGATAGAAAGGATGGAAAAGATACAGAATGAAGCTATGCGCATTATTCTTGGATGTACAAGAGATACAGCATGCAGGGCGATGCGCTACCTTCTTGGTTTTCCAACCATTGAAGAGAGAATACAAGGTTGCAGGGCACGCGCCTACCTCAGAATTAACGCAAACACACAACATCCACTGCATAATGAAATTAGGAAGGTGAAGGGCAGCAGGTTAAAAAGAGGACGGTCGTGGATGGGTCAAGCCGAAGACATTCTTCAACAGGTGTGTTCACTTGAGGACTTAGAACCTGGCGAGGAGTGGGTGCAAGTGCCAACAGACTTCTGCACATCCTTTTCAGTTTGCATCCAACTAGATAGAAAATGCAGACATGAAAATCAGGCTGCTGTTGAGGCTGAAGTACAAGCGTTGATTTTCGAGAATTCGCTAGACGGTGACGCGGTCATCTACACAGATGGGTCGGTCGTCCGACATGTAAGAAGCTCATGGGCCTTTAATGCTCGGGCCGGAGGGAGAATTGTGAAGGAGGACTCTGGTGCTTTCACTGAAACCACAAGTAGCCTGACCATGGAAGTCATGGCAGTAAGTAAAGCAATAACATGGCTCGAGACACAGACATTCACTAGGGCTTGTTTCCTTAGCGACTCAATGAACATGATCAAGAGGATAGAGGAGGGGTCGATCCGAAGAGAATGGTTGCTGCCTTTGGAGCGGTCTCGACTGGCAAAGATTAGTTTCATCTTCGTGCCAGGGCATGCGGGAGTACAAGGAAATGAGCGGGCTGACAAGCTCGCAGGTGAGGCTACTGTGGAGGGCGGACGCGCCATGGACCAGGCCGACATTCTGAATGCTCTACGAGAAGTAAGACTTTTGCGAGAACCAAGTGATGACTGTGAATCTACAACAATGGCCAGACTGCGAGAGCAGCAAATTAAAAGAGGGGTGGCCAAACAAGAACACTACGCAGAAAGCCAAAGACGAATGATAAACCAACACAGAACTGGCGTCGTTAGCTGCTACACGTTGCGGGATTTGCTGAGGAGGGGATCCGAGCACTTATGGACTGAATGGTTCGATGTGCAATGAGGATGATCTGTCGACTAACTAACTGACTAACTAGCTTTGAAATCAGGCATTTACGTGGCACACAGAATTCGATTGCTGACCTTCTCTCTAGATAACCGTGTGACACACCCAACAGCCAAATAGTGCCTGAGCGCACACTGCAGACAAATGAGCTATCTGCAAACTAATAAAGCGCTCAGCAACACAGCCCATAATGTAAGCATTACAGTTACGCTGTGTAAAAGTGTGATAGGGACAAGTTTCCACTGTACATATCTTGTATATTTTATAATTATTCGAATAATTGTGACGAATACTTGAGTGGTATGTGGTAGAAAGGGTATAGTATTTAAATTATACATAAACATTGTTACGAACAGTGCTACGTGATTTCAAACGTGACTTACTTTACTTGAACTGATCAAAGATCCGTGGTACCTGCGAAGCAGAGTGTTCCTATTTATTTTAATTTTTGTGAGAGGAACTGTGACAATTAAACTCCACAAGAACGTTTTAGGCCACACTTTGAACGAAATAGTTAATCCATACAGTGAAGGAAAGAAGTAAGCCAACAGCTGTGTTACGAACTGTATACTCCGTTTCTTTCGGACGAAAAACATTGTGTTATCTACAACTGGACACAACAGCTGTGTACTTCCGGTATTTATGAATATTAATTTGAAAGATAGCAGACTATATTGTAGTACTCACAAAGAAGTGACACTTTATATAATCTTTGTGAGTGGAAAGTTTCCATATACGAATTGTATGTGAGGATTTTTATAGATGTAATCTACAGAATCATAAGTTCATTTACTTGTTCACAACAGGGAACATTCAGTTCACTTTTGTCAATAAGTATCAAATTATGACACTAAGAAATTAATTTACCAATGTAATTTATTTTGTTTGAAAGCAAGTTAAAATTACCTCTCATATATTTTGATTATAATCAAGGGAGACAATTGAAATTGTTGATAATGTGTAATGTATAGAAACCATCATCATGTTGCAGTATTGGTAACACGTCAAGATGACGTCAATTATGCATGGAGATAATTGCCAAAGCTGTAGACCTACATGAGACTCACCGACTAAATGAGGTTGGGGTCGAATGTTGGAGTCATCTTATAGGGAGATGCTCACGGCCTGACCTGACGTTTTTATTATTTTTCTTTATTGGTTGAGAGGTAGTTGCGTGTTTCGCTGATAGCTACCGGACTGGCTGTGTCAAATTACAGCTGAGGTAAGAATCCATCTAAGGGATGGTACTTGAAGTGTGTTGCTTCATAGCGGCATTGAAGAATGAGTGTATATAACTTGCAATTACCTACATATTTCAATATAAACCAAGGTATTATGTCAGATCACTAACAACGGGTCGATTCTGACAAGTTGAATATAAGGTATAGAATTTACATGAAAGGATTCCCCTTTCATGAACAGGAGAGCGGGAGAATGTCATAATCTCTCCCGCCAATTCTACCGCGTCGTCTTCGAGGGAGCCTGGCAAGTACGGCCCAACAGTGAACGACGCTAACCACGCTGTGCCAGCGATGGTCAGTTAGTGCAAGCGTGGGACATGAAGTCCACGCTGGGACACAACCCCGCTAAGCGGAAACTCACGGCGAGTTAGCGACAGACGGCTGGGGACTGTGGCACTGGACAGACGGTTTGAATGGAGCTTGTGCGAATTGTGTGTTTGAACGCGAATAGATAGAAAGCCTGTGTGAGTATTAGGAGACTGTGCGCCTGGGTTGTAGGATTGTAAGTTGTATTGCATTTGTAGATCTATTGATTATATTATTGTAAATGCACGATGCATGTAATGATTGTGATGAGTGAGCAGTGTGAATAAAGTGTTTGGAATTGTAGTTGTAGCGTGTCACGTCAAGTTATTCTGTGACTGTGTTTGTATCGCACTTGTCAAAGAACACGAGCATGAGTACTTGCTGAATGCAAGATTCTGACAGAGAGTAGTAGGAACGCACAAGGGTAAAATCACATCATGTGAGATGAGATGCATATAAGAAACACACCTTTAAAAATAAGAAGATTTCGAGATAAAAATTTAAATTAAAAACAAGTGTAAGGATAACACCAATTATTGACTTTATAGAACATCAATGAAATGAATGGTTCAGACATTTAGCAAGACTGAAACAAGATCAATCAGCGGCTAGAATTCTCTACGTGAGAACGTCGGGATACAAGGTGAGAAGAAGAAGAAGAAGAAGAAGAAGAAGAAGAAGAAGAAGAGAAGAAGAAGAAGAAGAAGAAGAAGAGAAGAAGAAGAAGAAGAAGAAGAAGAAGAAGAAGAACAACAACAACAACAACAACAACAACAACAACAACAACAACAACAACAACAACAACAACATCAACAAAAATAATGATACAATATTTAAAATAATGAGTGGTTAGTTATTGAAGCCTCAGGAAGACTGAGATGTATCTCTTAAGTTGGCCTGATGATATCACAACAATAACATAGCGATACTCACCTTCAGATTTTCTTGAGTCTCCAGTCCAAACAGGCAGGTACTTAACGTCCTCAAACAGCGTGCAGCTTTGACCGCTGGGCACCTAATTTCTTCGTCAGGACTGTCATCAGTGTCAAAGACAAACAAAACATCTCCAAGAACCAGAGGTGCCGTATCATTCTGCTGGTCGTTCTCGGGATCGCGGAGACCAAAACATGAACCGAAGACGAGTTCAAACAGTTGTTGGAACAAAAGAGTTGGACTATCACTGATTTCTCGCAGGCGTTCTGAAATTGCATGAAGCAAGACCTTGACCCTTAGACTTTGCATCGGATTAGCATTCCACCAATCGGAGCCTTTTACAGGCAGGGTTCATTGAAACTAAGTTATGGTAACCTAGAGCGTTGTCCGGTTGTTCCAGCTTAAGATAGCTGTCCAGGGCAGTCTTAATAATATCTGGGTTAGTGAGTTCTTCGTGCTCCTGTGTCTTTTAATTTCTGAATAACGTCAACAATATCCCCATATTCTCTGGCCAGTTCCAGAACTTTGATCTTCTGTTTGATTTGAAGGTTATGAGGTACTTGTTCTTTATCAATTTCAGCCAGAAGCGTTGTGAAAGCAACCCATACATCTTTGTGACTGCCTTGTAGTTCAGGCATGACAAGGGCTAGATCTGCAGCCATACTTACTGCTTTGGTCAACTTGTTCTTCGCCATTTCTTTATAGTCAGCATTTCCTTCGATTTGGCTAAGTTTCAAATAACAAAGTCCAGCTTGCTCAAATGCGGAAATAACTGATCAGTCTGTGGCCTATTAATGGAATTATAGTTATTTGTAATACTGTTGAACTGTTTCAAGGCTTCGTCTACTTGGTTAGTTTCTTTCAGGAGTAACCCCAGGTCTAAGGCAGCATGGTAGATTCTCTTTCGCTATCTCGATAGGCCTTTTTAAAGTATTTAAGTGCTTCCTGTACATTCTCGTCATCTTTGTTTAAAGGTATGACACTTCTACACCTTCTCAATGAGCCTTTTAAATGGGGTTTTGGTTCCCATTTTCCTCCCGACAAATTTCTTCCATTAGAATTATTATTTCGAACATGCCTTCCCGTACGCTGGGTATTCCCACGAACTAAACCTGTGCCTCGGGCAGACCGACGTCTACCATCAATGCTTCGACGACTACTCCCAAAGTTAGATGTTGCATCTGGATAATTACAATGAGAACCACTAGTTATTCGATCACTTTCACGAAAACCACCTCCGCTTCGAGCATTCCGACGTCTTCCACGTGTGTTTTGAAAATCTGTTATTCGTCCAACGTTCCATGGAGTTCTACACATGTTTCCAGAAATACCATGTCGAAATGCTAAGTTTGGAGCACTCCAACCAGGTCCTTGAAATTCAGGTGTGGAATTCCTGCCTGCTAAGGGCATGTCAGGAACGTGTTGAACAGATCCAGTGTAAAAGTTCTCAAAATCAGGTATTGATCCGCTTAACCTAACTTCGTGATTTTCTGCATAACTATATACGGATGGCATGCTCTCGGCAAGAGCTTCACCATAACTATATACGGATGGCATGCTCTCGGCAACAGCTTCACCATAACTATATACGGATGGCATGCTCTCGGCAACAGCTTCATCATAACTATATACAGTATGGTATGCTCTCGGCAACAGCTTCATCATGTATTGATCCACGTGTCCCATAGTTCTCAACATTATAATTAACACAGCCTGCGCTATCAACTTCCACATTCTGATTATTCCAATGTCCGTCGCCTACACCCATATATACAGTCTGATTATACGTCTGTCCGAACGGTTGATTCATGTCTGAAGGGGGATGGTTCATCTGCATGTGTGTGTAATTCATTTGTGAAGGGTCGTAACTTTCGTACACGTGTGTATATTCCACCTGTGAAGGGAATTGACTCAAGTAATCGTATTCGTCCACCATGTATCCACGTTGTCCACTTACCTGCTGGTAATGGTAGTTCGAACGTAAATTTTGATAATTTACCACACCATATCGATTGGAAGATTGTCGAGTCTGATAATCACCCTGTCCATATCTACCACCCATATGTTCAGACAGATAATTCTGATTTCCACGTCTATTACTCCCACGTTTGCGTTTATAATTTACCCGTGGATGTTCCTCCATTGCATACATTGCTGCACTGTTCGCTGGATGGTATACAGTGTTTCTGTCTGCAGAACGATGATCTTCATTCCAGGATGTTCTGGACACATCATGTGACTGACCAGTAACCTGGCTCTCAGCTCCCTGCTGTCCCATACAACCATGGTCACGTAGCTCTTCTGATGTGTTCCGTGGACATGGATTTCCTCTTGCCGCCTCTTCTGCTTTTCTTTTGTAGCATATACCAAGGTGATGGTAGGCAGCTGAGTTATCTTTAATTTCAACAGATTTTTTCAACCATTCAATGGCTTTATCAGGATTAAATGGTTTTATGGCTTTGCCACATTGCACCAGAACTGTGGGTATGTCCTCGCCGTGTTCTAAAGCTTTTTCACACAACTGCATAACTCCGAGCCCATGAAACAACGCTTGGTCTTCGGGAGAAAGACGGAATGGGTAACTGCGCCGAAGAGTGGCTAACTGAGCATAAGCCAATGACCTGAGACGGCTATCTGCGTTATCGGCAACCTCAAAGAGACATTCTGCTGCCCGTTTCTGATATTCCTCCACAGACAGGGGCTCTGAACTTGAGCAGAATATATTGGCATGAGTGATTCGACGGTAAACTAGCCCACAGCCAAATATGCGGGGATAGTTAATGGGAGTCTGTGGTAAATTAGAAAATATATGAATGGCTCGCTGCAAGTTTTGGGGCCCCCCAAGCCGGCTGTAATAATACGCTTGTTCTGCTAGGGCATCATTGAGTAGTGTATCAAAACCTTGCTCTGATTCCATATTCTCCAGCTCTATAAGGACATTTCGTCGCTTCGAATTCATCCCCAGTTTGCCACATGAGGAAGAAACGATTTCCCAATGAGGCTATATTCCTCCTCTCAGTTGAGACAACAGCTTCATTGCTTAACTGCACAGCTTCGTCCTGTTTCTCCAGACGAAACCGTACCCAGGTTAACAGATTCAGTTTGATGATCCGTTCGTTTTCACAGTTGTCGTTAATGTCCAACTCAGAGGCCAGATTATGTTGTATTGATCTGAATTTTGTTGTGGTCACTTTGTCAGCACCAACTACGGTTAAATGCACAAGGAAATCTCTCCATTCTTTTCTTGTAGTTCTCGTATTCAGTGTTTTCTTCCATTCTTGTATCCTAGCTGCGAATAAAAACAAAAGCTTGGACATGTTCTATGGAAATATTTCCACGTGAATGCAACACTGTGTTAATGCATACCTTGTGTTTGATATAAATATTAATTGGGAAACCCCCTGAGGCCACCAAGACAGTTCATAAATAAATAGACATGTATTGTTTGGCACTCACAGATGTAGAAGAAAGAAGCAGAGGCACATATGCAACGTCCGCGTCACGACTGATTATGAACAGGTAGGAAATAAATGAATGAGTGAATGTATTAAATACATCCATTACACCAAACAGATAAAAATGGATTCAAGATCATCATATCTCTGGTCCGAATCCTTCATAATATTCGGTGTCCTTGATAAGTTCTAACGCCCACAGTTTTTCGAACAACTCTGTCAAATCTTTAAGTCTCACATTGATTATATTAGCCGTTTACGGTATTGTTATTAATGGACAAATAAGAGATTAGAACTAGAACAATTTGCCGGACGAACAGAATAAATGCTGATGATATGCCGTTTGTACACTGAAGGTAATTAGCAATGGATTTCTAGTAACTTCTTTGATTTCTCCTGATGGTGCAGACCAACATCTGTATTGCAGGCCCTTGAATGTTTCCCTTTAAACCGTTGCCTTGCACGCAAATGGAGCCAGCACAGGCTAGCTTGCTGGCCTTCCTCCAAGTAGTCAAGTGTTTGAATCCCCTTTGAAGCGAGAAATGTTGGCTTCCCGCTGTCCAGTTCATCCATGTCTACGCAGCCTAAGATGGGTGCATCGACCAGCGTTATACTGTTCATATTATTTGTCGATTGTCAACCTGTGTAACAAAAATATAGGGTTAGCATCATATATGCAATACCTCTCGTGGCACGAAAAAGAGTTTCATGCTTTTATTTTCTTGCACGCGTGCTTCCTACCTGTCCCTATATAATGATTTTCTGCAAAACTTCTTTTTATAAGCAGTCTGTCCTTTAGATCTTGCTCATTACAGCAGTCTACCGAACATTATGTGCTGCAACTCCAGTTATTAGATTCAGAACCACACCTATTCCAACCCCAACAGTAAAATAATCTGTCCCTCTGCACGCCAAATCCAACTACATTTACTAATCCACAAGCAGGTGCCTGTCTACCTACATTGGCAGGACAGAGAGGCAGTTAAACAACAGGGTGGTCGAACACATACCCAATTGGTGTGACAAGATGCCACACACAGGTGATGGAAACCTGGCCGACACACTACAAAATCCTGCGTCATCGTGCCAGGACTTTATGTTGTGTGAATTCTGCAGTATGTACCTGACGAGATACACAGATATATGCCAGGCAATAAATCGTGAAATCTATTGTTTATGCCTTCGTTATTCAAATTTAGCCTTTAGGCTGCATTCCTTCGCTCTAGGGTGAGGCTTGTATTATCCCAATTGCGCTCCTCCGTCCGAAGCCGTATGCACAATGTGAGGTGTCAGGTTTGGCGAGCGATGCCCAACATTCCGCGCTAACAGAATAGAACTGAATCACCATTTGGTTTGTAAATAAGTGAGAGAGCACAAGTACTATCCACCTGTCGGAGATCTCAGCCTTGCCTACCAATGCCACAAAAGGTGACATAAAGCAGCCAAAAGGACATAAAACAGCAAGAACATAAGAAATACATCAGAACAGCATCAGCCAGAATGTTAAAATCTGTTCAATATAAAAAAAAACACCTAATGTATAACAGATGATATGCATTTATAAAGCAACATTTTAAATTAATTCCAGTACAGTGGTCTAAGCCGGAGTCTGTTACTAAAAGGTAGCGAACGCATTTCACAATCCCGAATCTCAAGTTCGAAGGCCATTCGGAAACAGATCGCATTGTGTTGATTTTTAACAAAGCTGTTAGCGTCGGTCGTTTAGAAAGCAGTGGCAAACTACTGAACGTGAGATTGCCTTAACAATCATAAACAGTTAAAAATACTGGGGTTGATTGCGATGTCCTATCAAGGGCACGTAAACTAACTAAGTTCTAAAGGTTTCTATCCCACGTAGATGCGGTTATTGTACACAGTGAACAACTAGGGTTAGAATTAAACCGTGTTGAGGACATCGATTATTTTCGTCTCTAAGAAGAAAGAAACACCGCGATGTAATTACCGGTAAATGAGAATATTCTTAAACAAGCGAATAGGCACAACTATCTCGGAACAGTCATACCATCTGATGGGGGAATGCCTTTAAGAGATTAGAACAGGAATCGCCTTGGTTATGGTAGCCTTATGCTAGATGGAAAACGTACTGTCAAATAAAAGGATGTCAATTTCAACGAGGAAAAGATTATCGAAGTTCTACACAGAAACTTTACTTTTGTATGGATGGGAAACTTGAACAACGAGCAGAAAATCTGGAGAAAAAAAAACATCTAATAGCAGTGCAAATGTGGTTTCTGAGGAAAATGCAGAGAATATCATGGAAACACAGAGAAAACCAAAGAGCAAGTCCTACAACGAAAAAATTAAAACTGTAAATTGATCAGAGAAATTAGTTGTAGACAGTCAATATTTTTTGGGCTCGTAATAATCGAGACAGAAAACAGAGTTGATCCACGACTCTGGTGATTGTGTGAGATGACGAAACATGACCACCCATGCTTATCGCAATGGCACATGATGATGACACGTGTCTCTATAATATAAATAGAACTCGAACACTGTTATGTCATTCATTCAGGATATTCCCGATTACTGAATTTGCATAATGTTATCATATCAAGTTTCTGACTGTCTGGTTACGAAAATAAACGAACTAATTAGTTTATTGGCATTTTAATTATATTAATTATGTCTGTACCAGACGATCCTGCAGCAGACGCCTGAATGAACTATAGCATACAGCCACGATGAAACATCACCTGTGCTCCTGTGCATTTCTTCCACAGAGACACACCATCTAGCTTAAGAATGGAGGTGGAGGCGGTCAGTGCAGCTTTCCACTGGATAGAGAACACGATACATACACACATCGTGATTGTAACTGACTCAGAAAGCATGCTGAGGAGGGTGAGAACAGGCAGGCTTCGTGCAGAGTGGCTTGCTTCGCTTCGGAGGTCACGGGTAGCAAGAATCACCTGGAACTTTTCTCCGGGGCATGCCGGTGTGCTGGAGAATGAACAGGCTGACAGATTGGCTGGCACGGCAAAACTTGGTGGAGTATTGATGCATGATAAGACAGACATGGTTGCGGCTTTGTGGGAGCACGTGTACACCTTGGAGGAGTAAATGGATCACCATGGTCTGGTAAGAATGAGGCAGCGAGGTGTGACGGACATATAATCAGATTGCTACTGGAACTATTAGTGTTGGAACTCTTCGCTGACTGCTGAGGGTGGGGACGGAGCGCTTATCGGAATGTCCCGAATGTTGTGATGTCGGATCCTAAATCAATCAATCAATCGATCAATCAATCAATCAATCAATCTTCCACAGAGACAGGGTGTATACTATTACTAAACTTATACACCGTGTAAAAACCATGCTATGTTGGCTGTTAAAATACTAGTATTACTAGCCAGATATGTTAACATGCTTAGACCAAACGTGACAAGTCTCATGCATTCGCAACATCTGATACCTTATTTTGTGAAGAACAGCTGATCACTCAATGTGCGTTCTTTGGTTCTCAAAGAGTTATTATTAATAATTATTATAATGTCGGGTTCCACCGAGTTTGTAGTCTTATCAATTTAAAATTACATAAACTGATATCAACACTTCTAGATTGTGAACTCTAGCTAGGAATCGTTTCACATCACGGAGATATACAAACAATCATGTTTAGCGAAGTAAGTCCATAGCACAGCGATGGTAATCACAGAACTCATACGAGCACAGTCTGGTTTATTTTAGAGTTATATGACGTGTGTACGGCACACACGTCTGGAAGTACATGATGTTGAGTTGTCCTTCGAAACTGAAAGTAGGTCAGCGGGAATTTCTAAGCATCAGGGGAAATCGAAACAGGGTATGTGACACTAAGCGTTTTCGGTATCTTCTTTTTGGTCCTTTTCTTCTGTTTTTCTTCCTGTTTTAGTCCTGTTACCTCTTTCTACGTTATTCGCACTTTTTTTTTTTTTAATGTTCACTCAATTACTGAGAGAATTGGATGTTGATACTGGGATGCACAAGTAACACGTCAGTATTGTGCTTGCTATACATCCTAGCTTTAGCCACAGTTGCAGACCAGACTCAAGATGCTGCAGATTAAATCATATTTACGAGTGGCTGCACAGTTAAGAGGCACTGGCTGAAGTGTGCATGCTTGAGAACATTGGGAGAGGAGAGGAGCGGGTTTGAATGCCAATGGAAAAGTCAGACCTGCGCAAGGTAATAATTACATTGAATCGGAAATGCAGGGATTGGCTGGCGGACTGCACTGAATGGAAGGTGCAACAATTGATCTCCAACAATTCGCAACCAGGCGATGTAATCATCTATCACGGATGGTTCTGTGCTAAGAGGTAAACGAAGTGTCTAGAACAGTGATTCCCAACGTGGGGCCCACGCCCCACAGGGGGGTAATTCGATTGTTAAAGGGGGCAATTCGAAAATGGACTCGTCCAGAGTTTAAGTTAACCGTATGGCGACTCTCAGTCGCTACTCGAGCTGGGTAAACGTCCAGTATAAGTAACTTCTGTCCGCCATGTTAGTAGCCGTGATTTCAGTGTTAGACGTTAGGGTTGAACTACTGGTTATACAGGGCCGGCACTAAGCATTTCGCGCTATTTGTTCTGAATGGCGCGAAATGCTTAGTGCCGGGATCTCAGTTTCTGCAGTGTTTCGCAGTAACGTTCAGCATTCACCGTTGGTGTTAATTTGAAATAAGCGTCCGTTAAATTGTTGTAAAAGTCTCGTTGTTTAATATATATCTATATTATATGTTTTGAAAATTTACTTACTGTGTTCGCTCAATATTTTCTAGTGATTTCTTCCTAAAACCTATCATTCAAGTTTCTTTAGTGAAAATTTCAATTTTTTAATATTAAAAATTATGAATATGTGGGGGCATTAGAACTTTAGAAAGGCTTAGGTGGGGCACAGCATACAAAAGGTTGGGAAACGCTGGTCTAGAAGTTTGTGGCGAACGTTGGTGGACGTTGTTTGGTGGAGGAGAGCCTGGCATATGATACGACATCTAGTCTGAAAATGGAAGTGGAGGAGGTCACTGCGGCATTCTGCTGGCTGCGGGATAAACAGCACACATGTGGTGATTGTAAAGAACTCACAAAGTATGACGAGAAAGGTGCAGATAGGCATGATTCCGACAGAATGGCAGGCTTCCAGTCAACAATAAAAAATAGAGCATCTGTGGAAAATTTTCCCCATGACATGCTGGTGTGGTGGAAAACGAGCAGGCGGACAGATTGGCTGGGTCTGCACCACTTGGTGGAATATTGGTGCATGATATAAGGCAGATGTGGTCGCAGATGTTTTTGGAATCGTGTGTTTAGCGCAGAAGAACAGATAGATCATCACGGCTTGGAGAGAAGGGTGCTGCAGGGAGTGACCAGACGATCTGGCCGACACTCAAAACTCTGAGGAAAGGCCGGACGGACACATAATCAGACTGCTACTGGAGCCGAGTGTTTGTAAAATCTCACTACAATTTGTATGTAGAACACATCTGAAAAATTAAGGACATCACGTCATCGAAAATGTGCTAAAATTAATTAAATTAGTTACAGTTGTCACTGCTATGGTTTAACGCTGTTTAGGGGAATCTGGAAAGTACCAATGAAGTATTCATTATAAAATGTGTTTGAAATGTCCACCACGGGCTTCAAGACATGACTGTACACATGTCTTCATATTGTCAAATACCTTCTACAACGTGTCTGTTGTTATTTCTTGAATGGTATTTATGTCTGCTTCTTTCAGATTCTTAATTGTGTGTAAATTATTTTTGTAAACATTTCTTTTCAAGAAACTCCATAGGTAATAATGTAATTGAGTTAGATCTGGAGAACGAGCTGGCCAAACCCCACATGATATTATGCGATTTGCGACAATTTCTTTTTTTAAAAACGCAGTGATGCTCTAGCTGTGTGTGCAGTTGCATCATCTTGCTTCTTCAATTTCCCGTTCATTCAGATGTTCTTAAAAAGATTCCAGAATTTCAGCACGGTACCGATCAGCAGTTATAGTGTTGTTGAAGGAATTTGGTCCAATCAAAGGTTTTCTACTGACGGCACACCAAACCCAAATTTTCTCATCGTGTAGAGGATTTTCATGAAATGCATTGGAATTAGAAGTGCTCCAAATATGATTATTTTTGCTATTAATATATTCAGTTTAGTTTAGTCGATGGATCAGCATCACGGCACACGGGTGTAACCCATAAGTGCTCCGTTCTCCTCCTAACTCAAACTTGAGTTTGGAGAAACTCAGCTCACTGCACGACTTCCGTAGCACCGGCGAGGATCCTGAAATACTTTGGGTAAATTTGTAACCCGAAATTTTGCTCGGGCAGCGCCGTTAGGCTACTCTTTTTCGATTTCCAACTGCCAAGGAATTTTTTACGTGCGCAACAAACAATACACACGGGCGTCCGATGTCACTACCTAGAGATTTTATTACTAGAAATCCACGTGAAAAAGTCCTGGTCCTCACCGGGGCTTGAACCCGGGACCTCCAGCACTTAAGGCGGACACCATACCTCGAGACCACGCAGTCCCCATATATCCAGATAAATCAAACCATGCCTCACAAGAGATTAATGTTACATCGAGAATTGACTGTTTTGTGTGTGTGTGTTAGTGTGTGTGTGTGTGTGTGTGTGTGTGTGTCTGTGTCTGCATATCCTATTTACAGGACACCGCTGTCAATACCAGCATTTTACTGCTTTTGTTGTTGTCTTGGCAACATTCCGTTCCGTGGTTCGCCATTGCTTTCTGTACGACCGGCTCCCATACCAACACGTTAACACCCAACGCAACACGGTCTGCTGCCAAATTGGTCGCAGATGTGTTTCGAACGCAGGTAAGCGGACTTACAAACCGCCTCCATAACTCATTTGCCACGGAGAGCGGCTGACTCGTCTTGATTAGCTAACTCTTGATTGTTTATCCCACTCTTTTAGTTCAGACACATGAGACATCCTGTATGAATGAAAATGTAATCGTTGTTTAAGCATTGTTTGCACTATGCTCACTGATACATTCACTTGTTGCGACATTTTCCTTAAGGACTTGCTAGAACATTTCATGAGTTGTCTTTCTTTGATATTTAGACATTTGTCTTCTGAAACAGCAGGCCTACCAGATCGCGGAGCATCTTCCACTATCCCGTAGCAAGAAACTTATTCAATAAATTTCTAACCGTAATGTGATCAGGAGGTTGATTATCAGGAAATCTTGCTATAAATATTTGAACAACCATCCGTGTGTATTGACCGCCATTTCGAAACACATGTTCAACACCTCCTCCCCCCCCCCCCCCAAAAAAAAAAAAATAAAATAAAAAATAAATAAATAAATAAATAAATTCTTTCTTCCGCTGACAACACCATTCTGTTAAATGGAGTATTTAAATGGAGTTAGTTGGTCGACAGATCATCCACATTGCGCATCGAACCATTCAGTCCAGAAGTGCTGGGATCCCCTCCTCAGCAAATCCCGCAGCGTGTAGCGGCTAACGACACCAGTTCTGTGCTGTTTAATCAGTCTTCTTTGGCTTCCTACGTAGTGTTCTTGTTTGGCCACACCTCTTTTAATTTGCTGTTCTCGCAGTTTGACCATGGTTGTAGATTCGCAGTCATCACTTGGTTGTCGCAAAAGTCTTAATTCTCGTAGAACATTCAGAATCTCAGCCTGGTGCGTGGCGATTCCGCTCTCCACGGTAGCTTTACCTGCGAGCTTGTCAGTCCACTCATTTCTGCACCATTCTGTTTGGACTGCAAATAATTACTCCAGCAGACGACAGCCATTCGCTGCACATTTTTCACGGTGGACTGTGGAGCAAATTTTTGATGACGTCATGTACTTCATTTTTCAAATGTGTTCCACTTACAAAGTGTAGTGAGACTTTACAAACACCCTGCACCATTTGTATTGGAACTCTACACTGGTTGTTGCAGATGATGACGGAGCACCTATGTGAATGTCTCGAGTGCTTCGAAGTCGATGTCGGTTCTTGACTCATCTCAACTCTTCTTAATCTTCACTGTTCGCCTACCTTTCGAAGTCTACAGCATTCCCAATCAAACACAGTATTGTACCATTGTTTTCTGCATCCTTGATGATTGATTCACATGAAAGATTTTGTTTTTTCAGAATTATTAGCCTCAGTGCCATCTTCCTCTGGCGTATTTCTCTTTTATGTTTACACTGTTGGTGAGAGCTCTCGTGATGAATTTGAACGTTTGAGGGTTAAGAACATTGGTTTAGTCGTGCCAGGACGTATTAGGGCGCTAACCCTGCACTTTCTTAAGTAACCAGCAGGCACGTCCTGCCTCACAAAATAACGACAAAAATAATTAGTTTGAAAATTAAAGTTTTATTTTGGAATATCTGAACAAAACCTAAAATAGCATAACAAATCTTTGTTGTATATCAAAAAGAACATTAAACAAACATCATGTTAACAACTATGACACCAAAATGTGTATGCTAACATATTTACTAGCGCCGTCTGTAGCTTGGGGAATAGTGAAATGCAGTTTCATCATTTCCCGACATACCGAGTCCAGGTTTTTAAATCAGTTGCGAGTGATTTGCAAGTAGATCGCTTTTGGTTGATTTCAATGGTATAAGGCAGTGGTTCTCAACCTTTTTTGGCCCGTTCCCCCCTTCACCATATTTTAGGACGTCATTCCCGCCCTCACCATATTTT
The DNA here is from genome assembly GCA_014155875.1 of Cepaea nemoralis. Lineage (NCBI taxonomy): Eukaryota > Metazoa > Mollusca > Gastropoda > Stylommatophora > Helicidae > Cepaea > Cepaea nemoralis. Next base: position 53,780 of record JACEFZ010001406.1, read on the forward strand.
TAGAACGTCATTCCCACCCTCACCATATTGTTAGAACATCATCCCCCCACCTTTTTCGTATTTCCTCCCTAAAATTTTACCCTGTCCCTACACAGTATAGGTAATAATTGAAGCTAAATTTCATAGCACATACTAAAACATGTCTAGACATTTACATAAAACGTGATTTGTGGATCTACTTACATTATAAAAATGAATTTAAGAAGGGTAATACATACAGAACCGTAAAGTATGAAGTGAAAAACAATATCAAGTAATCAGTTCTTGTATTAACGCAATTTAGAAATAATCTTAATTCCCCCCCCCCCCTCCCTGGGAAACCCTAAAATTCCCCCCTGGTGGGGAATTCCCCACCGGTTGAGAACCACTGGTATAAGCCGTCTATCGTTCAGAAAGACACGACAAACTACTGACTATAATTCCATAGTTAACCACAAACATTCAATAAATGATAGGTCTAATTATAATGCCCTGTAAAGAACAATGTTAAGTTTCCTATTGTTTTCTATATGGCCCAGAAGCTTGGACAATGTTAAGTTTCCTGTTGTTTTCTATATGGCCCAGAAGCTTGAACAATGTTAAGTTTTCTATTGTTTTTTGTATGGCCCAGAAGCTTGGACAATGTTAAGTTTCCTATTGTTTTCTGTATGGCCCAGAAGCTTGGACAATGTTAAGTTTCCTATTGTTTTCTATATGGCCCAGAAGCTTGGACAATGTTAAGTTTCCTATTGTTTTCTGTATGGCCCAGAAGCTTGGACAATGTTAAGTTTCCTATTGTTTTCTATATGGCCCAGAAGCTTGGACAATGTTAAGTTTCCTATTGTTTTCTGTATGGCCCAGAAGCTTGGACAATGTTAAGTTTCCTATTGTTTTTCTGTATGGCCCAGAAGCTTGGACAATGTTAAGTTTCCTATTGTTTTCTATATGGCCCAGAAGCTTGGACAATGTTAAGTTTCCTATTGTTTTCTGTATGGCCCAGAAGCTTGGACAATGTTAAGTTTCCTATTGTTTTCTGTATGGCCCAGAAGCTTGGACAATGTTAAGTGTCCTATTGTTTTCTATATGGCCCAGAAGCTTGGACAATGTTAAGTTTCCTATTGTTTTCTGTATGGCCCAGAAGCTTGGACAATGTTAAGTGTCCTATTGTTTTCTATATGGCCCAGAAGCTTGGACAATGTTAAGTTTCCTATTGTTTTCTATATGGCCCAGAAGCTTGGACAATGTTAAGTTTCCTATTGTTTTCTATATGGCCCAGAAGCTTGGACAATGGCAAGCAATTAGAAAGTTAAACAGAGGGCCTGGAGATGTGGATATACAGAAGAATATGTCGTATTTCATGGAACCTAAACCAATCAAATACAGAGGTTCTAGGAAGAAAAAAAAACCTGGGAATGAAAAGGGAGTTGATCAAAGAAATAAAACATAGGCAAGTGAAATATTTCGGCCACATTAAAAGACATAAACAAGTTAGCTGTGTATCCTTTACAGGACGCTGCAGCCAACCCCATCATGTTTCGGCTGTTTGTGATTACTTGTCAAGTTTTATATTCAGTACATTACAAATGTTGTCTGAACGACCGGCACCAGCGCAACGCCGTGCTATGATACAGAGGCAGCATCAGGCTGTACCGTAAGGGAGGCTTCATAAGAGGGCTTCAATTTTAAAGGAAACAACATGAAAGAGGCGGCATTTCGAAGACTTGCATCATACTGAGAAAATCCACCGCAAGGAACTGACCCTCACTCGAACAATTGTTAAAATAAAAAAAAAAACCAAGGCAATGCTCGATGCTTCCAAATCGCCCGCAGCTTTGTTTCCAACGCGTTATGCGGGATTACGAATTGCGCCCATAGCTCCTTCACCACAGAGCAGGCTAAAAGATATTATAAAAACCTTACTGGAGAGTAAGACTGAAGGCAAGCGAGCAAGAGGTAGACAATGATACAAGTGGGAAGATAATATCAAGAGATGGACGAGCAGCAGTCTGATAGTAGAGAACGTCTCCCATTGCTAATAACAATTACAACATCGTTGTGTAGTTAGTGTTGGACTGACATGTAGTTCAGTTCGTGGGCATTATTCTGCAGTCTGCTCCAGGCGATATAAACGAAATATATAATTGAGAAAAAGCGTTCAATTTTCAGTGTGTCATTTAATGAACCCAATACATGTGTATCGGTCTCCGTGGCAAAGGTTGCTACTGACGTCGTTCTTAATCCCGCTTAATCGCGTTTAAAACATAGCTGCGCGCAATTTGGCAGCAGATCGCGCTGAGCTGGGTTTTAATGAATTGGTAAGGGAGCCGGTAGTTCAGAAAGCAATGGCAACTACTGAACGTAATCCTGCCAAGAGATCACAACAGCAGTAAAATGCTAATGTTGACAGCGATGTCCTGTAAAAAGGATACGCAAAAATAGATGTGTATATTCAGCCTGTTATGCCCCTCCCGGAAGCGACGACTGGCGATCTGTAACTGACAAACAAGAGATATTTGTTGCTGCCTTGATTCTGTACTTTTCTTATAGCCTGGGTAGCTCTCATTTGAGACTTCTTTAGTTTCTTGTTAACATTTCTATCCCATTTTTACAAATGTATCTGCATTGCTTTCATTTCTGAATAATTAGTGAGTCGTGTGCGTGCCATAATATATTTATATGTGATTCTGTATGTGGGTGCATGTATACTAAGTTTTCAGTACTCCGTGATTGTAACTGCATGAAAAATGTATCCACGGATATTGATTGGCTCTCACTAAAGTAGATGAAAGAAGTAAAGATCAGATGATACGACACTAAATATGACAGTTGAAAGCTATAGTTACCACACCGGGATTCGAACCTGTCACCTCCACAGGACGAAAGCACCGCACTATGTAAACAAGTGTTCTTTGATGCATTCGACCAACTAGACAGAAATGTGTCATTATGATCATGCTCAGCATCCAATTGAACCCACAACTACCGATTATAGACAGAATTCACATTTAATCATTGAAACAGTACTACAAGTTTCAGAATTGTTATCCAGTAATTTTTTTTTAACCATCCGTTCCATAACTTTCAGTTCTAATCTCCTCATCGCCAAATCTGTAAATGTCCATTTACCTGACACTCAACAACGCTCAATGGGTGAAACAATGCATTAAAGTTTACGTGTTTCGATTAAATACAAAGACTGACAAATTACACCAATGAAGACACTAACTGACATGACGGACCAACAGTATTTTACATATGAATAGCTACAATAATAAAAATGAGTGCAACTTAATTTCGCGGTTAAATTATAAAAATCAGAGAAAACAACACGCAGGATTTGAAACAGGTAATAAAATAAACATGACGTATTCCAGCCATATGATAATCTATATTAAGATTGATCAATTCCTATAAGTTTTAAAACAAAAAATTATGGGTAGTTAGCTAACTCAGGTCGAATTCAGCCTAAGAGCAATTTCAGTGTTCGTTAGGAATGCGTAGGGTTTTAACAATGGGTAAACAAAGAAGTTTACCTGTCTAGGAAACTAAAATAACTACTGGACGTACAAGTGTCTAGTACGTCAACATGGGGTTGAAGTTGTTAACACCCTGCAAAGGACATGAACCATTTTAACATAGTAATCAAATTAAAATAAGAAAAATGCAAGAAAACAAATAAAAACAATACATCTCAATGAATATATTTGAATTTGTACATTGTGGATTTCAATGTTGAGACCGCTCGCTCTTAAACTTCCAGAGCTCTGAAGGCATGGTAGTTGGTTGATTCCTTACATCTGTCAATCGAACTTTTAGAAAAATGACTTCTCGTTCAGAAAGCAAAGGCAGATTACTGAACATAAACTTCTCAGAAAAACAATCCAGGGTTGATGGTATGTCTTACAAAGGACATGCAACGTTGAAATAAAAGAAAACATATCTGTATCATTAACCTAATTTATTTTATTCTCTTGATATAATAAAATGGAAACAATAAGATCAAGGAACAGGACCTGTTTTTTCTGGAAAAAATAAAGAAAGAAACTAAACATTGAAATTCAATAGGTCATTACCAATGACCCATTTATAGTGTTTGCATTTTGAACTGCATGTTCATAAACATTAGCCACCTGCCGGGTGCTGAACAAAATGGTTTTGCCTTATACAGTAATGTGTGTGCAACTGCTGGTTTTCTAGTGCCGGCCACTTCTTTCGACGATGAACTGCATTTTTAGTAGCGGACTGTTCTGTTGTGTTGGCATTCTGGCACCGGCTTTATGCATGTATGACTCTGCGTGCTGTTTGTTTGTTGGGGTTTCTGTCAGTTTACTTTTCACATGGAACAGTGAGGAGAAAGTCATGAGATATTCACTGGCACAGGAACAGAGCATTATAGGGTGACCTTTGTAGTGAAGTTGGAACCGCGACTAACATTAAGATCTTAATACTCTTCTTCTTCTCCTTCTTCTGATGGTATATTTTGGCCAGTGATAAAACAAAACAGTTTCACAACAGAATGAACGTGTCCGTGAAAGACATGATTGAGTATATCAACATAAGACATTGTGTCGGTCTCTTCAGCTGTACCAGAACTCAGACTGACATCACCTAGTCCCCCGATTTCCTGTAACCTGAAACGAGCATACTTTTTCAATGTTATCGGAATGTGGCTTCCTTTGATGCCTGCGTCTATGATCAGAATCTTGTGCTTCATAGGGTCGGTTGGATTTTCCTTCAAACGTCTGAGAACTGCCTGGAAGTCTTTGGATCTGATTTGTCAAAGAAAACAGCAAACATGATACTTTACGGTAGAAAATTACGCATGAAGACAAACATCGACATCTCCGGTGAATTAACAGCTGCTATTGAACATGATTGGATGCCATCTCCGTAACAATACGTTCAGTCACAGCACGCTTCTTCTTCTTCTCCTCCTCCTCCTTCTTCTTCTTCTCCTCCTCCCTCTTCTGCTTCTTCCTCTTCTTTTTCTTCTTCTGCTTCTGCTGCTGCTACTTTGTAATCTTCATCGTCATCATCTTCCTCGATTTCTTCTTCTTCCCATCCTCCTCATTTTCCCTCTATTCTTTCTAAAGTTTTGTCTGATCATCATCACCATCATTTGTCTTCCTCTTCTTCTGCACACTCTATAACTTAGCCACCAAATGAAACATCAGCAATAATTTCAGTTAGTAGTACCTTTTCGAGGAATAGCATCAAACCCTATTCCCTGTTGATAGTCTGGAGTCGGCACTAGTAATGTAAAACCACCCCACTGTCTCTGCCTTTAAACGACTGTTCCATAATCTCTGCTTTACACCCTCAACTTATCCTTTACTGATCTCGCTTTCATTCCTTCTTAGGGTTGCCAGACGTCTGGCAAAGAGAGGACATGTCCTCCTTTTTAGCCTAATGTCCCCCGTCCGGCAGGCAAAGCTAAAAACTTTTAAAATGTCCGGCTTTTTAAATATTTTATGTTATCATTTTTTATGTATTGTTGTTACAACTTACAATGTATCTACACTCTACCGTGTGTTTACATTCTTTATTAAAACCCACTGCTTAATGATATTTATTTAATTTTCCTATTTATACCAAATGTGAAACACCAATTATTTGTATAATTTGAATCTAACTGTTGCTCTATTCGGCAATACGAACAATGCTGTAGTCTCTATGGTCACAGTGTTCTGCACAACTGCATCCAACACGGCGCAAATTTAATGCAGAGTGACGTTGAATCTATTGTCTTGAAGATATTCAATTACTTTTCTATATACACTATCAGAACAGAAACTTTAAAGGAATTTTTGACTATGTCAACATTAACTATCAGCAACTACTCTATCACTCTAAAACTAGATGGCTCAGTTTGTTTCCAGCTGTTGAGAAGCTGTTGAGGCTGTTTACTGCTTTGAAAGAATATTTTCTTTCTGTAAACCAACCACCTGCTATGATAAAAAAAATGTATTGGCAGCTATTGTAATAAAATTGTACTGATTGTGGGTTTAATCTGGAACGATTTAAATGAAACATTCAATATGTCCTCCTTTGTGTCTTATTATGTCCTCCTTTTTGTCTTATTATGTCCTCCTTTTGGTGCCCACGTATCTGGCAACCCTATTCCTTCTCAAGTCCATTTACTGAGAGATGTGAAGATGATCTCCTGATTACTACAGAGTACATCACCACATTCTTCTGCATTCATTTTTGTAGGTCCGATATATTACACGGTAATGCCTCTGGCTTCGTGGCTTAGAGGTTATGACTTTTCTCCGTAATCTCGTATACTCTCGTCAGGTAACGTGATGACGGTTGAAATCAGCAGTGGTTCGAATCGCATCGATAACTTACGGCGTATGTGAGCCAGCCGCTCAGAAAGCAATGGCAAACTACTGAGCGTAATCTTGCCAAGAGATCAACATACAGCTGAAAGATGCTGGTGTTGACAGCTAAGTCCTGTAAAAAGGATATGCTAAAAAAAAAAAATGCCTCTGGAGGCTAACACGTTTTCATTGTTAAGTTTTCTTCTACTTATAAGGTGAATTACATTGGTACAACAGAAGTCACTAAGAATATGTTGCACGATCTCTCTCTCTCTCTCTCTCTCTCTCTCTCTCTCTCTCTCTCTCTCTCTCTCTTAAAGACAAAGGAGAAAATTATTGCAGATAGGTCACACACTGAGCGCGTGAGACGTAAGATGGTTTGTGATGGTGAAAATGACTGTGTATTCACATGCATCCATTGTGAAGTAACTTTTACAGCGCGAATTGGTCTGATCAGTCACATTCGCTACCGCCATGGGTTGTAGTTATTATTCCTTTTTGAAGCACAATGTAACAAACTATCGTCCTTCAAGACGGCAAGGTACCAATGTTAGTCTTTCTCATGGTGAAGTCTTCCAAGATAAAGAAAGATGTACGTGGGACATTTAAACTAGTTTAGTCGATGGATCAACATCACGGCACACGGGTGTAACCCATAAGTGCTCCGTTCTCCTCCTAACTCAAACCTGAGTCTAGAGAAACTCAGCTCAGTGCACGAACTCCGCAGCACCGGCAAGGATCCTGAAATACTTTGGGTAGATTTTTAACTCGAAATTTTGCCCGGGCAGCGCCATTAGGCTGCTCTTTTTCGATTTCCAACTGCCAAGGGATTTTTTACGTGCGCAACAATACACACGGTCGTCCGATCTCACTACCCAGAGACCAGGGGAAATGTTATTACTAGGAGTCCACGTGAAAAAGTCCCGGTCTTCACCGGGGCTTGAACCCGGGACATCCAGCACTCGAGGCGGACACCATACCTCGAGACCACGCAGCCCCCTGGAAAATTTAAACTGCTAGACAACAAACAAACACAATATAAGTACCACCAAACTCCACAGAATTATGAAATAAATTAGGCAAGTTTAGAGACATAATCCCAATGTCTGCTCCAGATCTTATTCTCTATGTCCCCCAAGGCTTGTAAAAAGGGGCCCTTAACTTACTTAGGTGGGTATATCTTTGTGGAAAATGTATTCATGCAGAACTGCTGTTTTCTTTCCAAGGAAATTATTATTTCTCATGAATATGAACACAACTGGGTAATAATATTTCCAGTTTCTTTTCTTTTTAAAGTAAGAATGACAGGTGTTTCTTTCTTTTTACATTTGTATATGTCTTAGCTATTTATTGATTATATATGTTTTTCGTTCTGTTAGGTCTCAGTCAGATATGACTGAGCTACTCTATAACAGTAGACGGTACTTCATGATTTCTGTTAGCGCCAAATGTTGGGGGGCGCTCACCAAACCCAACAACCCATATTATGCCAACGGCTTCGGGTGGAGGAACGCAACTGGGGGAACAAGCCTTATCATAGTGCGAGGAAATGCAATCTAAACATTAAATGTCATGGCAGGGCAGACCAGGCCGTAAGCCTTGGTCAGCAACTGGTCCAGGACTTAAGCTACGCCAGAAGAACGATTAGAGCATTGCTTTGCTGATCCGGCATCTTCTGTAGGTTGTCTTGTTTCAGATGTATTAGTGTTATTTTTCCTCTGGAGTAAGCTAGGCAGGTCGATTGAAAGATCATGCTGCATGGGCAACACATGGTCGTAACAATTCAGACCAGGCTTTGTGCTATAGAGAGGTATTACTCCATCCCTAGTCCCCGCCATTGGTTATAATTATTATGCCTTTTTTAAAATTACAATGTAACAAAATATTGTCTGTCAAGGTGACAAGTTGCCAGTATGTTTGCGTCCAATAGAATGTACTCTGCAGTATGCACCTGGACAGATTCAGCGACATATGCCGGGCAAAAAAAAATCGTGCAACATATTGTTTTACTTATGTGCTTACATTTATTAAGAGAATACATTGTTTCGAATACCTTTTTTCATTTCCGAGAACTATAACGACAGCGTGATATTCCTTCATTCTGTTAAGTTGTTTCTCAATCACCGAATCACTGTATGTAACACATCCCTGGAAAAATTGTATAAGAACACAGAGGCTATGTATATTTTAATACAGTATCTCATTAATAGTAACATAACCTGAAAATGACATAAAAGCATAGGAATCAGTATAAAGACTAAAAAAATCACATCAATTAAATGGTAAAGAATGCATTAGCAACGTGAGCATGGTAGCGTAGTGGCTAGATCCAGTGGAATTGGGTTCGATTCGCATCGAAGCGGATTCGAATTTTTAAATTTCACTTGGGCTCACAGGTCGAGCCAGCCCAAAATGGGTACCGGGGAATGTATTTGGAAGTAAAGTCGGCAGGCGTGATTCTGACCACATCACCAACCTGGCTCCCAAAACTGGTCCATAACGTATGAGTCTAGCACCGCATGCTCATTGGGCAAGTTCCCGTTTAACCCGTGATATTGTTCACGTTAAGCCATTGGTGCAGGTGGTGGATGAAACAGAAGAACAGTCGACAGATAGTTGTAGGTTATGGTCTCCAGTATGGTCACTGCTAGGGAGGAAAGCAATAGCAAACTACCTTCTTTACAACTGCCAAGACAGTCTTGTTTCATTCAATAGAGAAAGTAAACGTGGACAGTCAAGATTATTTGGACATGTGATAAGAAGGAATAAACTAGAGAACTTGGTGACAACTGGCAAGATTGAGTGGAAAATATCATGGGGAAGACAGAGAAGTAAATATCTAGATGCCTTAGCCACGTCGCATGGTCGAGACACGACTCTGGTGATCGTGCGATGGTGAAACATGATCGCCCACGCTTATAGGCATGGCACATGATGTTGTTCGTATGCCCAATGCACCTTAAGAGATATAAAGACTCCTTTACTCACTTTACTTGCATTAGGAACATATTAAGAACATATACACCGGTATCTATGAAGTACCAGATGCCTAACGTCTAGGTAATGAGATAATATAGGCTGTATTTTTAATGACTGAAGTTTTTTTGAAGGGTAAATAAAAAACTTGAAACGGCAATATTTTCAAAATCCCCACAGTCATTAAAAGTACACCATGTACAACCACAGGGGGTTTTATTGGACTGGAAGTAGATTAACTGATAAAGTGCAATGAGATGATTTAATCGTCTTATGCAATCCTCTTAATATGATATAAAATACAACATGCCTGCTACCATATTAACAACTCTTAGGTCATAACTATGACACACCCCTACTTCCAATTTTCCGCCATCCATTTTTGTTAGGTCCAAACCTACTTTATGTATGGCCCTGAATTTGTTATAAATTCAGGTAGTGTGTGTATGTGTGTGGGTGTTGCTGTGATAAAACACAAACAATAACCATCAGATATTGCTACTGACGATGATAGAATGGTGCAAAGGATTGTTTGGGTTGAGGTGTATTTTCTCATCATTGGCAATTTTTCGTTTTTGCGAGTTAATCACAAATATGCCCCAAAATATGCACGGTAGCGGAGTAGGGGTATCCCCTATCAAAGGAGAAGTAAGGCGCCTCCTTCCCTCCGCTAGCCTACGGGACACCCTTGGGCAAGGTGGAGTACCCTTTTAGCCGCCCCCCCCCCCACCCCCGCGATCAGGGTTACGTGAAACCATGGGTGCAGGTGGTGGATGAAGATGTGGAGCAGCCGACAGATAGTTGTAGGTTATGGTCTCCACCTTCACGGTGGTAGGCAGAGGATCTCTTTTTTGAAGAGACAATGGCTACGGTCACTGACCAGTATGGTCACTGCTAGGAAGGAAAGCAATGGCAAACTACCTTCTTTACAGATGCCAAGAAAATCATGTTGTGTGGGCAGAGAAATTGAAAAACAACACAACAGTAAAAATGCGAAACTAATGCACAAAAGAATTCAGGAGTTTACTAATCAAAGAACACGTACATCAGCAGGCTGCCTAAAAACAAAAGATGGAAGAGTCATAATAGAAAAAGATCAGATCTTACGTGTATGGTCAGATTACGTGAAAAACCTTTATGACGATAACAGAGATGTTCAAAATAATAATGAAGGACCAGCAATTTTGAAGATGGAGGTTCAGAATGCTCTTAACCATATGAAATCTGGCAAGACCCCCGGTCCAGACAGCGTCACAACAGAAATGATTAATGCTTTAGAAGAATATGGAATAGATGTTTTTATTGCAATCCCAAAGAAATCAGGAGCCTTGGAATGTGATCAACGTCGAACAATTAGTATAATGAGTCACATCACGAAGATTTTGCTAAGAATTATCATGCAAAGAGTTAGGAGGAAAATACAACCTGAAATAGGAGAAGAACAATGTGGGTTTGTAGTAGGCAAGGGTACAGTAAATGCTATGTATATACTGAAAACCGTAATCGAACGTTCTATAGAAGTAAACAAAGATCTACACCTTTGCTTTATTGACTATACAAAGGCTTTCGATAAAGTGAGACATGTTTACATGATAAGGATGCTTGAAGATCTACAAATTGATGGAAAAGACCTTAGATTTGTAAAAAAAACAAACATATATTGGAAACAACAAACTGTCATAAGAGTTGATAATGAAGTAAGCCAATATCAGCCTCTTAAGAGAGGTGTGAGACAGGGATGTGTAATGTCTTCAGATCTGTTTTCCCTGTACAGTGAAAATATTTTCAGAAATATTGAAGATATGGAAGGAATCAACATTGGGAGACGATGCATCAATAACATTAGATATGCAGATGATACAGTATTGATTACAGACAATGAACAGGACCTGCAAAATTTAGTAGATGCGGTTGTTACACACAGTAAACAACTAGGGTTAGAATTAAATTGTAAAAAGACAGATTATGGTCGTCACTAGGAAGAACGAAAAACCACAATGTAATATACAAGTAAATGTGAATATTCTTCAACAAGTGAATAGGTACAATTATCTCGAAACAGTAATAAAATCTGATGGGAGATGCCTTGAAGAGATTAGAACAAGAATCGCCATGGCAAATGTAGCCTTTAGCAAGATGAAAAACATACTGACCAATAAAAAGATGTCAATTGAAACGAGAAAAAGAGTGTTGAGATGCTACATAGAACCTGTACTCTTATATCGATGTGAAGCTTGGACAATGAGCAGTCAGGCTGAAAAACATCTGATGGCTGTAGAAATGTGGTTTCTGAGGAAAATGCAAAGAATTCCATGGACAGCCAGAAAGACCAATGAACAAGTCCTTCAAGAAACAAGTGAAGATCGTAAACTGCTTAGAGAACATTAGACGTAGACAGTCACAATGTTTTGGGCATGTTATGAGAAGAAATGATTTGGAGAACTTGGTAACAACTGGTAAGATCGAGGGGAACAGACCAAGGGGATGGCTTGGCCTTGTGGCATGGTCGAGACAGAAGCACGGAGCTAATCCACGACTCTGTTGATCTAGTGAGATGGCAGAACATGACCGTCCACGCTTACCAGCATGGCACATGATGGATGGATGAATGCCCCAAAATATGCAACAAGAGGAAGAGTGTTCAGGTGCTATAGAACCTGTACTTTTGTATGGATGTGAAGCATGGACAATGAGCAGACAAGCTGATATTGTAAGAATGCGAAACATGACCGCCAAAGCTTATCGGCATGGCACATGATGATGATGCCCCGAAAAAAAGAGGGCATATATTTAGAAAGAACAACTCTCACTCGGCTGGTAGCTTTTGCCAGAGACACGGGCGTGGACAGGTATGCCTTGTATATCCCACATCTTCTCTGCGCCGCAGCTTTAGACAACTGTTTACATTGACTAACACTGATGTTAGATAGTTGTGGGAAAAGGGGGGGGGGGGGGGGGAAGAGCAACTGGCTTTATTATTATTATAACATGCTGGCGATATATTATCAATAGCTATTGCAGTCTGATGTGTGCCAAGCATTGGTCATGTTATTATAAAGAATTATACGAGAGCTGCTTTAACGTAGTGGCTAGAAGCTCGCCTGCCTATCGGATGGTCATTTGTTCGAGTCCGAAGCGAATTTTTAAAAATATTGTCTGGGCTCCCAGGACGATCCTGCCTAAATGGGTACCAGGAAATGTCTAAGGAAGTAAAGGCAGCCGGTGAAATTATTATCAGATCACCTACCGAGTGCCGATTGGTCAGAAAAATATATGGGTTTAGCACCATATATCCAATGCATCTTAAGGCTTGTATGGGATCCTATAGGGAGTGCTAGCATTAAGGAGGAGTGGTTACACAGCTATCTGATTCCCTTGCCGAAGAATGGCACAGACCACACAAAAATTCAGGGATATCGAGTTATAACCATGAAGAATACAATAGGCAAGCTGCTGGAGAAGTTAATTGCCAGGAAAATATCAAGCCAGCTGGAAAAGCAAGGTGTTTTCCCCTAATCTGGGAGGGTGCCGTCAAAAAAGAGAAACCTGGACCAATGCAGCAGTTTTTGCCCATGATGTTTATGAAGGTTTCTCTCAGGCATTGAAGCCTTTGCTGCAGCGATTGATCTTGAGGACGTGTACAAAAAAGTACCTTTGGATTTTCTAATGCTTCAGCTTCTTGAACTCAAGATAAGTCCGTTCCTCCTTAGTTGGATCGCTGTAGCCCAGGGAGTCTCTGTGGGGAAGTGGTCAAGCTGTTTGACTCGTGCTCCGAAGGTTGTGGGTTCAATTCCGGACCGCGCCCTTCAGTTTATGAGTTTAATTTTTCGGAGACTCCTGTGAGTCGTCGCGAAAAGCTACGGAGTTCGTGCTTTGTGCGACGCTTTCCGTGCTGCGGAAAGAGACCGAGCCATATGGGATAAAACCCGGTGCAATGAAGTCAACCCTGTCGACTTTTAAGCGACTTTGTAAGCTGTAGCCCTCTTCCAACGGAAAGTAGTTTTTAGATGTGGCAGTTGGACTTCGGAACCAACAATACATCCTGGCCTATAGTGTGTTTTGCCTCAATATAAAATTCAATATCTCAGTAACCAACTGAGGGAAAATGATGAGATTTCGCGTATAACCTTATCATTATGTCCACCCAACCAAAAAAAAAAATTTTGTTCTGGAGATTGTACAGCAGATTTCAATGTTTGTTTATATGCGGTATATAATTTACGGCTTAGAGATCAAGTCCATCATTTTAAAAGTATTACAGCTTCACCAAGACACATCCACGCTTTTTTGAAATTGTCTTGTGATTTTCGTTTTGGCATTTCGTTTTGGTATTGTTCAGAGGTGTCTCCAATGGGGGTTCTTTCATGAAACGTGATTATATAAATAAACTAGCTGACTCGGCCCGGCTTCGCCCAGCTCCTGGCGGAGATAGATCTATCTATCTATCTATCTATCTATCTATCTATCTATCTATCTATCTATCTATCTATCTATCTATCTATCTATCTATCCATCCATCCATCCATCTATCTATCTATCTATCTATCTATCTATCTATCTGTCACGAAGACTCAAAGCGGGTCTGTCACCCATGTGTACGTATGAACAAACTACACAGACAGCTGAACAGATCCTTAAAAATGGAAACATAGTGACTAAATTGCGGTATCATTTCTGGTCACTCCATACGCACATTAACGCACAGCTATTTGGAAGATTTCACGAACTCAATATAAAAAGCTAACATGAATACTTGTGTCCACTTTATTAACCAGCAGCTGAAGAAACAAGAAGGAAATGAAAAATAAGGTAAGAAATATATTCCTTCTACTTTCCTGTTAATTTACAAATTATTTACCCCATGCCTCTGTAAATTCTCTGTCTTTACTAATATTACACTTTGCACCCCTCTCGGGATTCTCCGTGGTGAAGTGGTCAAGCCGTCTGACTCGGGCTCCGAAGGTTGTATGTTCGATTCAGGGCCGCGTCCTTCATTTCACGAGTGCATTTTTTCGGAGACTTCCGAGGGTCGTCGCTGGAGCTACGGAGTTCGTGCTTTGTTCGACGCTTTCCGCGCTGCGGAAAGAAACTGAGCCATATGGGATAAAACCCGGTGCAATGCAGCCGACCCTGTCGACTTTTAAGCTAGTTCTTTCATTGCACCCACTCCCATACGAATCCGGATACGCCTTGTGTGTCATCTGAATTGGCGGGGCTTCCATTACTGTAAACATAAATTTGTTAGCGAGAAATCACTAGTTGTTCAGCAAAACATCAAAGAAATGTCGCCGCTTTCGATGATTTAAGTTGTTTTTGGACCTATCAAAGACATATTCCTTGGGTGGGGGTAAATATAAGACGGCTGGAAAAATTTCATAACGATGCAACAGACAGTTTTCAAAATAATTGATCGTGAATGAAGGCATTCTTTGTGGGACATACTATAACACAGAGATCACCATTGTCTCCGGTGCTGTTCAACGCCTACACTGTGAGAATCATCAGCGAGCAGATCACTGGCCCGCGGAGGACCACTGTCATATGCCGATGATGTTTTAGTGTATCGTCAGGGTAAGGATAGAGATCAGGTTGCTGTGGAACTGTAAACCGAACTCAATCGCATAAGTACTTTGTGTGCTGAAGCCGGGACAATGGTCAACCCAACAAAGGCAACAGTGACGTGGTTCTCTTTGAATAATCAAGGTCGTGGATGGGTCAAGCCGAAGACATTCTTCAACAGGTGTGTTCACTTGAGGACTTAGAACCTGGCGAGGAGTGGGTAAAAGTGCCAACAGATTTCTGCACGTCCTTTTCAGTCTGCATCTAACTAGACAGAAAATGCAGACAAGAAAATCCGGCTGCTGTGGAGGCGGAAATATAATCTTTGAATTTCGAGACGGATTTCCTTAGATTTCCTTAGACGGTGATGCTGTCATATACACAGATGGGTCGGTCGTCCGACATGTGAGAAGCTCATGGGCCTTTACGGCGCGGGCCGGAGGGAGACTTGTGAAGGAGGACTCTGGTGCTTTTGTTTAGACCACAAGTAGCCTGACTATGGAAGTCATGGCAGAAAGTAAAGCAATAACATGGCTCGAGACACAGATATTCAATAGGGCATGTTTCCTTAGCGACTCAATGAGCATGCTCAAGAGGATAGAGACGGGGTGGATCCGAAGAGAATGTTTGCTGTCTCTGGAGCGGTCTCGGCTGACAAAGATAGTTTCATCTTCGTGCCATGGCATGCGGGAATACAAGGAAATGAGCGGGCTGACAAGCTCGCAGGTAAGGCTACTGTGGAGGGCGGACGCGCCATGGACCAGGCTGACATTCTGAATGCTCTACGAGAAGTAAGACTTTTGCGAGAACCAAGTGATGAATGCGAATCTACAACCATGGTCAGACTGCGAGAACAGCAAATTAATAGAGGTGTGGCCAAACAAGAACACTACGCAGGAAGCCAAAGAAGATTTATAAACTAACACAGAACTGGTGTCGTTAGCCACTACACGCTGCGGAATTTGCTGAGGAGGGGATCCGATCACTTATGGACTGAATGGTTCGATGTGCAATGAGGATAATCTGTCGACTAACTAACTAACTACTTGTAAGTTTTATACAGGAGTAAATGACAGGGAGTAACCGTGCAATTACCTTCATGTTTTCGTCCACTTCCAGTCCAAACAAAGAAGCAGTTAGCATCTTCAGGCAGCTTGCAGCCTTCACTGTCGGGTAAACAACGTCTTTGTCAGGACCATCACCCGTATCAAAGAGAAACAACACATCTCCGACTAGTCCACTTGGTACGTCAGTCTGCTGGTCGCTCTCGGGATCACACAGGCCAAGGCAGGAGCCGAAGACGAGTTCAAAGATTTGTTGGAACAAAAATGTTGGATTGTCACTTTTTGCCCGGAGACGTTCAGAAATTGCAAGAAGCAGAACCTTGATTCTTAAGGCTAGCATCTCACCAGGGTTAGTTTCCCACCAATCAGAATTCTTCACGTCAGGATTAATTGCGACTAAATTCTGGAACGCAAGAGCTGTTTCTGGTTGGTTTGACTTAAGATATTCATGAAGTCTTTCTTTAATAAGCACGTAGTCGTCAAGCCCTTCTTCCCCAATTTCGTTTAATTTCTGTATAACTGGAATAGTATTTTTGTATTTTTTTGCTAGTTCCAGAATATTCCTCTTCGGCTGACTTGAACAATAGATTTGCTTTTTGCCAATTCGTGTGACACACGACTTAAGTGCCATCCATACACTCTCGAGATTACCCTGTAATTCAGGCATGATGTGAACTAAGCTTGCAGCACGACTTATTGCCTTGACCAACTTTCTCTTTCCAATCTCTTTATTGTTGTCCCGACCATCTGGCTGGTTTAGCTGTAAATAGCAGAGTCCAGCTTGTTCATATGCGCTGATGACTGTCGCGGTATGGCTTATAGAGGGTGCATAGCTATCTGTAATACTGTTGAACTGTTGCAAGGCTTCATGTATTTGGTTCGCTTCCTTCAGCAGCAGCCCGAGGTCTACGGCTGCAGGATAGTTCTCTTTTGCTATGTCTATAGCCTTTTGAAAACAGTCCCGAGCTTGTTTTACATTGTCATCATCCATGCTGAGATGTACATTATTTCTTTTATTTCGAACACTCCAGGGAGTTCCTTTGTTTCTATTATGTCCAGTATCTCTCGGGTTATTATCCCTGTACTGAGAACCCCTCGGGTTATTATCCCTGTACTGAGAACTTCTCGGGTAACTATCCCTGTATTGAGAACCTCTTGGGTTACTATCCCTGTACTGAGAACCTCTCGGGTTACTATGCCAGTACTGAGAACCTCTCGGGTTACTATGCCAGTACTGAGAACCTCTCGGGTTACTATCCCTGTACTGAGAACCTCTCGGGTTACTATTCCAGTACTGAGAACCTCTCGGGTTTCTATGCCTCCAATGAGAACCTCTCTCGTCTCCAGCATTCCGCGGAGAATCTCTAGCATTTCCATGTTTCCACTGTCTGTTCTTATTTATTTGAGTGTCTGAATTGCCTCTCCCTTGTTCATATATGTGTTCATCATCATCGTAGCTTTCTGGTCTCTCATAACATTCACTTCTGAGTTCATTGTTCAGTGGTTGTACATTGTTAATGTAACCTTCACAAGTTGCACTGTCTTGGAACTCGTTTGTTTTTATGCCCGATCTATTTCTGTAAACATTATAGGTCTCTTCTGTATTATCATGATCTGAATATCCCAACTCTTGATACCTTGCCCGTTTCGCTGTGGTCGTGTCACTTGTTTCTGCAACTCTGTGGCGTTTTCTGTGTGTATTTGGCAAATATAAAGATTCATAATTTACACATTCAGATTCGTCACCTAAATGTTGACATTTATGATTCATTTCGCCGTATGTGTAACTCGTTTTGTAATTTATGTCATCATCCCTCATTCTTCTTTGACAACTAACCGAGTGGTCACTACTGCCTGTGGGTACGTCATGTGCCTGCCTGGATGGTCCAGGCGCTTCATATGATCCTCCTGACATGTCCTGCTCAACATAGTGATCTTCATTATGCTCGCTCTCATCATTGATCGACTCCGGGTAGTGAAAGATATTTCTGTTTGTTAACTGTTGTGCTTTTTGTTTATAGCTTATCCCAAGGTGATGGTAAGCAGGTGAAGTTGGTTTCATATCTACTGATTTTCTTAGGAATTCAATTGATTTATTAATATCAATGCGCCTCATCGTGATGCCGCATTGCATCAAAACTGATGGTATGTCTGAACCGTGCTCTAGGGCTTTCTCACACAACTCTTCAACACTAAGACCATGAAATAATTCCTCAACATTGCTAGGAAGTCTTTTCGGGTAACTGCGTCGAAGGATTGCCAATTGGGCATAAGCCATTGAGCTAAGACGTGTATTTGCGTTCTCCGCAACCTCAAAGAGACATTCTGCAGCCCTGCTTTGACACTGCTCTACAGTCAGTTGTCCTCTACTGGCATGAAATATGTTACTGCGTGTAGCTCTTCGATAAACTAGACCAATGCCAAACTTGCGTAGATAGTTGACGGGGGTTTGCGGTAAAGCAGAGTATAAATCAATGGCATGCTGAAAACTAACTGGTGTCCCAAATCTGCTATAGTAGTACACTTGTTCCGCCTTAGCATCGGTAAGTAGTGTGGAAAAGCTGGCCTTTAATTTCATATTCTGGAGGCGCCTTAGACAGTATGCAGACTTGTTTGTATCTCCTACTTGCCACTGAATGAAAAAACGGTTTCCAACTGAGGCTACGTTCTTCCACTTAGTTGAACTTACAATATCATTGTTTCGTTGCAAAGCTTCTTCCTCTTCCCCCAGATGAAACTGAACCCAGGTTAGTAGATTCAGTTTGATAATTCGTTCAGTGTCACTCTCGTCTTCAACATCAAGTTCAGAGACAAGATTATGCTTCATTGCCTTTAGTTTCGCACTGGTCACTTTGGTGATAACAATATTGAAAGCGCACGGAAATTGCTCCATTGTTGTTCTATACCGTTCATATCTAGCGTCTGCCTCCATGTTGTCGTCCTAAATATGAACAGAAATATAAAATACTTACAATACGCTAAATTCAAAACAATGTTTTTCCTTAGAGATGTGAATAACGGAGAATAACGTATGTACATACTGCAGAATTCACACAAAAACATTTGTATTTACCATTTCACATGTAGGTGCCAGTCTACCTACATCAGCAGAACAGAGCAGCAGTTGAACAAAAGAGTTGCTGAACACATACCTCAAGCCTCAATGGATCGACAAGATAATACACACAGGCAATGATAGCCTAGTGGGGCCGACACACCGGAAGCTTCCCGCTTCATCATTTCCTAGGAATATGCTGGAAAGCGGCCATGTGATTGATAGAGACAGGGTCTTTCGCGCGTTGTTTAACAATATTCGCTTGTTAAACTTTGCAAAAGCAATAATGATTAATCTACACAAGCCAGTTTTGTGCAAACAGAAATACATGTTAGTCAGTTTAAAATTAATGTGATAGACAATCGACATTACTGTGCGAATATGTGTATATTTCAGCTTGAATGATTTATCTAGTTATTTTACTTTATGTTGAGTGAACTCTGCAGTATGTACCTGACGAGATGCGTCGAAATATGCCAGGCAAGAAATCGTGCAATCTATTGTTTGTATCTTCGTTATTAAAATAAGCTAAATTTAAACTCATAAATATACACTGACTTACACCGCAATAGTAGTGAGACAAGACAGATAGTAGAATGAGAAATGTACTCAGATTAATATCTAGCATAATTTACACAGAAGGGCATAAACATGCGAGAAGTGTGAGTATAATCTTGGGGAGAGAAAGAGCGAAGATAGGATGAACAACTTAACATGGCTATAGCAGAATGTGAAAACTGGAACAACTATAGCACACTGTGAAAACTGGAACAACTATAGCACAATGTGAAACTGTGAAGCAGCTATAACACAATGTGAAACTGTGAAACAGCTATAACACAATGTGAAATTGTGAAGCAGCTATAGGGCAATGTGAAATTGTGAAGCAGCTATAACACAATGTGATAACAGTGATACAACTATAGCAAAATGTTAAAACTGTGAAACAGCTGTTGAAACCATGTGAAAACCTTGAAACAACTATAGATGTAAAAGTTGAAGAAGAAAGAGATGAAGATGTCTATGGGGGATATGACCTAGGAGAGGGAAATGTGAAAGGTGGACAAACAGGTTCAAGAAAAGTCCAGGAAACAAATTTTGTAATCAGATTGGTTACATAATTATGAGCAAGAGATTTCTACTGTCTGTAAAAACACGACCCAGAGCAGAAGCTAATACAGACAACGTACCTGTAAATGGAAAACTAAAACCAAAAATGAAGAAACTGAAAAGAGCTCCAAGAATTATCAAGCTAGATTCAGAAATACTTGAATCAAAGCAAGAATTGAGTGAGAAATATGCCATTACATTACAGAATAGGCACAACGCAATAGAATACTAACGTAATAGGCAGTGTAGACGAACAATGGCAAATGCTAAAGTAGTCAACACAATAGACATCAAATGAAATAATACCAGAAATAAAGAAGGCAGCGAAAAACAAATTGATGACATACATTTTTTTTTTACACATGTTGAATATTAGAAAGAAAACAAAAGTAAACACATTTAAGACGAATATAAAAGAATACATAGAGAAATGTAAGGCGGGGAAAGCAGTCTTGCTAAGTAGTCAGTGCTTGCTTGCTTGTGTTCGTTGGCTTGAGCTCCAACGCAAAGCCCTGTATGTCGGATGAAGGCATTCCGTTGTCCAACATCAGTGTGATGTCATACAGGGCCTGAGTTTTGAGTGAGTATCCGTTGTCCCATGTCTGGCTTATTGGTGTGCAGACTGGTGGTTCCTCGCCGTACAGGCAGACACTCTCCGACTTCGGAGGAAGACGAGAAGACATAAAATCTATCCACAGAAAGATTAACAAATCATACTGTAGGCAGGTGTTTGAAAACAAAAGAGGGTAAAATATTAATGAGTAAAGAAAATATAACTGCATGATGGACAACATATATAAACGAGTTATGACGACGATGGTAGATCAGAAACAAACAATTATAATCAGTGTGAAGGCACAACAATACTGAAAGCATAGGTTGAAGATGCTATACAACACATGGGGAAAAGTAAATATCTGGAGTAGATAACAAAACTGTCAAGGAAATTGATGCTGTCAGTTAATTGGGCATAGAAGTGATAACAGACATGTTGATTATCTATAAGAGTGGGTTATACCTGACGATCTCTAGAAATCTATTGCCATAGCTCTCTACCAAACAAACCATGTCCAATGGATTGTGTAGAACATGGCACACTCAGTTTAATGAGCCATGCAACTAAAATATTAATGAGAATTAAAATGAAAATAAAAAGAAGTTGCTAGAAATAAAAGATATAAATGTAACAGAAAGTCAAACCAAAGGACTCAGTATTCAGTATGAAAAACAGAAAAAATGGTTATTATCAAAAACAAAAACAAATTAATATCCAAATTCAACGTCATAGTGAACGTAACCATTCTTTAAAAAAAAAAGTCAATGTATTTAGGTATTTGGGTAATTTAATAACAAATGGAAGATGGTACACGTCCCTTTTTTATTATAGACATTCTTCCATCTTGTCCGCCATTGTTCTTTTTCATTTGGAGAAATTCGCAAGACACCTACCTCAAGTCAAACATTCTCGCGGTTCACAAAATACGCTCACAGTGTATTTAATATACATACATTTTATAAAAGTACAAAGAAAGAAATCAATCCTGCTTCACACACACATTCTTATCTTGAAATGGAATATTGATAAAATGGTGAACATCTCACAGCTGATGTCTGAATCAGCGATTTTGTTCTTACCTTCTTGTTTTCCCCACGTTTTGTCGTTTACAAAAACAGAAGGGTAAATATTCACGATCCTGATATGTTGCATAAATATAAAGAGTTAAATGTCTTTAAAAAGGAAATTCAGTTTCTGGGCCTTCAATTCAAATTCTTGTTGACTTTTTGCAGCGTAAGAATATGACTACCAAGCATCTTGAGACCAGAAATAATTCAATGGTTGTGACAGTCCTTTTTTACACACATGCAGCTCTCAATACCCAACGATTCTCTTCTGCTATACTCGTTTTCTGCTCTACCATCATCATCTCATCTGGTTCCTCTTGTACCTTATTGTAATCAGCTGGAGAGTGTCCAATTGTAGGCTTCATACATCGAGATACCTATGAACTGTTATTCCCTCTGTCCATCATTTACACGGTATGTCATTCTTCTAAAAAAAAAAATCAAATGTCCATTTTTCCCAGTTTCTTCACGGTAGGAGTCATCATCGTCCAACATTCGCATGTATAACTACAAGGGATAACTACAAGGGATATAAAATCAACCCCAACATAAACAACTGACAAACCCTCTCGAACTGAAACAAATTACAGGATTACAGATTAGATGCCATAAAAATGTGTTTACATGTTTTCAAGAGACGTAAATGTAATCTACAGATTGATTTATTTGGTTGTTTTGGGATTTGAGGTTTAAAGATTGTGCACAACCCACTACTGACAACGCTGATCGTATTCCGGCACGAACCTTAAGCCTTGTCCACGTCGGATTGGAAGCACTATACTCGAGTTTCGCTCTCTTTTGAGCTCGTCAGCAGTGCATATCCCTGACTGGACCCGGGATCGAACTATGGCGGGTGTGCAACCACTGACCACGCGACTCACGCTGGACGCGACCATTTATCATACTACTTACTAGAATATACTGTTGGCTGTAGCTCAAAACTTTCCCCATTGGCCCGGCTGACATCCGTCAATCGATATTCCCCAGAATGATCAGGTCTTCTCGATCTGGCAAGGCACACCAGGCGCCTAAAGTCCAGCGAGCAATAATCAATAATCTAATCTCAATCAATAATCTAACTATAGAAGTACCAACAACCAGCGACACACTCTCGATCTGTTGTAGGTACCGCTTAGAAATGAAACATTAAGTGCCGAATCATTACCAGTCTCATAGCATAATTTATGCCATAAACAATATTCACTAACGAAATAAATCCATGGTATTTATTAATATACGAAGACATGCATATTAATCTCAGTCGCAGAGCGAGGAGAATTATATTAACTGTTACTATCACTGTCATCCACTGCCTATAGTATAGTACCTTGAGGTGTAGGAGTAGAACATGGGAATCTTGAGCCTGAGGAATTAATAATGAAAGCCGCCTGGCTATCGCAGTCGCCGCGAACTGTTAACTATAAGCGCAATTAATATGAAAACACTGTGGGCAAAATAACATGCACTTACTAATGTATGAAGATACGCGTAAATTGTCACATTAATGCATATAGCACTAATCCAGTTGTTCGGTTCGGTATTTAAATGCGACTTCGTTAGACCTGTTTCTAAGTCGTCCGATGCAGTGGCCGCTTTGCTTTAAATGACAGTATGTGCAACTTATGATAATCAGCCAGGAGCTGCAGAGTGCTTTCCGGGAAACTGAAAGTAGGTCGCTACATTTGTTACACAGCATGCACACTTGCGTGGGCGATCATGTATTCGAATCACCTTAGAGACACTGACCTCCTGTTGACCTCCCAGGTTAGGGTTGCCAGATACGTGGGCACCAAAAGGAGGACATAATAAGACAAAAAGGAGGACAAAGGAGGACATAATAAGACAAAAAGGAGGACATATTGAATGTTTCATTTAAATCGTTCCAGATTAAATCCACAATCAGTACAATTTTATTACAACAGCTGCCAATTAGTGTATCTCATGTTTTTGGAGTGTTCTCAAAATATACTGTGATATAGTTTCTGTGGTTTCATTTGGTGTGTTGTCTAACTCGAGAACCTTAGTTTGGATTCCACCTGCTTTCCAGTCAAAGCACTGAACAACGATCTGAAATATTGTTTACGAACCGTGATTGCTAGCATCTGTCAAAAGACGGAAACATGAAATACCACTTAAAGATTTATCCAATTCATCAACAGTGTGGGGGGACAATTACTTGGTTTATTATTGCTTCAGTCTTTGTTTTTCCACAAGTAATATTTTTAGCAATTTCTGAATCGTCAAATAATGTGTGCATCAAACCAGTTGCGCAGGGTAGGTCATCGAGTTGTAAGACTGATGATGACAAACTGTATGAAATGCCAAAGTTGCTTCAGCCGCATGCGCTTTCAGCAACACATTTGAGTACTTAGGCTGAGAAAAAAGACATCAATGTGCTATGACGCAGACACTTTGATTAGGTGTTTATGTCTCGCCACTGTGAGTAGTTCCTTTGTTGGCAACGGACAATGTAACTATCGCAAATCGTACACTTTGCCTCATTCTCGTTGCGTCCTTCAACGAAGCATGGAAACCTATTTTTCATAGTGTTCGAGAATTTGCATTTTCTCTTTTTAGAAGCCATTTTTATAAACATAGACGGCAAAAATTACAAATTAAACAATAAATTTAAGTGGCGTCTCTGCTATCGGAACCGGAAATAACATTAACATGTTTACCACAGAGACTACAGGATTGTTATAGTGTTGCCGAAAAGACCAACAGTTAGATTCAAATTATACAAATAATTGGTGTTTCACATTTGGTATAAATAGGAAAATTAAATAAATATTATTAAACAATGGGTTTTAATAAAGGATGTAAACACACGGTAGAGTATAGATACATTGTAAGTTGTAACAATAATACATAAAACGTGCTTGCTTGCTTGCTTGTGTTCGGTGGCTTGAGCTCCAACGCGAAGTCCTGTATGTTGGATGAAGGCATCCTGTTGTCCAACATCAGTGTGATGTCATACAGGACCTGAGGTTTGCGTGAGTATCCGTTGTCCCATATCTGGCTTATTGGTGTGCAGACTGGTGGTTCCTCGCCGTACAGGCAGACACTCTCCGACTTCAGAGGAATCAGCGATCCTACTGACTTTAGCCAGGACCCCTTAGGGACCTGTTGCCCAGGACGCTCGCTAAAAAGCCGGACATTTTAAAGGTTTTTAGCTTTGCTTGCCGGACGGAGGACACGAGGCTAAAAATGAGGACATGTCCTCTCTTTGCCGGACGTCTGGCCACCCTATCCCAGTTAAACCCAACCTAAATGGATAACAATAAATTTACTGGGAGTACATGATGATAGCTGGCTCCGTGGCAAAGGTATTATGGACGCAGTTCGTAATCCCGCATACCCACGCTTCGAAACACTGCTGCAGGCGATGTGGCAGCAGACTGCCTTGCGTTGGTTTTTTACGAAATGGCATGGGTGTCTGTCGTTCAGAAAGCAATGATAAACTACTGAACGCAAACTTGCCAAGAGATCACAACAGAAAAATATGCAGGTGTTGACTGTGACATCCTGTAAAGGATATGCAACCAACTTTAATAGAGGATGATAAGCTAAGGATGTAGCTTATGGGCAGTGAACGCGAACGGGATTTCTCTCGTCTTACCGAGTCGAGTGTACGTAAACAGCCGTAGACGATTTAGGTGCTGACCGTCTTTCATTAGTGTCAATGGTATGAGTAATAAAGAACATATATTGGCAGCAAACAGCAGCCGTAAGAAATTAAGAATCAACAACCTTTGAAGAACATTTGAGTGTATAAAGAAGGGCGTCAGACATGATTGTGTCGTGTTTCATGATTTGTTCTCATTGTACACTATATAATGCCATCTGCGGAAACTACGCCAGGATACTATAGTAATTACAGGATACAGAGAAATTACTTCTCTGGTTGGTCGACATAAATAACTAACCTTATGTTTATCACGAGAATTGGAAGCGGTTCGAGTCGTGCCAGTGACTTATAAGAGTATGGAGCCGGTCGCTCAGAAAGTCGTGGCGTGCTGATGAGCATAATCTAGCCTAGGAATCAACATAGCTGACATAGCTTGTTAGCTGAAAGTTGATGTTGACGACCGCAATAACCTGAAACAGGATGGAAACGCCGGAAATAAAAACAACCTTATGCTTATGAAACCGTCTTTTTTTAGTTCGCCCCCTTTGTATTCAAGAGTAGACCATAGACGTGCTAACACTTCTAGTGCTCTAGACTGATTTTTGCGTGTGGATCAGATTTCCCTATTACCAGTGTCCCTCGCCATCATGCAAACCCACTCCGACTTCTGAGGTGCTTGTAATTTACGTCGCCATGTCAAAGACGAGACGTCAACACTTTTTGTCCAACTGTCAGGTGTAGGGTTTGAACCTGCTACCTCGGCATCAGCACACCGGATGTTTAAGAACGAGCGCTCTTATCAATTCGGCCATGCTAATTGTGACATTATGGTCTTTTTCAATCAATCCGAGTCCTCTTCAAAACTACACGAACCAACTCAAGTTCAATATCTGAAACAACTGAGCCTGTTGACACATCTAAAATTAACTTGCCAAGGGTAAATATAGCCAACTTGTCCCAAATTCATCTGTCAGAACTCAGAACTGCGTCGGATGGAGTAAGCACTAAAAACATCTTGGTGTTTGGAAACTCATGCATAAACTCCACAAACGTAATGAATGAATCCATCAGTACTGTTCGTTGATTGTCACACCATTAGTTGAAGGCCATAGATTAAATTACTTCTCAACAATATAGAATTGCTATAGTCTGTTAAGAAATTAATCAGTTCAATTCATACACGAGACAGCATCGTAGTTATAGAGATATTTCAAGCGAACGAAAGAAGAAGAAGAAGAAATTAATGCCTTGATTCACGATAAATTTTTATGAAAACTGTCTGTTGCATCATTATGAAACTTTTCCTGCCGTCTTATATTTACTCCGGCCCAAGGAATATGTCTTTGATAGGTCCAAGGGTACCTTAAATCATCGAAAGCGGAGACATTTCTTTGATGTTTTGGCGAAAATGTAGTGAATTCAGGCTAACAAACTAGTTTTAATTCCCCAGACTCAAAGACCCCTCTGCCATACACTGCAAGGCACAATATTGGCAGTAAATGACAGTTGACAGTAAAACTAGTTTTACGGTAAAGCACGTCATTTCGGGCAACGACACAAGTACAAGGCGTAGCCAGATTCGTATGGGAGTGGGTGCAATAAAAAAAAAATGTCGCTTAAAAGTCGACTGCATTGCACCGGTGTTTATCCCATATGGCTCAGTCTCTTTCCGCAGCAGGGAAAGCATAGCACAAAGACGAACTCCGTAGCTCCAGCGACGACCATCGGGAGTCTCCGAAAAATTTACTCGTGAAATGAAGGACGCGGCCCTGAATCGAACATACAACCTTCGGAGCCCGAGTCAGACGGCTTGACCACTTCACCACGGAGACTCCCGAGAGGGGTACGATGTGTAATATTAGTAAAGACAGAGAAGTTACAGAAGCATGGGGTAAATAATGTGTAAATTGACAGGAAAGTAGAAGGAATATATTTCTTACCTTATTTATTTATTTTTTTTTTTCATTTCCTTCTTGTTTCTTCAGCTGCTGGTTAGTAATGTATACACACGAAGTCATGTAACCGCACCGAACGTGCCAAAACGTGAAACACGAGAAACTGTTTTAAAAAGCGCGGATGTCTGGGCGAAGGTATAATACATTTAAAATTATGAACTTAATCTTTGACCCGTAATTATATAAACAAACATTGAAATCTGCTGTACAACCTCCAGAACAAAACTTATTTTGTTGGGTGAACATAATGATAAGGTTATATGCTAAATTTCATCATTTTCCATCAGTTGGTTACTGAGATATGGAATTTTATATTGGGGCAGACAAAAGTAAACAGACTTTAGGCAATGGTGGCAACAACAACAACAACAACAACAACAACAACAACAACAACAACAACAATTTATTTTCAAAGGATTAAGAATTGGGCATGCAGGCCCGTGTAACATTCTGCCCTTTTATCGTCTTTCATACATTACACCAGTGGTTGGGGGGGGGGGGGATTTTAGGGTTTCCAGGGGGGAATGAAGATCATTTCAAGATCGCGTTATTACAAGAACCGATTACTTGATATTGCTTTTCCCTTCATACTTTACAATTATGCACGTCTCATTCTTCTAAAATTCATTTTATAAAGTAAGTAGACCCACAAATCACATTTTATGTGGATATCTAGGCCTGTTTTAACATATTTATCTTCCATTTTTACGTATACTGTGTAGGGGTGGGGGATTTTTAGGTAGGAAATATGAAAAGGGGGGGGGGGGAATGACGTTCTGAAAATATGGTGAAGGGGGGCATGGGCCAAATTTTTTATAGGAGGGGTGGGGGTGAATGACGTTCTGAAAATATGGTGAAGGGGGGCACGGGCCAAAAAAGGTTGAGAACCACTGCATTATACCATTCACACATCATTCAAGGCTAACTGAAAACAGCAAGCATATAAAAGATATGCACTATAAAGGCATGTGGAAAATGAAAAATCAATACTACACAATTCAGTAATAGTAATAACTGGTGTGGCACTTGTTATTAGCTTATGTGGAATAACTATGTGGAATGTGCACGAAATTCGAGAACATTCCATGACACACGTCAATTAAGGCAACGGTGAGATTATATTGGAGAATTGGAAGCGTGCTTGTGACGTCGAGACATAAAGTGATGACGTGAATGAAACAGGCCAATTTGAATAAAACAGAATATTGGTTCAGTTTCTCGCCTGTTTTCGACATTCTCATGACTGATATGAACCACCATTGACCCTGTCTGTGTTTCTTTCGACTATCTTAATCCACCCTGAGAATCTTTTTCCTTCTTCTTTCTTACCTGTGTTCTCAAAGGATGTTTAGTAAGTGTATATCATTTACAAGCGTTTTAATATTAGAAATGTGAATAAGGTATGATGTATTATTATGCTACGTTTTGTGCCAGTGAAAAGTGTTGTTCGATCTGAAAAATTATTAAATTCTCACTTGCTGTACCCAGCTTAGAAATGCATTGTTGATGTTTGTCCATCAAGAATGATGATGACCATTCATTTCATCCAGTGGGGTTGAAAGTATGGAGCCAGTAGTTCTAAGATGGATGATAAGGCCTATGTTGGCTCGAAATGTTCTTTAACAATGTGGAGAAAGATTGCTTGACGTTTCTGGAGGAGGATTTCCTGCAGTGGTTTTTCTGTTCCGTCTTTTCTTCACAGCTCCTGCAGTCCTGGTTGTCTCACAAGTGACTGCACCCTTGCGTAATGATGCACGCCACGAATTTCGGTCTCTGGCTGCAGTCTCCCAGGTGTCATTATGAATTCCAAAAGCATTCAGTGAGATTTTCAGTGTCTTTAAAGCGTTTCATCTCGCCGCCTTGGGAGCGTTTACCACAACGCAGTTCGCTGTAAAAAATTCGTTTAGGGAGCCTGTGATCTAGCATGCGAGTCAAGTGACCAGCCCAGAGAATCTGATTCTTCATTAGTAGAGTGTGGATACTGGGCATGGACGCTTTTTCTAGGACTTCAGTGTCTGGTATTGTCTTGCCATGTAATTTTCAGTAACTTCCTAAGGCAGACTGTGTGGACGTGGTTTAATTTCCTAGCATGTAGTTGATAAACAGTCCAGGTTTCACAAGCATATAGCAGTGTGGATAATACAACTGCTTTGTAGACTTTCAGCTTTGTTTGTAGGCTTATTCGATTTCTGTCCCATACATTCTTGTACAGTCTGCTAAAGGACGCGCTGGCCTTGGAGATTCTTGCATTCACTTCATCATCAATTGTGGCAGCTTGTGACACAGTGCTGCCAAGATAGGTGAATTTGTCCACAACACTTAGACTATGACCATTCACTTTGATATTCGGCACAGTGTGATTATTCCCTGGAGCTGGCTGGTACATAACTACAGTCTTCTCCAAGTTGATAATGAGCCCAAAGTTGATACAGGCATATGAGACAGCTGAAACATTATGTTGCATGTCCGTCTCTGAGTTGGCGTATAGAGCGCAATCATCAGCAAACAGGAGCTCTCTGACGGTGTCGCTGTTAATTTTGGTTTTAGCTTTCAGCCTTCTGAGATTGAATAACTTTCCATCCATACGGTAGTTGATGTCTATTCCAATGTCGTTGTTCTCGAAGGCATTCGTCAACATAGCTGAAAACATGAGGCTGAACAGTGTTGGTGCCAGAACACATCCTTGCTTCACTCTATTGGTGACAGGAAAGGGTTCAGACAGTTCACCATTTTCCTGTACTCTTGCCTGCATGCCGTCATGAAATAGCCGCACTATTTGGACAAACTTTCGTGGACAGCCATATTTTGCCATAATCTTCCACAGTCCTTCTCTGCTGACTGTATCAAAAGCCTTGGTAAGGTCAATGAACGTGGAGAACATTTCGCAGTTATGTTCCTGACATTTCTCTTGCAGCTGCCTTGCAGCGAAAATCATGTCAACAGTTCCACATTCTTTTCTGAAGCTACATTGACTCTCAGGAAGAAGACCTTGATCGAGATGGGCCGTGAGGCGATTGAGAAGGATTCTGGCGAGTATCTTCCCTGCAATTGAAAGCAAGGAGATGCCTCGGTGGTTGTCACAGGATTGACGGTTTCCTATTCGTTTGTAAAGGTGGACTAATGACGCGTCCTTGAAATCTTGTGGCATTCACCCATATGTTTGTAAAGACTTGGTGAAGCTGCTCAGGTTAGGACGGGCCCACCTGCCTTGTATATCTCTGCCGGGATGGCGTCCGGACCAGGTGCCTTGCCGCTGGAGAGTTGCTGGATGGCTTTGTTTACTTCCACTATGTTTGGCAGGTCATCAAGTGTATCACTGATGGGAACTTGAGGAAGGCAGTTGATGGTTTCATCATCGAAGAAGGAAGTTGCAT
Source organism: Cepaea nemoralis (assembly GCA_014155875.1). Taxonomy (NCBI): domain Eukaryota; kingdom Metazoa; phylum Mollusca; class Gastropoda; order Stylommatophora; family Helicidae; genus Cepaea; species Cepaea nemoralis. The sequence continues at coordinate 84,426 of JACEFZ010001406.1, forward strand.
TTAATATGTTGCTGAAATGTTCTTCCCAGCGCTGAAGGATTTCTTTCTTATCGGTGACCAATGTTCCCCCATCTGCACTAAGGAGGGGAACTATGCCTGGTGATGTAGGACCATAGACCGCTTTCAGTGAGTCGTAGACGTTTTTCATATCATGTCTGTCAACAAAGCCTTGAATTTCATCAGCTTTGCTGCTCAGCCAGGAGTCCCGCATGTGCCAAAGTTTCTGCTGCACTACTCTCTGAATGTTCTTGAAGGCATCTTTTTTTTTTATGTTGACTTCGGGTCATTAAAATGTGTTTTGAGGAGAAGATGTTTCTCGGCCATCAATTGGTTGATGTCTTCGGAATTTTCATCAAACCAGTCTTTATGCTTTAGGGGAGTTGGACCCAGGATTTCCATAGCTGTGTTGTAAATTATATCCTTTAGGGCTCTCCACTCTGTTTCCACATCCTGTTTAGCTGCAGCATTGAGCTTGAGGTGGTCTTCCAGCATATTTTCAAACGAAAGATGCATTTTCTTGCTGTTTAGGCGGGTGACATTTAGATTTTTTTTTTGCATTTTCATCCCTTGAGGACGCCGTGGTGGTTTGATGTGTATGTTTATTTTCGAGATAATGAGACGATGGTCTGTCCAACATTCGGCACCACACATGGATTTTGTCACCCGAACGTCTTGTCTGTCACACCTCCTGACGATGACATAGTCAATGAGGTGCCAGTGTTTCGATCGAGGGTGCACCCACGATGTCCTGTTTCTCATGGGGAGACGGAAAATTGTGTTTGTAATCAGGAGATGTGTTCAGCACATTTCTGAAGAAGGAGGAGTCCATTGCTGTTTGTCACACGTCGTTCTTGATGATAATATCAATGTTCTTGATTATCTTTGCTTGATATTGTCGTGTGATTTTCGTTGTCTAGGTAACGATGTTCATGGTGTGTCAATGGAGATATCTAACTGACTCTTAATCCAACTCACCCCCGCAGTGCATATTCACCAGGCATTAAACAAGATTCCGTTGGCGCACATAATCCTTTATTACAGAAATAAGACGGACAAACGGAACATGATTATACATCCAGAAACAATGTAATCCATAGAATGTAAATATCCTCCTCACAATTTAACCAGCACACATCAATGCCTTCTCACGGCCTGCTACTCATCACATTCACAAGACAGGTAATCCAGCTATTATCCACGGCTGGATCTCCCACAATACAACCCACACATTGGGTTGGAGCCACTGCTCAACTATAGAACCCACTCTGGTTCAGGCCTGTCTTCACAACTCGGAGCATAACACAACCCCGTTGTCCGTGGACTACCGACTACCTTCGGTATCTCAAACTCAACTCTCTCAAACGACCTGACCCGCAGTCGGTCTCTTCTCTCACTGACTTTTCAGTCTCACTTCACACAACACACAACTGTCTTTCGACCCATCCCCCCTGGGGATTTCCACTCATATCCGCCCCATTATTTCTGAGGGTTGATTGTTTTCCTCGTAGCCAAGTCACTCACTTTACTGTCTCCCACTCTCATCTCCATTCTTCCTCCTGCCCGGTCACTCACCTCAATGTCAATGACCCAGGCTTATGTCATCACCCCCCTCTTAAAAGAAAACTTCGTTTTCAAATATTGGGAGACTAAAACTTACTAAACATGTGACCCAGACATATAGCCTGGGTAGCCCTAAGTATGGCTGCACCTTACTCTAGCTACCACACTACATAATACATCAAATGCTCATATTACACTCCTATATTCATCACACATAACTACAATCATCTTTCTATCTTGTGTATCAATGCATGAACTAATACATCACATAATAATAATACCTCATAGGAAAGCATTATACTTATGTACCCACAGGTCTCTTACTACTTCACGACCACACAATACTATTTGTGTACCGACCCTATATCAGGTGGTTCTGTTTTTGCATTAACCCACCTCTGATTCCTGTCGATGCTGTGTCTACCTTTCATGTACCCATGACTCATGGTACCTCTACAATTACAACATCTGTTTGCTATCCCTAGCCCTGGGTCAGTAATGTCGCGAAAACTCTTTTGACCTGACTCAACTTTCCTATCTGCATATTGCACCGTTACACTTGAGTCTCTATTTAGTCTGAGCTCTTTATTCAATCTTGGCCCATATACCTGGCACCTTGCTTTCTGCTGCATACGCCTTTTGCCTATGTGCCCTGCACATGCACTATCCTGAGCTGTTCTAGTATATCGGTCTCTATGTGCTAAAGGTACTGCTCCTTGCCCACGTGCAGTTCTGCTATCTGAAAACCTGCGAGTGAGAACCTTGTTCTTCCTCTCGAAGCACCCTCTACCTTTCTTTGACTGCCTATGTTCTACTCTCCTACACCCTTGGGAACATTTGTTCAGAGTAGTATCTTGTCTCTGGGATTCACTAGCACTATATTTGGGATCCATTCTCATCTGCTCCGCTGTACTATCCATGTCCTGAGTTCCTGTGTCTACTTCAAGTGCCTCTTCTACCTCAGATATACTGTGTAATTTAGGTTCTCTTGTGGTAACTACCTCATTACTGCTTACACTATATTTTCGGTCCCAATAAACTATTTCCTCTTCTGTACAATCTTTAACTCCTATAACATTTCCTATGATCAAATCAGCCACTGGTGAGTCCAGAACACACGCTGTCACTCTTCCAGTGATATATGGTGTTTTTACTGTTATTATGGCTACTGGGTAGAACTCTACTGTGCCATTGAATGTTATGCATCTAATCTTTTTCCCTGTATAATCCGAGGGATCTATTAAACTTCTCCTCACTCCGATAGACGTACATCCGGAATCCCTAATTGTTAACGCTGGTCTATCATTGACAAATCCCTGATGCAGCTTCAGACTTCCTCTTTCATGCACTGCTGATCCTGCTTTTACTGTATGACCACATATTAGGACTGGCTGACTGTCTTTTTCAAAAAGAGGTTTGCACCCACTACAATCTTCATTGTTCAGCGTCTCAATTACTTGCGCTGCATTTGAGTGCTCTGTTTCTCTCATCCTACATTGATGGCTGATATGCCCATTCTTTCCACATTTGAAACAAGTAATCTCCCTTTTACTGTTGTTCGTTGGTCCATCTAATGGTTGTGTATCACACTCTGCTGCCTTGTGTCTCCAGCTCCCACAATTCCAACATCCGGCATAATTTGGACGTCTCTGGAAGTTCCCTCTTCTATATGGGTACCGTCCTACTCTACCAACATTGTTTCCTCGGAAACCATTATCTTGAAGTTCTTGCTGCTCACCTTTCTGTGCTGAATCCACACTTTTCGCCCTTGGTCTGATAACTGGATTCTGGTTCTATTTAGTGTACGCTGCACAGACTATTTCCTCACTCATTAGTTTCCCAATAGATACGTTAGGATGTGCAGTCATGTAGTTTTGCCCTAACTGAGACATTGTGTCTATGTCCTTTGGCTTCCGTTCCTCAAAGAACGCCACTAAATTAGAATTGCATGCAGATACTACCTTGTCTCTTAACATTAGATCTACTAATTTATTAAAATCTTTCCCTACTTCTGCAAGCTCCATCCATTTGTTAAATGCATTCTTTACAGTGTTAACAAAGTCTGTGAAATCTTGATTTGTCTCTGGCACTAACTGTCTAAACTTTGTCCTATATCCATGCTCAGTGAGTTGGAACTTAGTCAGCAAACGTTGACGTAAGATAGTGTAGTTGTTTCTTTCTTCTACAGGTAAATTGAACATGGTGTCTAGTGCCTTGCCCGTTAAAAGCTCCCCTAGTCTAATAGCATACTGTTCTTCGGGGATGCCTAACACTTTCGCTGATGCCTGATATCTGTCAAGATAAGCTTCAAGGTTGTCTCGGTCCGTAAAGTATGGCAGTTTTAATCTCTGTGACGACTGCGACGGTCTTCTGCTTTCCTCACTTTGACCTTTCGAAGATAGTTCTAGTTTTCTTAACTCGATTTCAGTTTGCATCTGACACTTGATCTTCTCTTTCTCAATTTCCATTTTCATTTGTGTCTCTTTCTCTTCCTGTAGACGTTTGTTTTCTATTTCAGCTAACTTTACTTCCTGTAGACGCTTGTTTTCCATTTCAGCTAATTTCACTTCCTGTAGACGCTTATCTTCAGCTACCTTTTCTTTCTGTCTCTGTTCTCTTTCAGCTTGTCTCTTTGGTCTCTTTCAATCTGTTTCTGTTCTTTTGCTTCAGCATACTCCTGTAACTCTTTACCTTTCAGGCCTATTCGTTCACCTGCTTCAATATAGTCCATTAAAGTTGGCATCTTGTACTTGTGGACACGTTGCTGTCTGTCAGGCAATTATAAATGTAAAGACTCTGCTGTCAGTCTCTGGTCACTTCCCCAAGTACACCCACACTCCCTGTGTACGTCAATTCGTAGTGCTAAAATATCACACTGTACTCACCCAGTCACTCTATACGCACTAGGTAGTGAGGGGGGAAGTATCACCTATACTCCCTTATATCTATATATCTATGACCACAAGTTCATGAAGTCCCTGGAAATATTGTTAAACATACATATAAATACATATACAAACAAATGGATGATAACACTAAGTGATGACTATCCAACGCTAGACTTCACAAGCTGAGTACACGGAGACGATGATCACACAGAAATAAACCACAGTAACAACCACAAGCTTGTGTAGAGACACCCACAGTGCGCGTAAAATATAAACTGACTCAGATACCACTAGATAGTAGACATGACAAAAGTTCACAATAATAACATATATCCGAACACAGCAAATATCATATGCAAATATTAAGAAAAGGAAGAGAAACAAAAACAATTTATAGCATCAACATATACACAAATCTGACGTCAGACAACTCGGCTCTAGATATTGGTTAAGACTATTTCAATGCCACTGCATGACACGTTAACTCATAAACGTTTTTCTTACAAAAATATCGTAAGCACCAGAAAGAATATATATTTGTGTGCTGTATCCCGACTCTCGAGAAACACCCCAAAAAATCCCCTACTCTTGACAAACACTTGACCACATACAAGTAACAGCTTAACAACCGAAAACAATATTTATAAGACAATGAGCAGCAAACAGAATGTCCAAATCGTTGGCCGATAAATATGTGCCCACTAATCCGTCGCCAAAAGTTCTATTTTGCTGTTAATAGTTTTTCACAATATGCTGAAAATGTCTGTGTTACATTCTCCGAAATGATTACGACGCTAAATTTCAAAGCGACTTGTTGTTTTGTTGAGTGGTTCGTGAATTCACGTGGTGATCACCAGTTCCACCTGTCGACAAAAGTTGAAGATGATAGTGATATTTAAACTGTTCTGTTTCGACACAGTCCGTAACGTTATTGTACTTTCTCTGTACGTGGTGGTACCACAATAATAATCCAAAGTGTTCTCTCGATATGTTGTTACTTTCGTTGCGGAGATGGCGCTTCGCTGTATCATTAATGTTATGGATTTCCGTTACCCGACAAGATTCACCAAAAAAGAAAAGAGAATGGCAGCCAATGTTCAGCGCTTTAAATTTGGGTATATAAATCCTTATCGGCATAGAAGTACAACCATGGTTGCGATGACGATAAGTTAAAACTGTTTGCTCATAACAGAATAATGATGACAACGGCTTGAACAAAGACGAAACATTAAATCTGGCTTTCTTTCAAAACAACCTTGTTTATCCCGATCTCCTGTGGAAATTCCCAGTAACTTTCCACTGTCCCTAACCTTGATCTTGCCGGACACCTCAAGTCAGTACCTCAGTCTTCTTTGTCATAATAATCCACACTGACTGTCTGTAAAATGACCGGACACTTTTCCGTCATACAAAAACACCTTCCACACAACTTCTCAGCCCCGACACGGCTGCACTTTTGACTCCGTGGAAATTTTTTTCAGTAACTGCTTACTGTTAAACAGCCTTGCCTTCCAAGGTCAACCTAATTTCTCTTTATCACTCTCAGTGAAAAATTCCTCCGTAAAACAGTTTTCACACAAACTTGACAGCCCCACCCGGCTGCAGTAGGGGTACCGTTACTATCCCCTTCAGTCAACTGTCCGTCAAATCAGCGACTGCCAATTTTTCTCTGTTTTCCAAACATGTACTTCCCCAGTACCTGGACGCTGGTGTACCCACCCGTCCTATTTACTGCGTCGAAAAATCTTGACCAGTAAACTTGCAACAACACAGTGCTCTTGCCTCCAGCACACACACACCTGTCAATTATCTTTGGTTCCCAATCCTGTCATTATCACCGACAGCGGATGTTCTACACACACACACACGCTGCCCTCGCCACTCTGGATTCAACACTGGTCTTTCATCGCCGCGTCTGCTAGTTTCAGCACTCCTGCCTGGTATCAAATTTACCTGTCACCGTAATGGACTCTCCCGGTTAGTCTGTATGGCGTGTCTTTATCACCCCCTCTCGCTTCAGCGATATGGTTGGTTCCAATTCACCTGTAGTGGATTTGACGTGAACTGTCTGTATCAGTTCCCGCACGGAGAAAAACTCAGTGTTTATACGGTGTACACACTCCGCTGTCCACCCTCTCTCCGCGAAGAGCCCACAAACATCTCAGAATGACAACACTGTCTATAATGTTCTTAATCGGACGTAGCCCTCAGAATGTCACACGTCGTTCTTGATGATAATATCAATGTTCTTGATTATCTTTGCTTGATATTGTCGTGTGATGGTCGTTGTCTAGGTAACGATGTTCATGGTGTGTCAATGGAGATATCTAACTGACTCTTAATCCAACTCACCCCCGCAGTGCATATTCACCAGGCATTAAACAAGATTCCGTTGGCAGCACATAATCCTTTATTACAGAAATAAGACGGACAAACGGAACATGATTATACATCCAGAAACAATGTAATCCATAGAATGTAAATATCCTCCTCACAATTTAACCAGCACACATCAATGCCTTCTCACGGCCTGCTACTCATCACATTCACAAGACAGGTAATCCAGCTATTATCCACGGCTGGATCTCCCACAATACAACCCACACATTGGGTTGGAGCCACTGCTCAACTATAGAACCCACTCTGGTTCAGGCCTGTCTTCACAACTCGGAGCATAACACAACCCCGTTGTCCGTGGACTACCGACTACCTTCGGTATCTCAAACTCAACTCTCTCAAACGACCTGACCCGCAGTCGGTCTCTTCTCTCACTGACTTTTCAGTCTCACTTCACACAACACACAACTGTCTTTCGACCCATCCCCCCTGGGGATTTCCACTCATATCCGCCCCATTATTTCTGAGGGTTGATTGTTTTCCTCGTAGCCAAGTCACTCACTTTACTGTCTCCCACTCTCATCTCCATTCTTCCTCCTGCCCGGTCACTCACCTCAATGTCAATGACCCAGGCTTATGTCACTGTTATAATTTCCGACTCGGTGCTTTCCAATAATGCCACTCCAAGAGGTGGTGTCCGTGCCTACTCTGGCATTGAAATCCCCAAGGAGTATAAGTTTGTCTCCTTTGGGAACAGATGTTAATATATTGTGCAGGTCCTCATAGAACTTGTTCTTGACATTATCTTCATTGGTCATAGTTGGTGCGTAGACTCTCACAATGGTTGCATGCTTCCTTCCATTCAGCAGGGGCAATTTAATGGTCATGAGCCTGTCGTTTATAGCCGTTGGAAATCCAGCTAGTTTGCCGACCAGAGCAGCCTTATGGCATATCCCACACCGGATTGGCGTCTTTCCTCGCTTTTCCTTCCACTCCAGAAAAATATGTAGCCGGCACCTATTTCACAGATTTGGCCTACTTCTGCAAGTTGTGTCTCGCTCAAGGCTGCAATGTCGATGTTGTACCTGCCCAGCTCTCTCCCAATCCGTACTGTTCGTCTCTCTGAACCCGACACGCCATCTCTGTCAAGTAGGGTGCGTACATTCCAGGTTCCGATTGTTAAGGGAATATGATTTGCTCTTTTAGCTTTACCTGTTTTGTCTTTGTTTGTATGTCGAACGCAGTTTAGGGTACCCACCAACCGCGGCAAGCTGGTTAGGTAGTGATGGAGGAGACAATGTTTAGGGCACCTTTTCTAGCCCCTTTCCTCATGCTATGGAGGTGAGCAGTGTGTTCCTATAGAGGGCTGCTCAGTCGCTTAGGGGGCTGCCGAATCTCACTGCTGCTCCGATCAGTAGAAGACGACCATATGGCCTGAGCCGCATGTGTGCAAGTCTGCCACTACGACTGCCAGCGTACCCACGCCTGCCGCTTCGCCGCTCGCCCATCGCCACAGGGCTTGAAGGTGATATATGATGTTGGATGAAGAATGACTTGCGCGATGAATTGGATTAAGTGATGAAGAGTTGCGCAATTCGTCGACTTCACTCTCTCGCCTGAGTCCATCTGAGTCCAGTGGCAAGACAAGTCAAGACGACTGGAGACGAATACAGGTGCAAGTGGATGACCAGTGGCTCTACGTGCCTTGTCGTGCTCATTACGTGCCACAACGTAATGCATGGAAAACGCGTCTTGCCCGTTGAATAAAGAATGATTCTGCCGGATGCTGTCTTCACATGCTGGGTAATCATACCCTAGTTTACCGCTTGGTTTGACACCAAATCGGCTACCAGCGCCTGGTTTAGCCAGCCTCTGACAGCTGTTGCCCGGGGATGGCCGCTGTCGCATGCTGACAGCTACTAGGAGCCACAGGCACGAGCTGGGTGTCAGGCTTGGACCAGAATGGGTCCCTGAAAAGGGCATGAGAGTCATCCTTACCAAAGATGCTACCGATGCCTGACACCCCTTACCCCCCAGAAATGCATTACCATTCTAAGTCAAACTATAGTTTGCCATGTTTGGACTCTCTACTATTATGATGGAACATTCTGATAGCTACAAGAATTATCTTGCCTGTAATGCAAATTATTATCTTGTACCTCTTTTGCTACAGTATTTGAAATGTGCGCTCATCTTTGGCTGTCAAAACATGTCTTGATCGTAGCACTGATGAAGTGTCTTCTCCGTAATGCAGAGATCGTTCTTACAGTCGCTATCTAGGCATGGTGTGCACTTATTCAACTATAACACATCATCTTGATTATGTTCTTGGAATATTCTTGGGGATATTATATTTGCTAAAAATGATACTCATGATTAAAAGAAACATTTGTTAGGCAGTGTGTTTCACAGGAAGTTGCAATAAAGGCCAGTATGAATAAATACTGTATTTAGTCTGGCAGAATTTACGTTGAGTGCTATGCCTATTATAAGTGTGAGTTAATGCCTCAGAGCAATTTCATTGAGAGATGTTGCTATATTATAAATTCCTGTGAAGGAACTGAAGTTCAGATATATGTCTTTAACCCCTATATCTTAGAATTAGGCTGGTAAGACACATTTCACGCTGAGTGGTTTGAACTTTAGTTGTTATTATGAGATATTGTGACAAATTTGATAGTTGATAGAGGACCTAGTTTGTAGTGTTCTCTGGAGATATATCTTGAATAATAAATATACAATATAAAGGATATGATTTAGCACGTTTTGTCTAGAGGTCACTCAAATGAGCTTAACATTCCCGCAATAGCCTTTTTGGAGAACCACTTTTCTTTGGCTCAAACCCCCACTGTGAGACTACTATGTATCTACACAGAAATTTATAAAAGAAGTAAAAGGTTCCCTCAAGACCAAAAGGAGATCTGGACTCTTCGCCCCTGTACAATTGAGGATTCATCTCTCTCATTATAATGTTGCCAGTGTGCTATTCGTCCGTCACATTAGATCTACCTGCCTTTATTTTGTCAGTGTGACCTATATCAGGTTGTCCCATTTCTTTGGGATTGTAGGATTCAATTATTTGTAGACAAACTCAACAATAACTGTACATTACATCTGTTGGACAAGACATCTACATGACAGTTTCTTGGCAAAAGTGGGACATACATTCACAAGGAATTGTGTACACCAGCCATTGTACAAGACCTACATCATAAGAGATACTTGACCACATCTATACAAGACTTTTCACAATATGTATAACCACCCACATCACTTAAGACAGTCACCAGAGACAACACTTGACAGCAACTGTACAAGAAATTCACTGGGGACATGTACTTAAAACACTGGTTCAATAATACTGTTTATTGAGCTGATGGTGAGTCGAGTGATGATCCATGGTTCATCCCCCTGTCATGTCAACTCTCAACAAGGTACATTCATAATGCACGAATATGCTAACATGCATGAAGATAAACATGATACAACACTCCTACACACTCCTCCAGCTTATCAATAAACTCTCTCCACCTCTCTTCTCTAATCTCCACTACACCATTGACTTTTATCCTTTCCTCTACTGTTAATGAGGGAAAACCAAGATAAGCCATAACCTGGGGCAAGCATAGGGACATTCTGCTCCACTGGTCTGTTTAATCCTTTTAGCACCTATGATGGGTGTTGGACAAGCTCAGGTTGCAGTTCTCCCCATGATGATTTTCCAAGTCATACTAATTATCCCCTACTGTCACAGATTGAAGAAAAGTTGCAGCCTTGTCTTTCACTGGCGAGTTGACTGTTCATGAAGTTGAGACTTAGGGTTTTGTTCTACTTTTCCTGTAGAGGAAGATCTAAGATACAAATATGTCCCAGTCTTCTTTCTCCTCAGTCTATCTCACTTACTTTACAAGTCTTCATTCTGAAAAACACTGTGTGAGCACCAGGCTGGAGATTAACTAAGATAAGTCCTAGACAAACCATCCCATGCCTTAGTCATTTCACACGGTTCATTGAATGAGGTTCACCACCATAGACTTGTTGTTTAGTTCTCAGATGTCATTGATAATCATGATCACTGAAGTCTTCAGAACCATTCCTTTTGAGAACAGAATTGGTTCTGGATTTAGGGACTACTGGTTAGTTGTCCCAGATGATATATGGAAGCCTCTCCTCCATCCTCCTGTTCTCTGTCAATATACAAAATGTCACAACATCTCTTTACATTTGTTAAAAGATGATGTTATCATACATTAACATACACAGATGGAGATGGGGAGGTTAGGGTGGGTGTTGTCCAAGCACACCTCTCCTAGTTTGATGATGCAGTGTATTTCACTCTGATGCACTGTGGTAATCACAAGACTACATGCTGAGACAAGGTAGCTTAACACAATTACAAGCATTTATATGGTCTAAGTTCCACCATGTTTGAACCACAGTAGACTTGGGCACAAAGAGGACCAGACACAATACAGCAATCATTGTGACATAGCAACATGGGACAGGCATTGTGAAGGGAAATGGAAAATAGGCATTTACAACTGCAATCTGCATTATGTATTAACTAATGGCATTTACCCAATTAGCAGACCAGACATCCATTCCTATGGCTGTGATGTTGGTGCATGAATGTCCTATTCCATATTCACACAGCAATGCCAGACCTCACCCCTTTTTTCACCAGACTTGACTCACAGGTACATCATCATCATCATCATCATGTGGTCTTTCCCCACTGAGTATCTACCACAGTAGGTAACAGAAGCTCAATTGCATAGCAATTGTTCACATATGCACCAAAGCACATATGGGAAAAACATGTTTAGTCCTTGTAAATTTGCATGAGCCATACATTATATTCAGCCAACTAAGACACAGGTTCACACACCTATTGTCCTCTTAGGAACTAGTTTATATGAACCTGCCAACAGTAGAGGTACCCGTGTAATGCTGCAGAGAGAAATGGTATTCTCTTGAGCGTAATCTAGCCACCAGGCCATCACATGTACTTTGCAATTCTGGCGTGCCATCACGTCCCGCCTACATATTGATATGAAGCATCTGTCTTTCTACTAATGTGAGAGGCTACTTATCAAATCACCAGCTCACTCACTCCAACATTCTCAGCATTTTACAAAGGAACTTGTACATGTTTACATTACCCATTCTAATTCAGACTGCCATATGTTAACTCGCGAGAGCAAAGGTACAGTTGATTTAAGAATGAGTCATCCTAGGCATGAAGAATGCACACGGGGTTTGGGTTTGCGAATTTGCATGAGTGTACTATACATTCATCAAGCATACGCAACCAGTCACAACCAGGGATTGATATGCACTTGGAGTATACAGCGTGAAAGACATGTCAAGGTTGAAGAAGCAGTATCCAGAATTCTGGCGCACAGAAGTTCTGTTTTTCACTTTTACATTTTATTCATAAAATACTCATATATTCTTCTCTTTCGTTCACTAGGCATCCACAACATTAAAGTATGTTTTAAAGTGGTACCTGTTGTCCAGAGAACAATATATTATTGAATCTTTTAGGGCATTTTTGTCATCACGTCACAAAATAGCTACCGCTCCGGTTGGAATCTTGGCTCGAACTAATTGGATACTCAAATGTGGCCCAGTAAATAGCGTGGGCTGCCACGTACTAGCCAATGAAAAGACACGCGCATACCGCTGCCCTCCCCAACTCGTTCTGGAACATTCGATCTAATAATAGCCCTTCTATCTGGAATGGTCCCCGTTCAGACTTAAAGTATTTTTATGAATGTGTCGGGCTGGTAATGGGGAATTCTGATCCATCATGCTACAGATATCTATCTGAAATGCTTCCCTGAATGATTCTCATTTTATGTTGTATGTTTTACACTTTGTGCAAGTGGAACTCTTGGTGACTGGGATGACAATTCGCCTTCACTGACGGACAACCAAATTCTTGGTCTATGTCATTTTCTCACCTGAGTGTTCTTATGTCATCTTGATGTATGTTGTTTGACAATGTACCAACATGAAGCAACATCACAACACATGGTAATTAATGAACATTGCCATAAACAATGATTATTATGATTGATCATTTTATTAACATATATTTACCACACTATGTGTCTGTTATTTACTCACATTTACTTTCTGTAAATGATTGTTGCATGATTGATTTTCAACACCTATGCAATATCATTTTCTCCGTAATCTAGTATACTCTCATAAGTAACGTGGCGACGGTGAGAATCAGCAGTGGTTCGAATCGCGTCGGTAACTTACGGGGTATGTGAGCCGGCCGCTCAGAAAGCAGTGGAAAACTACTGAGCGTAATCTTGCTAGAGAAATCAACAATCAGCTGAAAGATGCTGATGTTGACAGCGATGTCCTGTAAAGGATATGCAAACATTTAATGTAAGATCAAATGATGTGTTTGAAATTAATGTAAAATGATATATTCTCCCATTTTAATAGGACAAGCCTGGAATATCCAGTAATTCCTATTTTTATAATTTCAGCTAGGATGGTATAATTTACACATAATATACACTACACAATGAGATAGTCTCTGCAGAGACATAGCTGTTTGTTTGTTTGATTCGATAGAGAACTGCAGGCAGGTGGGCTTTTGCTTGGCCTACGCAACGTGATGTTTAGTACAAATGCTGACGACTGGGGAAGGTTTTTCTTCAACGGCTTTTTCCTTGAAGAATTTTGCATCATGACATTGTGATGAGGGTGACTACCTTCGCCATACTGAAGTGGATGTCTGCCCAAATCTTACCCTCCACCATCGTCCAGCCAACTTGTCCTTGTTGCCGACTGCTGATGCTATGAAAGCTAAGTAATTTAACGAACTCTGCATAACTATTTTTACACAACACCGACACCATTACCCAGTACAATTTAAACTTTCGTCGCTGGATAGTTAGGAAGTTTATGTCATTAATTCATGTGCTTAACTCTTGTGGATTATTTTTGTGAATATTGATTTTGACTCCATTGGGAGGATTCACTAATGACCACTCCACAAAATAAGCCATTAAATATTTAGGAAAATTTCCAGATTGTGATTGTATTTCTTTCCAGTTGATGAAGCTCTTGGTTGCTTGTTGAAGCTGTTTGTTCACTTGACAATGATTACATCTTTTAAAAGTGTATGCACGTCCACTGTGGTTGGGTTAATACAAAGGGAAAACAATATTTCAGGAGTTGAGTAGACGCCTCCAATTATTTCTCTATGACTACCCAGGACTTTAATCTTTGTGAACGGACTCTCAGCGTATTCTTTCATTACAAATATAGAGTAGGGATTTATTTTCAAAATACTTCTCTTATTTACGCTTGGGGGATTGAGCCAATTGCTGGCCAACCGTCACAAAGGCACTTTGTCAGATCATTTACACTTGGGACCTCAAACATTTTAAACTTTAGATATCTTGAAGCTTAGACATCTTAACCCTAGACTTGAGTTTAAAATCTTGAAGATTCCCCAGCCTTCACGAAAACAGTATACCACACTGATCTCCATGACACCGTCTTGACAGCAACAATACAGAAGGATCAACAGGAATTGATGGATACAGTGGTTGTAGAAAGTTAATAAATGGGGCTTAGCTTGTGTAATCGTAAGACAGGTGATATCAAAGCAACAAATTGTGCCTAAACGTAGAATTAAAGTAAATGACATTATTTTAGGGCAATTGCAGAAATTAAGACATCTAGGCACGCGGATAACATCAGGTGGACTATGCATCACAGAGATAACTAACAGTATATAGAACATGCAAAAACTGCATTCTATCAACAGAAGAATATTTAATGCAAAAGGTCCTTGTTCTTGAAACTTAGAACCATAGTCCTTGCGTGTTACGTAGTACCAGTTTTAACACATGGCTGCGAAACCTGGATAATTAGTAAACATACAATAAAATCCAAAGAAGCCTTGGAGTTGAGGTTTCATAGAAGAATGCTGAACAGCTATAAGGAGTAATTTGGACATTTTGAGGGAGGCTAAAAGACAAAGGCAACTCATAAACATCAGAAAGAGGCAGTCATCACTTTGGTCACATTATGAGACGACAAAATCTAGAACATGTTGAGCCAACCGGACAGATTTGTGGGAAGAGGGATAGAGGACGACAGCTTGAGAAAATTCTTGAAATTCTTGGCACGGAAAGGAGGCAACACATGAATTGATCCATGCCGTCGGAGATAGCAATTTGTAGAGAAACATGATCACCCACGCCAGCCATCAGGGCACTGGATGATGATGGTGAGCATCAATCGTCCAGTAAGCAATGGCAAACTACAAGGCGTAAAACTTCGTAGTAAATAACAAACAGCCAACAAATACTGGTGTTGGTAAACATTGATTTCGTTGGTTGCAATACCTCAATGACTATTCTGATGAATGAAGGATGAGTGATTGGAAGGGCCGAATATTAGACTGGATTGCGTGCCCAATTTATAACCCTTTGTAAATAAAGTTCGTTTGTTCATTCGTTCCGTTCCTAGAGCTGAATATGACGATGATATACATGGTTAATGTAGTCCCATAACCAATACTGCCGTTCAAAATTACCCCTTCACATACTCGTATTATTTCTTCTTTCACCCTAAATCCCACATTGAAGCATATAAGCCCTCAACCACCTCAAGTCAGTCCGTCTTATCCCTTGTTATTTCTTGCAGCTCTATCCACGTCCTCCTATATTGTTCATGTTTGTCTCTAATTCACTTCTCCGCGTGTTTTTGAGTCTTTCTCTGTTTCGTTTGCCCCTTGAGTCGGAGGCAAAGGACTTACTGTTTATTCTAGTCTCAGGTTTTCTCAATGTACATACTATCTAGCGCTAGCGTACTTTCTTCACTTCTTGATTCATTGATATTTGTCTAGTCGCAATGAGCTCTATCTTTGCAGTTCCTTAATAACACTTTAGTCTTTCTATTTTGCAGAAGCACCAATGAATGAATGTATGTAGTGTATAAGTAATCGGTTCAGTCGTTCTACATGCTTCTGATCCATGCGGAAGTACTGCTGTCAAGTTTGAGCTACGATATATCTAAAGCTATATTATAAATTTAATTTCTTTTCATATCCACAAACATCTCGTTGTCACAAAAAATCCCTTTGACTGTTACCTTCTCTCCAGTCTGCTGGTGTTCATATTTTTCTGGGTGACTACATATGAGGTGGGTTGGCCACTTCCCTTCTCCGTCGCCTTTCTCTCCCACAGTCTATCCAATCCGATCCGATATGTAGATAAAAAATAACAATTCTACCTCGTTCAGCCTGCTTTTACAGCGTCTGTTATAAATGAGGTTGGTGGTTTCTTGCGGGTTTAGATTCTTTCCTGTTGTGTCTGTCAAATTATGTTTTTCCGTGTGGCAGATTTATTATTATTATTATTATTATTATTATTATTATTATTATTATTATTATTATTGCTCTATTATTGTATCTGCAGCAAAGAACCTCAATGGCTCGGAATGCTGAAGAAGACGAAGAAGAAGAAGAAGATTATTGCTCTACATGCAATAGGATTATTATTGCTCTACATGCAATTGGATCAACATCACGGCACACGGGTGCAACCCATAAGTGCTCCGTTTTCCTCCTAACTCAAACCTGAGTCTGGAGAAACTCAGCTCAATGCACGAACTCCCTTGCATCGGCGAGGCTCCTGAAATACTTTGGGTAGATTTTTAACTCGAAATTTTGCCCGGGCAGCGCCGTTAGGCTACTCTTTTTCGATTTCCAACTACCAAGGGATTTTTAACGTGCGCAACAATACACACGGGCATCCGATCTCACTACGCAGAGACCAGGGGAAATTTTATTACTGGAAGTCCAGGTGGATTTAAAAAAAAAAATAAATCCGGTCCTCACCGGGGCTTGAGCCCGGGACCTCCAGCACTCGAGGCGGACACCATACCTCGAGACCACTCAGCCTCCCAAAATGACTAAACTATAAGCTGTACATGCTCAGATCCGTGGTGGTCTGACGACATCAACAGCTACAAAATGGAGTATTTGATGTTCCTGCTGGGCGGACTGCTACTTTTGAACGGTTACAATACCTCGGCTAACTAACTAACTAACTAACTAACTAACTAACTAACTAACTAACTAACTAACTAACTAACTATCTAACTAACTAACTAACTAACTAACTAACTAAGTAACTAACATAACTAACTAACTAACTAACTAACTAATCAAGAGAAAGGTTTACACTGCTTTCATATGCTGTGTCTGCGAAGAATACTTAGTATTAAATGGCAAGACAAAAATCACAAAAACTGAAGTTTTGGAAAGATCAGGTTGTATGACGGTGTGTTCTATGCTCAGTCTTTGTAGACTTAGATGAACAGGACACGTTAGGAGGATGGATGATGGCAGAATACCAAAGGACATCTTCTTTGGTGAATTACAGATGGGTAAGAGATCTCAGGGTCGGCTTTTACTACGGTACAAAGATGTGTGTAAGCGAGACATGATAGATACAAGGATTGATAATGCACATTGGGAGCAAGTCGCAGCCGAATGTGTTGCGTGAAGGGCAAATGTCAGAAATGGAATAAAGACAAAAGAGAAAATGATTACAGCTATGTCACACACTGAGCGCGTGAGATGTAACATGGTGCGTGATGGTCTGATCAGTCACAGTCGCTACCGTCATAGGTTGTAGGTATTATGCCTTGTTTATAGCACAATGTAATAAACAATCGTCTGTCAAGACGGCAAGGTGCCATGATATATATGTGTACACACACGCACTCACACACACACACACGCACACACACACACACACACACACACACACACACACATATATATATATATAATATATATATATATATATATATATATATATATATATATATATGTAATAATCACACGCAAATAACAGCAAAGGCAATCGTTGTTAGTTCCAAAGGCCCATTATGGGCTGGGTGTGCACTCCTCTGTGGGGTATTGTAATATAATCAGGTAGCCGTGGTCGGAGCCCTAAGTGTCCATATGTATAGTGCAAAAGAACAGATAGATCATCACGGCATGGAGAGAATGGTGCTGCAGGGAGTGACCAGGACTCTGAGCAAAGGTCAGACTGCTACTGGTACCATATGTATTTGGACTTTTCACTGGCTGTTGAAGATGAGGACGGAGCACGTATGGGAATGTCCCGAGTTCTGTGATGTCGGTTCTTGACTCAACTGAACTGAAATGAACCAAGACCTGGATACATCCTAATATAGCTCTCCACAGATGGGAAGTTCCAGTACCGGTCTTTCGCACCCCATTGTTATAAGAGCTCTGGAATGGGAAGGGGGCGCTGCAATACAGCTCCTGTGGAGATAATAATGTGAAACCTGGTTTGTCAAAATGCCTGTATGCCAGCTTTACTCCTATAATCAGAAAGATGCAAATTTTTACTGGGAATCAAGCTATCTTAACCCAAGAGGGTCCACAATACACACACACATACACACACATTCACTCACAAAAATATGTATATCATCATTATCATCATCATCAGCATCATCACGTTCCCTGCCATGAGGCGTAGACACTCTCCGCAGATTTCAGTATTCGCTGTTCTGGATCAACTTTGCTAACGATATTCCTCCCTGACACCATTTCAGTCCATCCATCAATATCTATCTTGGTCTGTCTCTGCCTCAATTCCCACTGATCTTTCCAGTTGTCACGATGCCATGTCGTATGTCCATCTTCGCTGTGTTCTGTCATGTAAATCTAGTATAATCGAACCTGCAGCTGGTACTGGCTCATTCAAATGGAGTAATAATAACAGTCAACAACTCTATGGTGAACTTTGAAGAATAACGTAAACTTGATAACTCAGGAACTTACCACCGCTTTATTACGGAGTTGACAGAGACATTACATATTTTGTGGTACACTATTAGAGTTCTCGTTTTTGCCGAGAGGGCATCTAATAAAAGCGTGCACTAACATTAGGTAATCAAACCTGTTCTACGCCTGGTTGTCAATCCGTATTACTTCTCCTTCGTTCGTTCACTCAGGCCGTCCTGACTGTCATCTTCCTCAGGTTTTGTCTAGATTCTGCCCGTCGTTATTGAGTCCATGGCGCTCCCAATATATGCTTCTAGCTGCTGTTCACTTGGAGTCCGCTACTAGCCTTCAAATCATCCAATAGCCACACCAAGTTGTTCCCAAATTCTAACACACTACCGTTCGTCTTGATCTCCGCACAACGTATCTTTTTGTTGTCATGCTAGCGTTGGTGTGACGTATATTCGTATCCCTTCGTTTTCCGGTGGTGTTTCCTTTGAGAGTTCTTTATCTTTTTTCTATGTCGAAATCTAGCACCTGCTCTGTAGCATTATGCCCCCCTCTTTTAAATGATATAATCATTTATACACCTTGCGAATAATAAACCATGCCCAATAGCAGTGCCGACATCATGAGTCATATACAATGCTGAGTACGCCGTTATGGCCCTTATTAATTACCCCCCCCCCCCTCAAAAAAAAATAAAATAAATAAAATAAAATAAAATAAAAATAAAATATCATATGACGGGCACGCCCTCCTGTTTACAATCCATCGGTGAACGTCGTGTAGTAGCCTATGGGCGGGCTGGTCTAACTAATTATACAATTAGTCCCTTACATGTCCATATGGACAAATGTCCTCACTCTGGGTCAGAACCCGGGGTCGGGACGAGGGTAACAACAGGTACCAAGTAGTCAATACCAGTTAATAATACCAATAAATGTCCCTGGCTTATATCCACTGGGTGTTTATCGCATATAGTATGCATATATAGGTGAGGTGGTCGCCATCGCTTTATATAGTGCAAATGCAATCGTCTATACTTTAGAGATTCTCTCTATGATTGATCTCCATTTAACTTGTGTGCAACTCAATAAACGGCTCTTCATATGTGGCGTAGCCTTCTCCTGAACATATCAGATTTAAATATAATACTCTAATTATAACCATTTGTTAACTAATTAATCAATATAATTAACGAACGTAAATATTCCAATATGATACATTTAACTATTGCAACTAACTAATTATCTATATATGTGCATGATAAACTTAATATATTGTTCGTAACACTGTATCACTGATACTAAGTCAATGTAAGTTCAATGGTCATATAGTGTCACTATAATTAATATAATTACACAAATCGTCACTTAATCAAAATACTTAATAGTCCATAGTATTCAATCCTCGAATCCTCGACAACTTTAGAAAGTTCGTAATCAATCGGATCATCATCTCCGTAATTGAATTATGTACGTGAAAAGTAAAAGTTCCGTCATCCCAGTACTCCAAGTATGCCGGAAATTAATAGTTCCAATATGCCGCATCACATGTCACTTCGTCATATCACTACCAAAAATGAAAATAAACATATGTATCTATCTGACTAACACTATGTAAAATAATTTGTTGGTTGCTATGTACATTGCTATCTAATTAGGTGCATCTGTAATATACTATATCGCCTAAACACTCTATGAACAACTACAGATAAACATTCAGAAATAAATCAACTGTGGAAAAGACCGTATCTATTTACAATCGACTAAGAAGATCTTTAAGAATATCATCATTGTCTAGAATTTTGGCAGATCTTAACATCGTAGTATTGCACACAATAATAATCCGTAAGAACTTTTACGAAAATTAAATAAGAAATATAATATGATAGTCGGATTCAACAAGAATAAATATTTAACAAATAATATTCATAACAATTATTTATGCTCTCTACTATAGATCTGGTTAATAACAATTGTCCGAAGAGTAGAGAACTGTAAATATTTTCCCAAAATGAATTGTAGAAATATGAGATAATGTGAACAATTATGGAAAGCATAGCTTCATATAAGCGAAATTTAGAACAACTCATTTTTGTAAGACCCTAATGTATCTGTAGTATAATATGTTTTGATACAATTGCTTACATTCTCATTCATCCCATTTTCTTTTTCTTTTTATTCTTTCTTTTATTCTTCCTTTTATTCGTTTTCTTTCTTTCTTTCTTTCTTTCTTTCTTTCTTTCTTTCATTCATTCACTCAAACCTATAGAATCTCTTTTCTGCACGTATGCCAATGTATGTACACTTTAACTTTGTTGACTGGAACAATGTTATAGTTTTCCCTCTTGTGTACAGTGTGTAATGCATACGCTGTAATGAGGTATGTTTGGTAAATCTGTACAAGAAGTAAGTGAAGTAAATAAAGTAAGCAAAGATAAGTGAAGTTTGCTTTCTGTAATGTTCTTTGCATTTAGTTATCAATTTCGTACAATATATTTTTGTTTGTACGCCAAAGTTTACAACATCTGTCTTGACTTGCGCACAAATGTTTGTGGTGTATTTCATGGATTCTATTAACCAGTTTGTAAGTTTCTTTCTGGTTTGTGTGTATATTCTCTTGACTTGTGAATGAATAGTTGTAATGCCGCAAGCAATGTATTTCTTTGATTGTGAGTACATGTTTGTGACATACTTCTTGACTTTAGTGTACACGTTTGTGATACACATTTTTATTCGCATGAACCCGTTAGTACTATGTCTCTTGACCTGTGCGTACATGTTTGTACTGGTACAAATAACATATATCTTCGTTTGTGAGTAAGTGTTCATGACGACACATTTAACCTGTGACAATGTCGATTTAACCAAGGTTATGATTTGGGCAACAGTTATGGTTACAACATCCCATTTCGACTGTTTAGTGGAGCGTATCTGTTGTTTGTTACCAGTGCGTGTAACTTTTGTTTTCCTTTTGCAATGTTTCAGAAAAATGTCATTTAAAGACATATAGTCTCGCCTGGTTGTTTACTTTTGATCATCACTTATACTCACAGAAATAGAATCATTTGATGAAGAATTTACCTTCTTGTGTTTGGGTTCATTTACCTTGTGAATATCATGGTGTACACAATTCTTTTCCGTTGTGTTATCACTCTTTTGTGTTACATCGTGTTCGTCAACAGTTGATGTAACCTGCTTCAATTGCGAATTTTCTTCTTCTTTATCTTCTTCTTCTTGCGTCATGTGAACTTGGGTTCTTGTGAGTGTCTCGTCAGGTTTGTGTTCGATGGTCACTTTCCGAACGTAATCTTTGACATTCGGGACATTACCAACTATCAACCCAGCGCCGGGGTTTGGTAATACTGCTGCACATACTTTACCTTCATAATATGGGCATTTTATTATGACCCATGCGGTCTTGTATGTTTCTATGGTACCCCCGCATGTTCTGCAACCAATACTATTACCTGTGTAATCACTTTCGTTTATTAGTTTGTGATCAACTCCTACAATAGCTGAACAACTGTCCCTAATACAGGTCGTTGATAATCCATTGACCCATGCTTGTTGAGTAATAAGAGTGTTTTCTATGTCTTCCTCTTCCTCGATGATGAACATTGTGTTGGCTTCATATATTTGTAGTTGTTTCATTCTTTTCTCTGCTGCTAACATTTCTGCTATGTCTTGTTGAGCCAGAAACTGCTTGTATTTCTGCAACAGTTCTAGACCTGTTATGTTGGATGACTCCTTACCTATTTTGAAGTCTTGTCTTGTCGACATGTTGTCTTACCTGCGCTATAAAATAACGGAGTGCAAAGGAATCGACAAGATGCAATAACGTTGAGAATAGAGTAGACAATATATCAAAGCACCAATGTTGAACAAAATGTCAACTTCAAACTCAACAATAAAGTAGAATTGAATAACAAAAGAAATGCAACAATCTTAAAGCAATAGAAATGTTCTAACCGTTACTCTATGTAAACAACAGAAAATAGTATGCAAAAATATATGCCGTATAAAGAATATAATAACACTAGACAGTTATCAGATACAAGAGAAAACGAGTGATGTGTAACGTAAATACATATTCATACTCATAAAAGACAATAATACTGACTTTCGATATCTAGGTACGCAACATATAACACTACTGCAACACTACTACAACACACTATCAGTACCGACAACACGTGAGATCGCCACAAATTAACTTCGTAACGGCCTGACGATTGTAAGTACACAACGTCTTCTTAAGTTAGGAAATGATCTTAACTATTCCCAAGAAGAGCCCTCCAACCACCCACTGTTAATTTAATGACATCTTGGTCATCGCTAACTAATTTGTATATTACGAATGCACCCAATCAACAACAATGAAAGTAACTATCAACAAATTATAAATTATACTGGCCTTATGTTCTACCGTTGGCTGGCGTGCTTCGTAGATAATTCAAGGGGTATCTGATAAGAATAGTAGATATCGGTGGTGGATTGATGTAGGTATGCTGTAGTGCGTAAGACTGGTCAATGACGTCCGTGTATGTCCTGGTGTTCTTTCCAAACTGAGGCAGTGATTAACGTACTGATTATGTACGATATCAGTGTGAACTTGTGACACCCGTGGCGACGAGCCCATCGAATCGGACGGTTCACATTATCGATGGCGGTGTCACTATTTTAAAGCGTAGATCTATCGCTGAACCTTGAGCTGCCTCAGCCTGTATATTGGTGGACTGTACAATAATTCATCCTCTGCTCTGCTGTGTAATATGTTGTCCACGTATAGTTAGTAATGTCGAATCGTGTGCGAGATGACGACAGTGTTGACGTTCAGTTGACTGTATGCCTCGGAATGTAAGCTGCAGACATCAGATTCTTCGTATTCGTAATCCAACCGCTCGGTCTTCTTTCTGCGTGATGATGCTAGACGACGCTATTGATGAAGGCCAGGCCTCCACGTACCAGCATCCTAGTTCACTTGAGTATAACGCAAGTATGCAACACGCTGAGTGCCTTATTCGGCACGACTTCCGTATGTTTGGCAACCAGAATGCAATGCATACTGAGCTTGTGTCGGATGCAGACTCTACTGTGACGTGCCGTCGGCAAACTATGTCGTCTTTGTTGTCTATTCCCTCGTACAAAGGAGGTAAGTATGTATGGCTGTTCCTCTTACCTTTTATTGATGTGGCTTTGAGAGTTCTTTATCTCTTTTCTATGTCGAAATCTAGCACCTGCTCTGTGGCACACGACATTCTACATTTCCTCTCTTCTCATGACATGACCAAAGAAAGATGTTTGTCTCTTGCTTACTTATCGGTGTATACAATGTTCTAGTTTCATTAACCTCTTTCAAACATTCGTTGTTATATACTGTTAGTGCAAGGAATTTGCAACATTCGTCTCAGTAACCAGATCTATCGCTGTTGCTTCTAAGTTCTTCCTATTTTGTTCAATTACGTTCCAATATGCACTGCTACACATAAAAAATGTCAGATAATGTGGCGACAATTGCAAACTATTTCAACAAACAACACTGTCAAAGTTAGACAAACTAAACTAATCAAGCATGGTACACATCATATACTTTTATTTAAGTTCTGAATATGTATTGTACATGAAATCAACATTCACGCAGTGTATTAAGCAATAATACACATATACACACACAAAAAGCAACATGCTTTAAATGATTTGTGTTAATATCAATATTTACAATACAATCATTTCAACACTAGCTAAGGTATTATACACAAGCAAGAAAAATAGTTGTTCTTAAAACACTAGAAAGTAGCGGTGGAGACACTGTCTATGTTTGATTCAAAACACTCAGTAGGCAAACAGGGACTTACAGACTGTCTCCTTCTCTTTCAAAATCTTTATTTTGACTTCGTTCATTCAATAGTTGCGCCTATGTTTTCCCCCACATATTAAATGTAAATAACAACGATTGCCTAAAAGAGGCTAGTGAATCTAACACATTATAATCAACAATAGGAATGAGACAAACATCTTTCTTTGGTTATGTGATTAGAAAAGAGACATTTGGGAACATCGTGGCGACTGGAAAGATCAAGAGGAATAGACCCATGGGCAGACCATGATAATTGATTCTGGGTGGACTGAGACGGCGGCATGGAGGAATATTATCAGCAGAGTTGATCCAGAACACCAACGACAGGGGTCTGTGGAGAGACATGCATGCCTACGCCAAATGACAATGGACTTGCCGATGATGATGATGATGATGATGATGATGATGATGATGATGATGATGATGATAGGTGTTACATGTGAGTAAAACATGTTATAGCTTCCTCTAGGTGCTCCCTGGTGTTCTCCGGGTTTTGTTTTTAGTCCAGGCTGTTCTTCCCTAATAGGCGCTTTTAATTTGAACCTTATTGGAGGTGTTCTGTTCTTCCTTGCCTTCTTGTGTCTTGTATTACACCTTTGAAGTGGAAGGAACTGGAGACAAAGTACATGAGCGTAGAATACAGTGTTGGCAGGGCATATATTTCTCAAGTATTGCTAGCAGCTGCTGCCTTCCCGATGTTTCTGATCATACATTTCTTGATGGCCGTGTCCTCAGGGAGACATCTGGCGCAATTTATGCAGTCCTCACATTTGCGATGGTCTAGGCATTATTTATTCATATTCCTTTTCTCTTCCTCCATTTACCTATGTAAAGTGTTAGGGCAGATGTAAGGATCTTTTATGGGGGTCTTTCTAATGTTCTTCGTAAACTGGTATTCATTTCTCTAAGGTTGTTCCCGATGCCATCACGCCATATTTTACATGGCCAACCCCTTGCTCTGTGTCCATTATGTTTCTTCAATGTGGCAGATTGTACCAGGGCATTCTTGTGAGGTGGCTAAACCATTTAATCTATTGTTCTTTAATAAAGGCATGGCCAGGTTCAGAACTAGTCTTCTAAATTCTTTATTCCTAATTCTATCTTTCACTGTTACTCCCGCAGCTCTGCTAAGGCATATTGTTATTTCGACGCTTCACAGTCATGACTTCGAATAGAGACACGCGTCCAGAAGCTGCAGGATTTAATTACGAGGGTAAGTTAATAAGTAAGTCACAAATGGCTGTAGAAAAATAACTAAATATGATAACAACGTGAAACCAGTTTATTTGTATACATACATTGTCCTTTATTGCAACATTATATGTCAACATAATTTCCACCAACATTGATGCACTTATCCCATCCTCTTATCAGTCCTCTCAAACCGGCTGCTTAGAATCGCATGCCTTGTTTTAATTTAACTGCCATCCAACAGAACTGTGTGACTTACTTATTGACTCCCCGCGTATCTTTTTCTACCCAGCTATGCACCGCTTTACGGGATAATCATTTATCAGCATAAACACTGAAAACCCACCTTGGCGGGAGACATTTCGCGAATGACGCCGAAGTTGAATGTGAAGTGAAAACGTGGTTTAGAAAACAAAGCACGCAGTTCTATGCAGTCGGTTTGGGAGGACTGATAAAACGATGGGATAAGTGCATCAATGTTGGTGGAAATTATTTTGATAATAAAGGGACAATTTATGCATACAAATAAACTGGTTTTAAGTTATCATAGTTAGTTATTTTTCTATAGCCATTTGTGACCTACTTATTAACTTACCCTCGTAGATTGCCCTCTAACAGAACGGTGTCAAGCTTGCATTATGTTAGAATACCATAACTGACCTACACGTCTTCTTCCCATGTACGCTACTAGAATATTGTGTTGTCCTCCATACTAACTATGGCACGTTTAATGGCACGTTATCAGTGCCGGTTTGGCCGTGCCATTCTGTGGAATTGCAACAAAAAATCCAGTTTGGTATTTGCTGTTATTTGCTTGTGATTTTTACTGCAGTTTAAGTACATTTTACCGATACGGCACTCTCTCTCTCCCTCGCTCTCTCTCTCTCTCTCTCTCTCTCTCTCTCTCTCTCTCTCTCTCTCTCTACGTCTCGCTCTCTCTCTCTCTCTCTCTCGTTCTTGAAGGGACTAATTCATATTACACTAGATTATTTATTGTCATATTTGGACTAAACACTGTCAGGTTACCACAAAATAGTGTCATTTATGGACTAAATACCGTGCAATGTGTGAACTAGCATCGACTAGCATGTCTAAACTAAATTACTGTCATTTGTAGAGGAACGCATATAATCTTAGCCTACGATATTCTTGCAATTGCTGTTGTCTATACAGGTATCATTTTGGTTGCATCTGCACCATCATGTCAAGTGTACACCAGTTATTCTTGTAAGATTCGGATCCATCATGTCAAGTTAATCAACTGTATTATTTTAACCGCAATTAGTTATATAGGTGTCATTTGGTAGCTTCGGGGACTGAGTGGTCTCGAGGTATGGTGTCCGCCTCGAGTGTAGGAGGTCCCGGGTTCAAGCCACGGTGAGGACCGGAATTTTTTCACGTGGTCTTCTAGTTACAAAATGTATCCTGGTCTCTGGGTAGTGAGATCGGACGCCCATGTGTATTGTTGCACACGTAAAAAAAATTCCTTGTCAGCTGGAAATTGAAAAAGAGTAGCCTAACGGCGCTGCCGGGGGAAAAATTTCGAGTTAAAAATCTACCGAAAGTGTTTCAGGATCCTCGCCGATGCTACGGAGATCGTGCACTGAGCTGAGATTCTCCGGACTCAGGCTTGAGTTAGAAGTGGAACGTAGCACTTATGAGTTATACCCGTGTGCCGTGATGTTGATCCGTCGACTAAACTAAATTAGCTTCTGTTAGCTTCTGATCTAAGATGTAACGTTAATCTAAATTATCCTTTTAAGCTTCTAATCAATTATGTGATGTTAATCTACGCTATTCTTGTAACTGCTGTCGGCAATATAGGTGTACTTTGGTAGCTTCTGATCCAAGTTTAGATCGTCTATATGCGGTTTCTCCACTGTCTCCTCGAAGCTGGCCGGGTCATGGTAAGTATAGAAGTGTGCAACTATACAGAAGATGAAGAAGTTGAGCAACATCAGGCCTGCCAGTAGGAACATTAGGTACTCCATCTTGCAATGGTTGATGTCGTCACACCACCACGGACCTGAAAAACCATTACCATAATAATAATAATAATAATAATAATAATAATAATAATAATAATAATAATAATAATTATTATTATTATTATTATTATAAAAACAACAATAATAACAACACCAATAATGATATTAATGACAACAATAATAACAACAATAACAACAACACAAATAATAATAACAACAATAATATAATAATATTAATATTAGTAACAATAATAATGGCACCATCAGTCGCCTTTGGAGGCGATTTCAAGAAAGTGGCTAAGTGGCAGACCGGCAGCATAGTGAAAGACCCAGAATCACAACTGCTGCCGAAGACTGCTTCATACGGCTGTGTCACCTTAGGAATCGATTTGCATCTGTCTCCTCCACAGTCCAGTCGATGCCAGAGGCTCGTCAAATTTCAAATCAAACGGCCAGGAACCGGCTGTACGACACTGGTCTTTGGGATAGAAGATCCTACAGAGGTCCTGTTCTTACGGACCGGCATCGCCAGAACCGACTGCAGTGGGCGAATCAGCATCGTCAATGGATCGTTGGGAATGATGATACGAGGTTGGTTTAGTGATGAATCTGTTTGTGTGTGTGTGCTCCAACGATACTATAGACTGCAATACTGTTGCGTTTCTTTTCTTGAACACTGTACATGTGTGTTTGGGTTACACACACACACACACACACACATATATATATGTTGTTGTTTGTCCATCAAGAATGATGATGACCATTCATTTCACCCAGTGGGGTTGAAAGTATGGAGCCGTGAGTTCTAAGATGGCTGATAAAGCTTATTTTGGCTCGAAATGTTCTTTGACAATGCGGGCAAAGAATGTTTGACGTTCCAGGAGGAGGATCTCCTGCAGTAGTTTTTATGTCCAGTCTTTTCTTCACAGCTCTTGCAGTCCTGGTTGCATCACAAGCGACTGCTCCCTTATGTAATGATGTACGCCATGAATTACGGTCTTTAGCCGCAGTCTTCCAGGTGTCATGATGAATTCCAAAAGCTTTCAGTGAGACTTTCAGAGTGTCTTTAAAACATTTCCTCTGGCCGCTTTGGGAGATGTGTGAATGTGGGGCTTGTGTGGGTGAGTGATGGATGAGCGGATGCATATATGTGTACCACAACGCAGCTCGCCGTAAATAAATGGTTTAGGGAGCCTGTGATCTGGCATACGAGTTAAGTGACCAGCCCAGAGAATCTGATTTTTCATTAGTAGAGTGTGGATACTGGGCATGGATGCTCTTTCTAGAACTTCAGTGTCTGGGATCTTGTCTTGCCATTTAATCTTCAATAGCTTCCTAAGGCAAGCTGTGTGGAAGTAGTTTAATTTCCTAGCATGTCGCTGGTAAACAGTCCATGTTTCACAAGCATATAGCAGTGTGGTTAATACAACTGCTTTATAGACTTTCAGCTTTGATTGCAGGCTTATTCCATTTCTGGATGTGTGTGTATGTCTGTGAATGTGTCTATGTGAATGGGATATGTCTGTGTGGGTGGAAGTGTGTGAGTTTGGATGGGTAAATGTGAGTGGGAGGAGGATGTATGTGTGGGTGGTGAGGATGTTTGTAGGCGGGGGATGTGTGGTGGGTGGGGAGATGTGTGTGTGTGGGTGTGAGATGTGTGGGCGGGGATGCGTATGGGGAATGCATGTGGAGGATGTGTGTGTGGGGGGAATGTGTTTATGGGTGGGGTATTGTGTGGGAGGGGAGATATGTGAGGGGTGGAGGAGGTGTGGGATATGCGGGTGGATGAAGGATGTATGTGAGGATGGAGGATGTGTGTTTGGCTCACCAGAGCACCTACACCAGGCCGTCCTTGACTTGATAATGCAAGCGCATACGCATTATCGCATAAGGCAGCCGCCCAGAATGCCGGAAATACAGCCTTCCCCCATTTAAAAAAAAAAAGAAACTGCATTTTACCGCCGCCATCGTTGACACAACAAAAAACATTTCGATTGAAATTCATAGCTGACAATTTTGCAACAAGCACTCATCTCAGTTGCTTGGCGGTGACACTGGGTCCTCCAAGTCTAAACATGGGGTAAGTACACTAGTAAACAGAGACTGCAGGGTGATGTATGCAGACTTACTTTCTTCTGTAGCTTTCTGAACTATGACCAGAATGGCCGTAGAAACCCAGTTACCGACTCCCGAGGCAGCCAGAAATAACCCAGTTAGCAAGCCCTGCATGGCAACAGGGGCTTGGTTGTAGGCAAACTCGAGGGCTGAAAAACATTTGATAAATAGATAACTATAAAGTAAGTCTTGGTGTTATATGGTTGTAGGTAAACTAGAGGGCTGAAATTCTACTTGCAACTTGCCGTTGTTTTTTTTTTTAAACACTGTGTTTTACCATAGGCACTTAAAGTCGCTTAAAAGTGGACAGGGTCGTTTTCATTGCACCGGGTTTTATCCCATATGGCTCGGTCTCTTTCCGCAGCGCGGAAAGCGTCGCACAAAGCACGAACTCCGTAGCTCTAGCGACGACCCACAGGAGTCTTCGACAAATTTCACTCGTGAACCGAAGGAGGCGGCCGGAATCGAACCCACAGCCTTCAGAGCCTTAGTCAAACGGCTTGACCACTTCGCTACGAAGACTCCCTACAACAGTATATCAGTGTTATACAATAGGCATAATAACTACAACCCATGGCGGGGACCAGAGATGAAGTTATACTTTTCTATAGTACAAGCCTAGCCTGAATTATAGAGACCATGTGTTGCCCATTCAGCTTCATCCCTCCCTCTGCCGGTCTAGTTTAATCCAGAAAAAAAGGTAACATCAATACGCCTGAAACAATACAAGTTGCAGAAGCTTCCGTATGAGCAAACAAGTGATCTAACTGTCCGTCTTACAGAGCTTCAATCCTAGACCAGTTGCCGACCAATGCTTAGAGCCTGGTCTGCCGTACCATTATATTTGTCGTTAGGTTGCATTTCCACGCTTATTCTAAAGCTTGTACTCTCCCAATTGCGGTTCTCCGCCAGAAGCTATTGGCAGAATGTAAAGTGTCGGATTTGGTAAGTGCCGCCCAACATTCGGCGCTAACAGAAAGCAGGATCTTGACTACAGCCTACGATGGGTGACGTTGTAGTATTCTGTTGTGATAATGTCCAGCGTGTGCCGCGTGGTCTAGTGGTTACACACCCGCTTCACACGCCAGTGATCCGGGGTTTGTTTTCTTGTCCGGTCAAGGATATGCACTACTGATGAGCTCAAACGAGAGCGAAACTCGAGTTTAGTGCTTCCACATTGATGTGGATAGGCCTTAGGTTTATACCAGAATACGATCAGCGTTGCCAGTAGTGGGTTGTGCTCAATATTTAAATCTCAAATCCCAAAACAACCAAATAAATCAGAAAGCAGGTAGTACAGTATACTGTTATACGGTGGCTCACTCATATATAACAAAGCCCTGGCAAATTGTTTTAAGTGTGTAATCATATAAGAGTTACGAGTTAAATGACTACTGGCCAAGATAACAATATGGGAGTAAAGTACTGCCATGTAATGCGACAAATACAACGAAAATAGATAACACTTTCTTCTCGGTATAATTAAAATATTCGTATACATGGATCTTATTTCCAGAACAGACTAGTACTATTTTGAGGCTTGTTATCATTACACTCTGGACATCGCATTCCAATGATACCCCGTTCGTCTCCATAACATCCCCATCAGCTTTTAACTACTTGTCGCACCATTTCCGTGTCTATTAAACAAATGGTTTGCAGCCTTGACTAAATGTTCAATTTCGGCCTGCGCCCCGTCTCAACCCCACCTCTCCTCAGTCTTGGCAAGCATGCAGTGACCTGAAAGTCATCTGACAGACCTGTGTCTTTTATGCTGTTGATGATACCTGGCTGTTCATTACTGTTCCCTCTTCGATCACCGCCATGTCTGCCAATCAGTTGCTCGCTGGTTGTCTTTCACCAATTCCAATTCCAATTTTCGACAAAACATCCAAACTCAGTCTAGTCTAACCTGCCTCTTCAGCTTTGGTTATTGTTGAGATCCGTGGTTTTTGTGGGTATTTTTACCCTATTTCTTGTCTTGTGCACTCTTACGAGTAAGTCCTGTCTCGGACTGGTTATGTAAACGTTTGTGACTGTGACGTCAGCATGGGGATGGCCGGCGGCTGTCCTTTGTTCGCGTCTCCGCTGGTGGTTTCTTTTGTTAGTGAAGAGTCTTGGCTTGTCTGGCTTGACAGGTCATCCCGAAGGAACGTCCAGTATATATAGGAACATTAGCTGGACTAAATGTGGTGTGTTCAGTGTGTCCAGCCACTCTTGTCTTTTGAGTCTGGTCCGGACCGTCTTGAGCTTGTAAACATGATTGTGAGTACTTTTGCGTGCAGAACCAGTTCAGGGCATTGGCTACTGCCGTTGTTTCCATTGCCAGACTGCTTGTTGTCACCACACAAGCACCCATTGCTTCCTTGTCAGTTGTGCACCTCGCGCTTGCTATAAATGCCCATGTACGCCGCTTGTTCCGGACTACAGAGCCATCCGTGAACGCCATTGCAACACTCTTCCTAGTGTTTTAATCTATCACTCTCCTTTACAAATGTAACATTCTATTTCCCGCGTCTTTCTCAGAATAGCAAAAATTGTCCCATGGTACTAATTGATTGTTCAATAAATTTGACATCTCTCAGTGGTTGTTTTTATTGTGAACTGCATGTTCAGAAAATGGTGGCGGTCGGTTGCTGAACTAGTTAGTTTTTAGCATTATGCAATAATGTGTGTGAAGCTGCTGCTTTTCTAGTGATTGCTGCTTCCATCGACAATTAATGCATTTTTTATGGCGGACTGTTGTGTTGGTATTCTGGCAGCGGCCTTAAGCATGTACTTGCCTGTGCGTGTTGTTGGTTTGTCGGTACTGCTGCTTGTTCCACTTTTCACTGAAGCAGTGATGAGCATTTGTGTGATATTCACTTGTAGATGAAAGGAGCATTATGGGGGTGATCCTTTGCCGTGAAGTTGGAACGAGTCAATTAGTGGTATTTTACTTCTTTCTGAGAATGACAAAATCGTACCACTATAGAGTCAAAAATACAACAGGCTCATTAGAATAATGGCTGGCAGGTTTGTCTGCTGACATGGCGGTCTTGTGTTCGAATTATTATCAAGACGAGAATTTATTTGTAACAGAACTGGGTTCCTGGGCGACGCAGCCTAAAGGTCAATGTATCCCGACAACAAATATTCTCTTAGGGGTGTGAAGTGCTAAGCCTTCACATATTCTAGGCCAGGTCGTATGATGTGTCTTGGCCAATTCCCTTTCCCGTTGTCTTTTGTTCCCAGACAATTCTACAAATTATCCTGCACCCATTTTCTGAGGCTGAGTCGACCTAACGGTGGTACAGGTATGAGAAAAACAAACCCAATGAGGCCTATGCTGGGGATTGAACCTAAACCACTTTATTGACAGGCTAGAGCACTAACAACAATGTCACAGCAATTCCAGCCAACATAGTCACAAGGGGGCGGAATGGTCTCAAGGTATGGCGTCCGACTCGAGTGCTGGAGGTTCCGGGTTCAAGTCACGGTAAGGGCCGGGAATTTTCCAAGTGGACTTCTAGTAACGAAATTTCCCCTGGTCTCTGGGTAGTGAGATCAGACGCCCGTGTGCTTTGCTGCTCACTTAAAATATCCCTTGGCAGTTGGAAATCGAAAAAGAGTAGCATAACGGCGCTGCCCGGGCAAAATTTCGAGTTAAATATCTACCCATAGTATTTCAGGAATCTCGCCGGTGCTATTGAGTTCGTGCACTGAGCTTAGATTCTCCATACTCAGGCTTGAATTAGGAGTAGAACGGAGCACTTATGGGTTACACCCGTGTGGCGTGATGTTAATCCGTCGACTAAACTAAACTAATCTAAACAAAATTAAACTAAAGTAAACTAAACTAGTCACAAGGACATAACTAGGAAGTAAAGTCCACTTACTTTGTTTTGACCACATTACCGACTGAGTACCGACGGATTTATAAAACTATAAGGCCAGCACCACTACAGCGCCATATAATGTATACGTCCCGAGACATGGAAGAGGTTTCGGTAGTTTAATTTTTTGTCTTCTCATCATCTCATCTCATCTGGTTCCTCTTGTACGTTTTGTTGTCGAGGTGAAGTACAAACAGCGGGAGAGTACCCGTTTATGGGCTTCATATATCGAGTTTCCCATGGATTCTGTTATTCCCTCTGTCCATCGGTTACGTGGGCGATCTTTTCTTCTTCTTCCATTTGGTCTGTATATCATTGCTTGTTGTGATATAGTGTTAGTTTTGTTTTAACTATGTAAAAGTTAGCTGTATGACGTGTACAGACGTAGCAATCACCGGAGCATGTTTGGCTGTTTGTGATTTTCTAGACATTCAGTTAGTCTGAGATTGATTTCTGAACACCCGACGCTCACACCAATTAGTAAATTAACGCAAAGTATTCTGCTTTCAAACAGTCTGCGGATGATCTCGAACCCGGTAGGTCGGGATCGTGAAATTGCGTTCACTAACCCGAAAGCCACATACATAGGTTATCACATGAAATATTAACATATATGACAGTAACATCCCGACCCTCTATCGTGCAAGCACACATATATCACAACCTACTTGTTATAACGGTAAAGATCTCGCTAGCACCAATGATAGCAAACTGCGGGATCTGCACGAAGACGGACATGCTGGAAGCTGTGAAATTCTCTCCGCCCAGGACCTGAAGATGTGAGTGCTCCTGAGATCCTCTTTTCGGTAAATCTCCACAATTCCCGCCACCACCACGGCGATCACCGAAAACAGCATCCCTATGCCCTGGAAGTTCAAAGACAAACTGTCAATCTTTCCTGTCTTTCCATTCATTGGATGTCCCCCAAGTGTCTTATTCATTAATGACAACTAACAATGTTAACGAAATTCTCGCAATTAAATAAATAAGTATTAATACGTAGATTTCCTTTCATTGAGCATTAACATTGTTTATGATACAAGTAAACGAAACAAATGCTGTAACACAATGACCCTAGTATGGTTATATATCTTCCTTCTGTCGAATTAGGAGGTAAAGTTTGACGACATATTATCCTTCGGCACTGAATCAGTTCCAGGTCTCTGTGGCCAAGGTGTTACGCACGTTTTCTCGCCGGTTCGCGTGCCCCGGGAGACACACCATGGACCGGAAGTCAAAAGGAAGTATCGGAAGTAGCCAACCGGAAGTGGCACCGGAAGGACCCAAGAAAAGGCCCGCCAATTTTTCAAAAATGAGGTCCGTTCTGAAGTATGTTTGTGACGTCACCGATCTGGAGCCATACTCTTCATATAGTAAAATATTACGTCACATATCTGGAGCGGCTCCAGATTTCCTCCTCAAATTGCACATTGTATACTACTCCGCGTTCGATACACAGATGTGTGCGATTTGACAGCAGACCCCGTTGCGCTGGTTTATTACGAAATGGTATGGTTTCAGATAGCAATATCAAACTTTTGAACGTAAATTAGCCAAGACATCAACAACCGCCACAAATGCTGGTGTTGACTGCAAACGTTCTGTAGAGGATATGCAACTAACTTTTTTAAAAACTGAAGCAGTTACTTTAAATGTGTTAACTGAATCAGTTACTATAAATCTGTTATGTGCTAGGACCATGACATGTTCAAGGCCTGAAAGTACGGAAGAATAGGGGACCCGCCAGTCCGTCAATTAGCGGACGATGAACGCAGGCGTCAAACCCTCGTATGATCGCGCTAATGACATTATCAACGTAGCCCCTTAGCGACCTCACTAACGCATTAACTCCAGGGTCGAACTATTTCAACACTTACCAATTCTCTTCAGGTAAGTCAGAGGTCTCCGGAGCTTGACGAAACAAGGATAGATGAGGCGGTCGACGATAGGGATGAGGATGATGATGCTGAGGGTGTTGAAGACATTGAGGGCAGCTGCAGGAATGTAACCGTCACCCACGCGAACATCCATCCTTTCTGACTGGGCGAAGAACGTGTTGTTCATCTGAAAGCAACGGCAGAAACGGTCATGGACTGTTGAACATTGATACATTGACATGGTGAAGTAATTGAAAATAACAAACTGTTACAAGTGGACAAATAGTTGAAATTAACAAACTGTTGAAAGTGGACAAATAGTTCGACATTGACAAACTGTTCACAATTGATAAATAATTCAAAACAATGTTTACTCCTATGCGCAGTTCTAATCATGAAGGCACAAAACAATATATTTGTTGAATGGCATATTTCACTGTAGTTCGTCATTGCATACTACACACAACACTGATCAGCATATAAGCAAGTAACGGAATGACGCTTGTGAACCGAAATGAAGAAAGCACATTGTCATTTATTTAAATATCATCACGGTAGTTTTAAAGAGACTATCAAACCTTTATGCTTAAATAATTGTGGTTTGCCCGAATGAATAGTATACACCTCGGCATATCTTAGTAACTTGTTTTATGAATAATGAAAAGCACGCTAAAATTCTGTTTGTCCGAAACATGTCCGGATTCTAATAAATGCCGTGTTACCGAAGAAAGAAGCAAACAGTATTCTTTGTTTATACGAGAAGAGGAAGTTAGGGGACTTGAAAGCCAGATGTACATGAATACACGAATAGAGGTCATATTGTAAATTGCCTTTACAGTGTCAACAACTGCGCTTAAAAATAAATGTATCCCAAAACAGTTTCATGCTGGAATTGTCATGTGATAGGGTATCGCGTGATGTGGGCCTGAATGCACGGGGGAATAGGTGGCCCATTCTTCTCCTAACTTAGCAAGCTTCGTGTCTTTGTTCGAACCCACGTTGAGCACTCTGCTCATGGCATTATCGGCGAGGTTCTCTATTAACTTCGATAAAGCGCAACACCTCCCCAGGATTAACATACATAGGTAAGTGAGTACAGGGCCCTTTAGCCTGTTATTTTTTTTTTTTTTTTTTTTTTGCATATCCTTTAAAGGACATCGCTGTCAACACCAGCATCTTTCAGCTGTATGTTGATTTCTTGTCAAGATTACGCTCAGTAGTTTGCCATTGCTTTCTGAGCGGCCGGCTCACATACCCCATAAGTTACCGATGCGATTCGAACCACTGCTGATTCTCACCGTCATCGCGTCACCGACGAGAGTATACTAGATTACGGAGAAAAGTCATAACCTCTAAGCCACGAAGCCGGCCCCTTTAGCCTACCCCAGTTTCATTAGGCTTACTGAAGCCAGCCCTATAGTTCTATAGACGCATGGGCACTTCAGGTGTGATGTGGTCAGTATTATGTCGGCCGTTGCACATCCCACGATAATTATTATTATATATTTTAGGCTGGGTCCGCCCAGGAGCGCTGGTCAAATTGTAAATAAATTTAACTTAATCGACTTCAAATCTATGACCATAATATTGAACTGTGGTTGGCGCAGACTATTTTCCTGACCCGGTACTGAAGCACAATCTCCACGGTGCTGTGTTGCAGAGGTATTGCACCCGTTTCCCAGCCCAGAGAGCTGATGGTTTGCGAGA
Source organism: Cepaea nemoralis (assembly GCA_014155875.1). Classification (NCBI taxonomy): domain Eukaryota; kingdom Metazoa; phylum Mollusca; class Gastropoda; order Stylommatophora; family Helicidae; genus Cepaea; species Cepaea nemoralis. The sequence continues at coordinate 121,638 of JACEFZ010001406.1, forward strand.
CGAGTACTGGTAACTCATATCTCTCCAAGCCCAGAGACCTGATGGATGTATGAGACCAATACTGGTACCTATCGCTCTCCAAGCGCAGAGAGCTGATGGGTGTGTGAGACCAGTACTGGTACCTATCGCTCTCCAAGCGCAGAGACCTGATGGGTGTGTGAGACCAGTACTGGTAATTCATATCACTGAAAGCCCAGAGAGTTGATGGGTGTGTGAGATCAGTACTGGTACCTATCGCTCTCCAAGCGCAGAAAGCTGATGGGTGTGTGAGACCAGTACTGGTACTTATCGCTCTCCAAGCGCAGAGAGCTGATGGGTGTGTGAGACCAGTACTGGTACCTATCGCTCTCGAAACCCAGAGACCTGATGGGTGTGTGAGACCAGTACTGGTAATTCATATCTCTGAAAGCCCAGAGAGTTGATGGGTGTGTGAGATCAGTACTGGTACCTATCGCTCTCCAAGCCCAGAGACCTGATGGGTGTGTGAGACCAGAACTGGAAACTCATATCTCTGAAAGCCCAGAGAGCTGATGGGTGTGTGAGACCAGTACTGGTAACTATCGCTCTCCAAGCTTAGAGAACTGATGGGTGTGTGAGACCAGTACTGGTACCTATCGCTCTCTAAGCACAGAGACCTGATGGGTGTGTGAGACCAGTACTGGTACCTATCGCTCTCCAAGCGCAGAGAGCTGATGGGTGTGAGACCAGTACTGGTACCTATCGCTCTCCAAGCCCAGAGAGCTGATGGGTGTGTGAGACCAGTACTGGTACCTATCGCTCTCCAAGCCCAGAGAGCTGATGGGTGTGTGAGACCAGTACTGGTACCTATCGCTCTCCAAGCGCAGAGAACTGATGGGTGTGTGAGTCCAGTACTGGTACCCCATATTTGTGGAGAGGCATATTAGGATGTCAGGTTATTTGTGCAGATGCAGAAACCTGCTCATAGATCTGTGATATGATAGGGCCAGCACATTTTGTGGGGCCTGAATGCACGAGGGAATAGGTAGCCAGTCTTTTCCACACTTAGCAGACGACGAGCCCAGACATCGAACTCTCGTCCGACCGTGTTCATAACATTATCAGTGCAGTTCCATATAAAGTTCGCTAACGCGTCCCTATGTTAGGATTCAACTTGTCATTATTTAGTACAGCGAAGTCATAGTTCGGCCATATTTCCTCCACGGGTTTTATACATTTTATTGTCAATATAATACACACCAGCGCCCAGTTGGATTGATTTTATTGTAAAACTAACTGCAAATCAGGAGGAAAAACTATTAGCCAATATCATATAATGTTAAAACATGAAGAAAAAGTCACAGTTTCACACGGGGACAGAGAGGTACACCTGTAACTCACCTGTGCATAGACAGCCCAGTACATGATGACCAGGAGGCAGAAAGGAGTGACTCTAATCACACTGACCACTCCATCTACAAGATGATCCTGAAACCCACCTCCAAAACTTGTCTTCGCCCTGGCCAAGATCCGCTTCTCCGACCCTTCAGTTAGTTCGGGGTGTTTGGGTGGCCTGGACTGTTGGTGAAACAAACATAATGATGTCATGCATACAGAATATCTCTAGAATTCTACAATAGTAGATAGGCTTACAATACTGTGGGATGTGTATCCCTTGCCAATAGAAATGATCGAGAACCTAAGGACCAAGATCTGTGTGGAGATATGACGTCTATGCCATTTGGCAAAGTATATGGTGCTACTTATGACTACGATGATGATGATGATGGTGATGATGATGGTGATGATGATGATGCATCCTTTACTAAACATTCCAGTTAATTTACAGTCTTTCTTATGCTAATCTCTTCTTTCCGTAAGTATCATTGAGGAAAGATAAAGGTGAAAAGTTTGCTTCTGCTATCGTTAGATGGTCCATGCAGATAATACAATACAATTCACTGACTGCTATTGAAAGTAAGTTAGTTTCAAGGCAGATACTCCATTTGGTGGGGAAGGGGGTGTGACGAGGTGTTCTTCTTAAAGTCCATGCCGTGTAGTGTTCATTATCTTATTTGTCAACTCGATTTCGTATGCTGCCAATCATTTCGATACTGATGTTCTTCCATGCCATGATGTTAACTTTCCTAGCGTATGCTCTCCTGATATACGAGGGTAAGTTAATAAGTAAGTCACAAATGGCTGTGGAAAAATAACTAAATATGATAACAACTTGAAACCAGTTTATTTTTATACATACATTGTCCCTTTATTTCTCAACATAATTTCCACCGGTAGCGGGGTAGGGGTACACCCTACCAAAGGAGAAGTAAGGTGCCTCCTTCCCTCCGCTAGCCTACGGGACACCCTTGGGCAAGGTGGAGTACCCGTTTAGCCCCCCCCCCCCCCAACAGGGTAACGTGAAGCCATGGTAGCAGGTGGTGGATTGGACTTGGGAGCAGCTGACAGATAGTTGTTAGTTATGGTTTCAAGTCGGTGACGGTGGGCAGAGGATCTCTCAGTAGAGACAATGGCTACGGTCATCCGATCAGTATGGTCACTGCCAGGAAGGAAGAATGGTAGACTTCCCTCCTTATTGATTCCCGGACAGAGGAGGCTCGTCAGCCGTGGTTGGTATCTCTTCTAAGAGAAGGAACTCTAAATCTCAAACCTCCGCTGCATTGCGGGTATACCCATATGGGAAAGGCTTCGGGAGTAAACCCTGAGGACAAATCCGGAGATGGAGTCCCTAAGGCAGTTCCATGTTGTAAACAACATAGTTCTGGCAACTCCTGCGACGGCACCGATGCCAAGCTGCATTGGCTACTGCCTTTCCCTTGGTCAACATCGGCGACGTGGAGAGGGGCAACTTGCTACTGGGCAACAGCTGGTTCTCCGATTTCCATTGCCCAGGCTTGTGCCCTGAAGAGGTCACTTCAGCACCGTGTAAAGCGGTGACACAACAAGGGAAGCAGCATTTGCCGGTTATAAGTCTTAATGCTCGATTGGCGTAGAGCAAGGCGCCAGGGGCTACTTCCGACGGTGGGAGAGATCATCGTATCTCACTAGACAGCTACCGCCCGCCTAAGCTGGGCAGCCCCCAGTCAATAAGGTGTTGTCTCGCCACGGTTCATCTGCTCCTGAGGGTGTGTGGAGCTTAGGGGAAAATCCTGACACATGGACCGCAATCTATACACCTAGCAGCAAGAAAAAAACACAACAACTGGCCCTAAGGCTGGGAACATGGAACGTAAGAACCATGACCCCTGGCATCTCAGACGATCTAAATGAGATTGTGGATGCCCGCAAAACTGCAGTGATAAACAACGAACTACTAAGACTGGGGATAGACATTGTTGCCCTGCAAGAGACCAGACTCCAAGAATCTGGAAGCATCAAGGAGAGGGACTTCACTTTCTACTGGCATGGCAAGCTGTGCGGAGAGACCAGGGAGCATGGAGTTGGCTTAGCTATCAGAAACAAGCTGCTTAATTCTATCATACCACCAAGTGATGGCACTGAAAGAATACTGAAGCTCCAACTCCAGACAGAGGCAGGCCCAGTTAGTATTATAAGCGTTTACGCCCAAACACTAACTGCAGCATCAGAATCTAAAGACAAGTTCTATGGCGACCTTAGCAAAGAAGTCAGTGAAACACCAGAGACACAACAAATGTTTATCCTGGGGGATTTCAATGCCAGGGTTGGCTCCGACCACAAATCTTGGCCTTCATGTCTAGGACAGTTTGGCGTTGGGAAGATCAATGACAATGGACAACGTCTCTTGGAATTCTGCAGCCACCATAATCTGTGCGTGACTAACACCTTCTTTGACACGAAACCTCAACACAAGGTGTCATGGAGGCACCCCAGATAAAAAAACTGGCACCAACTCGACCTGCCTGATGCTCACTAAACGCAGCAACCTCCGCAATGTACGGCTGACTCGCAGCTATCATAGTGCTGACTGCGACAACGACCATTTACTCGTCTCCAGCAAGGTGAAGATAAAGCCCAAGAGAATCTACAGAAGCAGAACAGAAGGAAGACCACGCATTGACACCAGCAGCACCCAAAATAAAGAGAAGGTCAACAAATTCATGCAGGCTCTAGCGGATACTCTGCCTGGCCCCACAAATGGAAATTCCACCGATAGATGGAGTCATTTTCGCGACAACATCTACAATACAGCACTATCAACATTTTGGCAAGAAGCAAATTAAGTCAACCGACTGGTTTAAAGCACACTCTGAAGAGATGGTCCCAGTCCTGGAGATAAAGAGACATGCATTCTTGTGACATAATGGATCAGGCATCCACATTCCCAGTCCAACACATCTATCATAATACTTTTAGTTTTGAACGGAGACCATCCAGATAGCAGGGCTATTCTTAGATTCGTAGATTCCAGAACGTGGTGGGGTAGGGCAGCGATATGCGCTCGCTTTTTTATTGGTCAATAAATGGGAGCCCACGCTATTCACTAGGCCAAATTTGAATATCTGGTAGTTTGAGCCAGGATTCCACCCGGAGCAGTCGCTATCTGTGATGTGGGGACCCAAAAATGCCCTTAAAGATTCCGTAATATAATGGTCTCTGGACAACAGGTACCACTTTTAAAACATACTTTAATGTTGTGGTTATGCCTAGTGAACGAAAGAGAAGAATATAAGAGTATTTTATGAAGACAATGTGAAAGTGAAAGCAGAACTTCTGTGTGCCAGATTCTGAATACTGCTTATTCAACCTGTCAGGTCTTGCACGCTGTATACTCCAAGTGCATATCATCCCCCTGTTGTGACTGGTTGCGTATGCTTGATGACTTGTAAATTACACTCAAGGCAAATTCGCAAAGCCTGTGTGCATTATAAATGGCTAGCATGACTCATTCTTAACCAAACTGTACACTGCTCTTGCTAGTTAACATTTAGCAGTCTGGATTGGAATGCGTGATGTAACATGTGTAGTTCCTTTGTAAATGCTGAGAATGTTGGAGTGAGTGAGCTGGTGATTTGATAAGTAGCCTCTCACATTAGTAGAAAGAAAGATGCTTCAATATCCATATGTAAGCAGGACGTGTATGGCACGCCAGAATTGCAAAGTTCCTGTGATGCCTGGTGGCTAGATTACGCTCAAGAGAATTATCATTTCTCTCTGAAGTATTACACTAGTAACTCTACTGTTGGTTGGTTCATATAAACTAGTTCCTAAGAGGACAATAGGTGTGTGAACCTGTGTCTTAGTCGGCTGAATATACTGTATGGCTCATGCAAATTTACAAGGACAAAACATGTTTTTCCCATATGTGCTTTGGTGCATATGAGAACAATTGCTTATGCAATTTGGCTTCTTTTACCTACTGTAGTGGATAAGGACATTACTCAGTGGGGAAAGAACACATGATGAGATGATGATGATGATGTACTTGTAGGCCAAGTCTGGTTTGAAAGGGGTGAGGTCTGGCATTGCTGTGTGAGTGTGTATGGAATAGGACATTCATGCACCAACATCACAACCATTGGAATTGATGTCTGGTCTGCTAATTGGGTAAATGCCATTAGTTTAATACATATTGCATATTTCAGTTGTAAATGCCTAATTTCCATTCTGCCTCACCATGCCTGCTCATGTGCTGATTCACAATGCCTCTCTCAAGTTGCTATGTCACAATGCTTGCTCATGCTGCTTGCCTGATGGTGCTTGCTTTACTGTGTCTGTTCCTCATTGTGCCCAGGTCTACTGTGGTTTAAACATGGTGAGAACTTGAACATACAAAATGCTTGTAATTGTGTTAAGCTACCCTGTCTCAACATATAGGCTTGTGATTATCACAGACAGAGGTGAATAATGAAAACATCACCCACAGTACATCGGAGTGAAATACACTTCATTACCAAACCAGGAGAGGTGTGCTTGGTCAACACCCTCCCTTTACCTCCCCATTTCCATCTGTGTATGTTGATGTATGATAACATTTTCTTTTAACAAATGTAAAGAGATATTGTGCCATTTTGTATATCAACAGAGAACAGAGGATGGTGGAGAGGCCTTCATATATCATCTGGGACAACTAACCAGTAGTCCCAGGTCCAGAACCAACTCCCTATAAGTGAAAACCATGGGATAATCACAGATGAACACAGGCTGAAGTGCCAGCTTTTATTTTCATGACAACCTTTGGCCCAAGTCAAAATGAAAGTAACTGTTTTAAACAGAAAGCAGGATAGGTCGACATTGGTGAATCTGTCTTGGTGCACAGTGACCCATGCTCTTTAATAAAGAAGACCCCTGTCTACAGTTTGTCTCGGTCATGCTCATGAAAGTTAATCTTGTGCACCAATGGACCACTTATTCATTCTCCTAGAACCCAAAATGCAGGAATTTCCTGGAGAGTTTTATCTCAGCTCTCGAACCGCTGAATGAAAATGGGGAGAAAAACAGTTCTGAAACATTATATTAATGTGATTATAGTGATTCTTATAGTGATCCAGATAGTGATCATAAATTATCAGTATCATCTGAGAACGAAAACAACAAGTCTCTGGTTGTTAACCTCATTCAAGAAAACTGGTGAAATGACTAGTGCATTGGATTTTTATCTGGGACTTATCTTAGTCAATCTCCAGCCTGGTGCTCACACAGTGATTTGAATGAAGACTTGAAGAGTAGGTGAGGTTGGACTAGTCAGGTGAAGTGCTGTAATATATTGGACTTTGTTAATAATTATGGGTCTCTTCGGCAAGTCGTATTTATATATTGATCGTATTTAGGGTCGACAATATCAGATAATCTTTCATTAGAGACAGAATTCGACAGACGCATTGGAAAGGCAGTAACAACATTTTCCAGGCTAGCTAAAAGAGTTTGGGAGAATAATAGACTAACAGAGCGTACAAAAGCTCAAGTATATAAAGCTTGTGTTGTTAGCACACTACTCTATGGGTCTGAATCCTGGACCTTGTACTCAAGACAGGAAAGGAAGTTGAATTCCTTCCACATGAGATGTCTGAGACGTATCCTGGGCATAACATGGAAAGATCACATAACAAACAAACAGGTGCTTGAACGAGCAGATATTACCACAGTGCACACCCTCCTCAAGCAGAGACGCCTCCGGTGGCTGGGCCACGTATCTGGAATGGAGGATGAACGTATTCCCAAAGATCTCCTTTACGGAGAACTAGCCACAGGAAAGAGGCCAACCGGAAGACCCCAAATGCGATAAAGGGATGTGTGTAAACAAGATATGAAAACCATTGGAATAGATCCAGACACGTGGGAGAGAGTTGCAACAGACTCTTTGAGCGCAATCTGATCCAACAAACTGAGGATAGGCGGCACAGGCTCAAAGCGCAGTCACTTACTGCCTCGTCTTACAGATGCGAAAACTGTGACAGGGATTGTCACTCTCGCATTGAACTATACAGTCACCAGCGGTGCTGCCAGGCACCTCCCAAGCGGCACAACTCTATAGTCCTTCAGGACTGAAAGAGGCCTACTATACTACTACTACTACTACTACTACTAATTTCCACCAACATTGATGCACTTATCTCATCGTTTTATCAGTCCTCGCAAGCCGGGCCGGGTCAGCTAGTATATATATATAAGAAGAAATAATTAGTTGCATGCTCTTTTATAGGACATTACAAACAATCACATTAAATTAGTTTTGTTTTTATTTTATTGTTTGAGAAGGGAGGGATATTTATGGTTTTTACGGTAATTTTACTGTCAATAGCTTGCCATTGCTTTCTGTAAGACCGTCGCTCATACTACAGTTACAGTTAAACTCAAAGCAGCCAGCTCCAAATCACCTGCAACAGATTTCGAGCCTGGTGTATTGGCCGATATATGGTAAAAATTGCATATTTATATAGAACAATGAGCACTCGAGGGCAATATGGTAAAGAGTATGTCTTTCACCTTTACTTTACATAATATTTTCTGGTACATATTTTAGACTGGGTTGGCCTCGAAGTCGAGCTCAATATTGAAAACAGTTCCCCACCTCAAAGAAGATTGGAACTCATGACCACCGAGCTGGCAGTAAAAACATGCTAATATGTTATGTATAGGGGATTAAAACACTGCTAGAAATTAATTGTTTCCCGGTACAAGGTGAGTTTTTTTAGCTTGTTGCTAAGTGTTGGACACATTCACGTACACACACACACACACACACACACACACACACACACATACACACACTCACACACACGCACACGAATACACACTTGGCACCGTGCCGTCTTGAGAGACGATAGTTTGTTACTTTGTGCTTCAAAAAGGCTTAATAACTACGACCCAGGGCGGTGGCGAATGTGACTGATCTGGCCAATTCGCGCTGTAAATGTTCGTCCACAGTGGATGCATATGAACACATAGTCATTTCCACCATCATGCACCACCTTACGTCTCGCATGCTCGGTGTGTGACTTATTTGCAATCATCTTCTCCTTTATCTGTTTTCGATTTCTGATATTTGCCCTCCATGTAACACTTTCAGCTGCGAATTGCTCCCACTGTGCATTATCAATGCCTGTATCAATCATGTCCCGCTTACATACATCTTTGTATCGTAGTACAGGCCGACCACGAGATCTCTTACCCATCTGTAAATGACGAAAACAGATGTCCTTTGGTATTCTACCGTCATCCATCCTCCTAACGTGCCCTATCCATCTAAGTCTACAAAGACTGAGTATGGAACAAACCGTCATACAACATGATCTTTCCAATACTTCAGTATTTGTGATTTTATCTTGCCACTTAATACCAAGTAATCTTCGCAGACATCGCATGTGAAAGCTGTTTAAACGTTTCTCTTAGTGTGAGTAAGTTTACCAGGCTTCACTGCCATGAAGAAGAGTTATAACAGAACAGAACAACTGTTCTGGTAAAACGGTCGTGGTTGAAATGGAATAGCCCAGGTTTGATGATTAACTAGCAAAGTTAATTCCTGTGCAATTTAGGTATTAGTAAGAGGCGCACTGACGAGCACGATAGAGATGACTAAGATGACAAGACGGCAACTACGCACGTTGACAATAATCAACGTGCGATACAGAAGCCATCTAGCCAGCGACCAAGCAAGACGCTCGGTCCATGATGAACGATTTGATTCCATCTAGTTTTAGTCAATTACTTAGGCACTCAATATGTGTGAGGAAAGAGTTAATGTAAAAGGAACCACCCAAAAGGTTTGTGGAGATAACATCGAGAATGAAACAAAAAATGCCTTTTTGAAGTAAAGTAAACTAAGTGACATGGCCATGTTTTTGATACTATTTGACGTGCCGACTTGAAACCGCCTTTTTTGTACCAGAAGTCAATAAAGGATGCCAAAATCTAAAAACTACAGAGGCTGGCTTATACATTATTCTACGTTTCAAAGGTTTTTGAATTATGTTGAAGCATTCACCTTGAAAATTACTGCTACTGTTCGACAACTATTTGATTTCTGAATGTTTTTCAAGCTGCTTTACGATCCGGCTGCCATGGACCCCTCTTCGGCAGTTGGCCACAATGGGTGGCGACACTGCCAAAGAGCACTAAGGACACAGGCTTGATAGACAAGACCTTGTGTTTTCGCAGTAAGCTTCCTGTTCTCCCAGACTCATTTTGGTAACCCGTTCATTGTTGTTGCTGCTTTACCAATCCTGATATTAATTTTCTGATCTAGGGATAATTTGCTAGTTACTTCGTGAACCTAGATATGTACAATTGTGTACTATCTCCAGTTCAGCGTCGTCAATAAAGACTGATGGTACCTCATGTGCACCTTGTGACATAATCTGTGTCTTTTAGTTTGCTAATTGCTAAACCAAATTCAGAACAACCATTGGAGAATTTAGATAGTAAACGTTGTAATTCTTCCTCAGAGTGGGTCGTAATTGCAGTATCATCTACAAATAGCAACTCTGATATCAAAATCCTGCTTATTTTGGTCTTGGCCTTCAATCTTTGAGCATTGTAGAGTCCGCCATCCGAGCGTGAGTGAATGTATATACCTGATCACGAAAGGCATATTTCAGTAGAAGTGAAAAGCATATTCCAAAGAGGTTGGGAGCTAGTACACAACCTTCCTTAACTCCACTCTTGATTTCAAACTCTTCTGAAGTTGCACCATCAAACTTGATTATACCCTTCATGCCTGTGTGGAACGATTCCACAATGGAAAGAGGAGTCGGTGGGCAGCCAATCTTCTTTAGTGCCTTGAACAGACCCTCACGACTGACCAAATCAAATGCCTTTGTGAGGTCGATGAAGGCAATAATCAGTGGCTGATTCTGTTCACGGCAATTTTCTTGCATTTGTGGCAATGATAATATCAAATCAACGGTAGACAGGTTCTGTCTGAATCCATACTGTGATTCATGGTAGACTTAATCTCCCAGGATTTGGAGTCTGCTCAGGACAATTCTGGCAAATAATTTCCCAACAATGCACAGAAGTGAGATACCCCTATAGTTGTTACAGTCGCTCCGATCGCCCTTGTTCTTGTACAATGTTATGATGCTTAAGTCTTTGAAATCCTGTGAGACTTGTCCTTCTCGCCAGCATACTTCTATTACCTGGTGGATCTGTAGAGTGAGTGTGTCTTACCCACTCCTAATAATATCTATTGGAATCCCATCCTTACCTGGAGCCTTGCCAGATGCCAGTTCATTTATAGCACACTTAACTTCTGTTATGGTGGGAAGTGTGTCCAGGTGGTCAAGAGTTGGCAGGGCTTCTATAGCGTCGAGGACATCATCCGCTAGTTTGGTCTCACTTGAGTAAAGCTCCAAATAGTGCTCTACCCATCTATCCATCTGCTGTTTCTTATCAGTGATGATTTCTCCAGTCAAGGCTTTCAGTGGTGCAGTTCTTTAGATCATTGGACCACAGACTTTCTGTATCCCTTCATACATGCTTCTGATGTTTCCCTTATCACTTGCATTTTGAATGGACTCACATAACTTGATCCAATAGTCATTTGCACACTGCCTGGCAGCCTTTTGCACACCATTCCTAGCTTGCTTCAGCTCATTGAGAGTTTTACGCGTTGTTCTTTCCTTGTTTCTTAAGAAAGCTATCTTCTTTTTATTAATCAAGGGCTGCAGTGTCTGGCTATTGACCACAAAGAAGTCCTGGTTCTTATGCCTATGGCCGGTTCTGGGATGCTTTCATGTTACCTTATGCAACCCTTTGGTGTAAAAAAGGAGTTTGTAACACATAGGTCATTTCTGGTGCAATGCTCCAACAGCCGTTGCCAATTTTCATTCATGCGACCGATGTTGTATTTTCCAAGGCACACTGACCATGAACTCGAGTTCTTGCCCACACAAGCATTGAAATCACCGAGCATATAAACATAGTCGGATTTTGGAACTGCCTTGAACGAATCCTTTACATCATCAGAGAAACTGAGTGTCAGTGCATATGCAGTGATAATTGTGGCAAATCCACAAGATAATAGTCTTTCATTACCCCCAGCTGGAATATCAGTCATTCCCAGTAGCGAATTCTTCACTGAAAAACCCACACCATGTAGCCTTTTTTATGCCTGCCTTCTACCCTTCCAAAAAATGGTGTAACTGATTTCTCTGAGTGACCCTTCCTCAGCGAGGCGAGTCTCCTGCAGGCCAGCAATATAAATGTTAAGACGATTGGGTTCGGCATCAATCACAGCCGTTTTTCTCACATCGTCAATATTCGTCAGGTCAGTGGTAAATCCTGGACACATGGTTCTGACGTTCCAGGTTGCAAGCCGTAGTTTGAGGTTTCTATTTTTCTTTTTAGTAATACCTGGTGCATTGGTTTTACAGCCTGCGATTAAGATTTTTTCCTAGCCAAAAGCACCAATTGAAACAGGCAGCCTGTGGCGCATCAAAAGCCAATTGTCCGGGAGCTGCCCAGCTTGAGGCCGGTGGTAGCTGATCAGTGACACCTGTAGGTGTCTCCCACCATCAGAGGCAACCCGTGGCGCCCCATGTCTACGCCACATGACAAGGACTTATAACCCGTAACTCCTACCTCTCGCTTTGATACCGACACCGGTTGAGACCAGGGATGGAGTTATACTTCTCCATAGAACAATGCCTGGGCTAAAATATCGAGACCATGTGTTGCCCATGCAGCATGATCCATCTCTCGGCCTGTCTAGTTCACTCCAGAGGAATGGTTACACCAGTACATCTGGAAAAAGACAAGCTGCAGAAGCTGCCGGATCAGCAAAGCAATGCTCTAACTGTCCGCCTGTGGGAGCTTCGATCTGAGACCAGCTGCCAATGAAGGCTTAAGGCCTTGTTGCCCTGCCATGACACTTTGTCTGTAGGTTGTATTTCCTCGCACCAGGATAAGGCTTATACCCTCCCAATTGCGCTCTTCCACCCGAAGCCGTTGACACAATGTGGGGTTTGGTAAGCGCCGCCCAACGTTCGGTGCTAACAGAAAGCTGGTAGTGCCGTCTACTGTCAAACGGTAGCTCAGTCATATCTGACTAATACCTGGCAATAGACACCCACACACACACACACGCACGCACACACACACACACACATATATATATATATATATATATATATATATATATATATATATATATATATACACACACACACTTACACAAACACACTCACTCATATACACCAACACACAGATAAATGGCGTTTTACCTTGCAGAAACATTGCAGGTGTTAAACACATTCCCACACATGCACACACATACGCACACAGATAACTGGTGTTTTATCTTGCACCCACGTGGTCAGCATTAGACACATTCACACATTAACACACACAAACACTCACACACATAGTTATACACACGATCGCGCGCACACATATAACTAATGTATTTCCTTGTACCCACTCTGTAAGTATTACACACGCACACACGCGCGCGCACACACACACACACACACACGCGCGCGCGCACCGGTAACGAGTGGTTTACCTTGCATCCACCTTGTACACAAATCCCCCAGGCGGTGGTGAGGGCGCTGCCTGTTGATTGGAGACAAAACACCACGTGATAATTCAATGCTGATTGTATTATATGTACCTCTCTATCACTGCTGTTGTTGTTGTTGTTATTGTTTCTTCCACTTATGCCGTTAGGCGTCGTGGGGAGAGTTAATTGAAGTTCCAGAGCCGTGACTAGCACCTTTCCTCCAATTTTCTCCATAAATCTTGAGCAGAACTTTTAGGATCAAGTAAATTCCCTACCAGTACTGGTTGGAAACATAAACATTGACTCCAGATGGATGTTGTGGAAAATGAAAACAGACAGAGTGAAGATCACGGACATAAAGAACCATCTGTGACAGAATATATTTGCGATACGTGTGAGAAGTGGATGTGAAAAAAACATATCTATCACACACACACACACACACACACGCACGCAGACACACACACACACACACATACACACACACACACATATATATATATATATATATATATATATATATATATATATTATATATATATATATTCATTCATTCATTCATTAGCATGTCCTTTACAGAACCTCGCTCCCATAACAACCTTCCGGAAAACCTCTCGATCACAAGTAAGATGTCCCGCGTCCGATACACCCATTTGGAGATCATCCGCCACATCCTGCACTCATCTTCTCTTCGGCCTTCCTCTTCCTCTCTTCCCAGGCATATACCCCACCATTATTGTTCTCTCCAAACTCTCATGACGTTTCAAGTGATCAAAATATTTCAATTTTCTTTGTTTTATCGTCTTTAATAGCCAACCTTCTTCAATATTCAGCTCTTGAAGTATGGATGCACTTGTTCTTTTATGTTGATTTTGGGACGCAGAGGTGTTTCCAAGGCACCAGGGCCGGGTTATATACTGGCCATGACCTATTGACGCGTCCTCGTCGAGCGTCCTGGGCAACAGGTCCCTTCGGGTTCTTGGCTAAAGTCAATAGGATCGCCGATTCCTCCGAAGTCGGAGAGTGTCTGCCTGTACGGCGAGGAACCACCAGTCTGCACACCAATAAGCCAGACATGGGACAACGGATACTCTCGCAAACCTCAGGTCCTGTATGACATCACACTGATGTTGGACAACAGGATGCCTTCATCCGATATACAGGACTTCGCGTTGGAGCTCAAGCCAACGAACACAAGCAAGCAAGCTCGCATGTTGATTTTAAACTATGGTATAAACGTCGGTCGTTCAGGAAGCCATGGCAAGCTACTGAACGTAAATCTGTCTAGCTAATCACAAACAGGCAACATATGCTGGGGTTAATTGTGACGTCCTGCAAAGGACATGCAACTAGCGTGTATAAATCTATACGAAAGAGACAAACAGTGTTCTTTGGTCGTGTAATAAATACAATTTCCACCAAAGAACCTCGCGACTACTGGAATGATCAGCAACAAAAGAGGCAGATTGCGAGATGTGATCCTTAATGGGCCAAAACGATGGCATAGGGGAGTACTGTCTATGGAAGATATCTGAAGTACAACGGAACAAGGTCTATGGAAAGACATGCTCGCCTACACCGTATTGTATGATATATGATGGTGATAATCAATATCAAACAACACGAAATCTATGAAAAGTCGTTCTTGCCCACTCTACTTTGCATGGTGTATGATTGCGATGATGGTGTTAACCAAAATCAACACGAACATGAGTATGCATTTATCCAAAGAAATATCGAACCTTTGGGCTGGGTCATCAGATACTTTGTCTTGACACTGACAAAGACGACCACTGACAGTACCATGGTGACTAAGGGAACAAAGAAGCCCCAGGCAAAGCTGATGTTTTGTTGGATGTAGGCTACGCCTGAAAATGCTATCAAGGCTCCGACGTTGATGATCCAATAAAACCTGAAATTATAACCATAACATAATCCATAGCAGATTGATTTGGGAGAGAGAGAGACAAAGAGAGAGATAAAGAGAGAGAACAAGAGAGAGAAAGAGAGAGAGAGAGAGAGAGAGAGAGAGAGAGGAGAAAGATAGAGAGAAAGAGACGAAAAAGATAGAGAGAAAAGAGATAGAGAGAAATAGAGAAAGAGAGATGGAAAGCAACATAGAACAAGAGAAAGAGAGAAAGAAAGAGAGAAAGAAAGATAAGAGAAAGGGAGAGAGAAAGAACGAGAGATAGAGAGAAAGAGAGAGAGATAGAGAGAAAGAGAGAGAAAGAGAGATAGAGAGACTGAGAGAGAGAGAGAGAGAGAGAGAGAGAGAGAGAGAGAGAGAGAGAGAGAGGAGTGATAAAGCAACAGAGAGATGGAGGGAGAGAGTAAGTATGCATGAGTGAATGTTTGGTTTGTTTATGATTATCAGTATGTATATGTGTTTGTGAGCGAGTGTGTGTTTGTATGTTATTGAGTGGGTGTATAACTGTGAGAATTTGTGTAAATGATGTTTGTGTATATGAATCCGTGTCTGCAGGTATGCATGTTTGTGTTTATGCATGTGTGAGTGTCTGTGTGCATGTATGTGTGTGTGGATGTTTGTCTGGATGTCTCAAAACATAGTAATAACCATTGTTTATGTTTACATCATTCATTTGACAATTTTGATCTTCAATGTGAATGTAGCATACACAGTAGATAATTGCTGTGCTAAAGATGAGCGGTTGGAAAAGCCGAATGTAAGACGGGCCTGCGTGCCCAATATTTGACCCTTTAAAAATAAAGTTCGTTGTCTGATTAGTTTACATGTCCAGAGTTCAAGACCTTTATATTTGAATGACTGTCGGTAAAATAATCAACACATTTATGTGGACTTATAAATTTAATTGAAACGGTTAAATACTTGTATATCTACAGTACAGCTAGAGTAATTATGTGAACACGTTCATCTTTGTTATAGTATGAGTCATCGGATAATCGTTATCTGTTTGATGAAATCAGGCATGTGGAAAGCATTATCTTTTTAATAGAATAAATCATTTGATAAGGGTTACCTTTATCATAGTATTTAAGGTGTGATAACTTGCATCTTTATCAAAGTATTAGACACGTCTTAAAAACGTGTTATAATCGACATCTTTATCATGGTATTAGACCTATGATAAACAGTTATCTGTGTAACAGTAAAGGAAGTACGTGCGTTTATAGGAACATGTGGGTATTATAGGCGGTTTGTCCCAGCATTTTCAAAGATTGCAGAACCAATTACAAACCTTACGGCAAATACGCTAGATTTAAGTGGGATGATGAGTGTCAAAAAGCATTCGATTTGTTAAAAAACAGTTTAACAGTGGTACCACTATTGACGCATCCAGACTTGAACAAACAATTAATACTATATACAGATGCTTCGGACAATGCAATAGGAGCATGTTTAGTTCAACCATATGAAGGAAAAGAGTCTGGAATACCAGGGGTTAAAAATGAAAGGCCAATATACTTCTTATCTCATAAACTTAGCAAATCTCAACGCAAATGGACGACTATTGAGAAAGAAGCTTACGCTATACACTACGCTCTTCAAAACTAAATTACTACTTACATAACGCCAATTTCATTATTAGAACTGATCACATGCCATTAAAGTCTATAGTAGAAGCACCAATACAAAATAGGAAAATACAAACGTGGGCATTGAATCTACAGGGATACAATGCTAAAGTGGAATATGTTTCAGGAAAACATAATACATGCGCCGATCTATTGTCTAGGGTCCCATATCCACTGTCATCAGGAAACACAGAAGATGAAGGAGAACCAGAAATAGACGATCGAAACTGGCAAGTAAATATATCAGATTCTGCCATAATAAATAGGGAAGACTTTGAGAGTTTACCGTCAGATCAAGAGTCTGAACCTAGAGCGGAAGACCCACGTTTATCACAATTTAATATAAAAGATGAATAAGAATTAGATCCAAAAATAGTACAGATAAAAAGAAAACTGAAAGAAACAGGGGAAAATAGTTTTTAAAAATAATTTGTAGAGCTACAAGAAGACAATCAATTATATTATATCAATGAAAAAGGTGAGGGATTAAGAAAGTATATTCCAAAACATTTAGAACGGGAAGTTTTAAAGGCATATCATGATGATAATGGTCATTTTGGACGAGATAAGTTAGTTAAGTCTATTAGCAGTAAATATTACTGGCCGAATTTATTTAAAAGTGTATATGAATATGTTGAAGCATGTGAAAAGTGTAGGGTAAGAAACATGAAGGTAATTAAATGTCCCTTACAAGATACCGATATTCCTCAATTCCCAATGCAGAAAGTAAGTTTGGATATTTCAGGTCCTCATCCAAAAACATTATCGGGAAACGTATACCTACTACATATCGTAGATTCATATAGTCTTTGGCCAGAAGTTTATCCAATTCCAGACAAGAGTGCTGATTCAGTTATAAATATGCTGTTACAAGAATTTATACCAAGGTTTGGGTGTCCACAAATAATACTTACAGACAATGTTAAAGAATTTGTAAATAGAAAGTTTGAAAAATTAGTAAAAGATTTGAATATAAAACACATTAAGACTTCATATTACAGACCAACTTCGAATGCCAAAAATGAGCGACAACATAGGACATTATACAACATACTAGCGAAAAATGTAGAAGAACACGATATGGATTGGGATCTTTATTTGGGAATAGCATTAGGGGCGATCCGTACACACCAAAATGAAGGAACAGGTTTCTCACCATTTTACCTAGTACATGGGAGAGAACCAATATTACCAATTGACAATTTATTAAAACCTAGGAGAAAATATATGGGGGAAGATTTTCAGGAAACAAGGTTGCAAGAAATGCACAAAGCACATATACGTTTAAGAAATAATATAATTAAGGCTCGAGAAAGACAGAAGAAATACACAAATAAAAATGCACACTTACAAGAGTTCAACATAGGTGATAGAGTTTATTACAAAAACCATAGGAAAAATTCTAAGTTTGATGCTCATTGGGTGCCGGGATATTATATTTTAGAAAAAAAGGTCCAGTATCATATACTATTAAGAATCATGTTACAGGGCATGTTGCACGTTCACATGTAGAGCACTTAAGACGAGATAATGAGGAAAAAGATGCAGAGAATAATAATAATAATTATTATTCAGAAGAAATATTGTCAGATGGACAGATTGTCAGACAAATGGAATATCCAATACCTATAGAGAATGGGAAACAAGTAACAACAGCATCTACTACGGCTTAACAAGAAGAAACAATACCAAAAACAGTCATGACAGAGGAAAACAACACGTATGGACGGTTATAATAGTGAAGAATCAATCAAGGAAAAAATAGAAGCTCCATTTATGAATACAAGACAGGCAGTAAAAAGAAAGTTAGATAGACAGAAAGAAAAAGAAATTAAGAGGCAAAGGAAGTTTAGACTGAATTCTTCAAGTGATGAAGATATGCCACTGTTTTGAAAATTTATTAAGACGTCAAGACAGAAAAATTAGATTGGATTTGGAAAGGAAGAGATTAGCGGTTGCTAGTAATGGATATACAGATGCGGAACAAGAGATGGATGAAAAGTCAGAAACTGATGAAGATGCTGATATGAAAGAAGATAGTTCTCCTCAGGAAGATGACGACATTGATGTAGATATTGCACTTATAGAAAACAATTTGAAGCTATTAAGTAATGGAGAAGGGATAAATAGCGTGGTAGGATATTCTGCAGATTGCAGATAGAAGAAGAAGTTAGACACGGTATTTCTGAATTTCTGAGGAAGTTGACAAATAACTTAGTCAAGAGTTGTCGGGATGAATAGACATAATGTTGTAGTAAGTTAAGACTTATTGATATGTGCTTTATTATCATTTTGATTTTTAAGTTGAAGTGTTGAGTTTTTCTTAGACGGAAAATAATTGATTAGTAGTCATAATATGTATCTATATATATGGTTTTTCATTTCATCACATATGTTTAATTTGATTAATGTGTGGGGATAAAGATGATGTCAAAGAATGAGGGGGTTGATATTGTTTAGTCTGTGTTTGACTTCAATTGTTCTTTATAAAATGTAAGGATAATTTAACTTTGCTTTTATTGAGTTATCCTGAGTGTGTTTAAAATGATTCCTAGCTAGACGTTCAGTTATGGGGAAAATGAAGAGTTGTTTTTGGGAACTTACAGAAAAGGTGAAACAGACGACTTAAAGTTGAGTTGTTTAACGTATATAACGTTTATAAATAGAAATTGAGTTAAGGGGGAAGTTGTGGTGATTAGCGAAGTGATTCAGTATGTTGTAATGGAGGAGTATAATTAAAAGTGGCTGGGGGTATCAGCAACAATTGATAATTACATGTGGCTTAGAAAGAGTTAAAAATGGGGGATTGAATTAGGGACCACATTAGACGGTTCGTATTGTAAATACGTGGATTGAAATAGGAGCTGGGTTGAACAGCGTTTAATGGGAGAATATGGGGGGGGGGGGGGGGGGAATGCCAGGTTGAATTTTGGCATTTAAATAAACTGGACACTGGAAGAAGAAGACTGTACGTAACAGTATACTAATAATTTGGAGGTTTTGAAGGAATGGTTGAATTTGACGAGGTGTATAATACAAAATGGTTGTAGTGTTGGATCAACTTTTTGATAACAACAATTATTATTGACGAAAATTAAGATAAATTTTAGAAACTTTATTTTTATAAAGTTTTGAAGAGCATGGGAAGAGAAATGTGGTTACTTCTTACTTTTTCCTTACTTTCTATATTTTTTAAGGTGCGCACCTACCCAACCTAACTGACTTAACTAAACTTTTCTGTCTATCCTGGAATAGCGAGAATGTGAATAAGGGAGAAAAAGATAAGGGAAATATCTTCAATTTTTGTCAATCATAATTTAGATGGACACTTTAAAAGCAGTTCGCTTATAGAGAATTTTGTAGAGAGATTTTGTGGAAAACTTTATAACGGATTTTATAGAGAGTTTTGCATTGTTGATATTGTATGAATTATGTCTTTGCTTAGCATTTGGATATGATGAGATAGGAGGGTGAGATTTGGACTTAGGAAATATATGGGATTGTTGGGCAGGTATGATATAGAATCGTAGAGTAAAGGGGTTAAGAGTTGGGGTTGAGACTTTTTCAGGGAAAAAGTCTCCTTGAAGAAGGGGAGGAATGTAACAGTAAAGGGAGCTTAGGAGTTAATGGATGCTGCGCATTCATTAACTAGTGGGAAATCATTAGTTAGTGACCGTGTGTACACGAATGGGTAGACGTATCCAGGGCTTGCACACACGTCACTGGGGAGACTTGGGACTTGGGATTCAACTAGGAAAGATGTCGGTGTTTACCATCATCAGTCAGAGAACGTACGATTTCAATGAATAAACGAATGTTTATCTAACAGCCGAGACTTGTCCATTATATTGACACGAGCCTTCCACACACAGCCTTATCATATCACCACCACACTGTTATATCTGTATCACATTATCAATCATGAGATCGCCATTATTAGTATAACAGTACAAGGTATGTGATAAACATTATTTTCTATCATAGGATTACTACTGCACCTTGACGTCTTGACAGACTATAGTTTATTACATTGCTCTTCAAACATAGCATGAAGCATGGACTTAATTGTACAGACAATGTCTTGCCCATGGAGAGTGACCCCCCTCTCGGCCTTCCAACTTTACTCCAGAGGAAAGGTACCACCAAAACATCTTGAAGAAGACAAGCCGTAGAAGCTGCCGGATTAGCAAAGCAATGCTCTAGCTTTCCGCCTGTCAGACCTTTGATTCTAGACCAGTTGCCAACCAAGGATTAGGTCCTGGTCTGCCTGGTCCTATTATCATAGGATTAAACATGTAATAACCGGTATCTTTTTCCTAGTATTAGACAAATGAAAACAATATAAAAGAATTACTACACATACAGGACGTTGCGGCGATTAGCCTTCATAAGCAAACAAACATATTCACAAAACACAACATATAGTCACGATCTCATGTGAAGAAGAATAAAAAGATGAAAAATTGAAAGCAACAAAGAGAAAATGAAAATTGGAAAAAAGTATTCCTACTTACCTCAGAATTCCGAGCTCGGAATTCTGAGGTAAGTAGGAACATTTTTTCAGTTGTCCTAAACAACCAAGACGAAAACGTAACAGAAAAGATTATAATTTACTACTAGATGCTGAAGCAGCAAGTACGCCTACATATTACTGTTTGTGTTACCAGTTAAAGAAGGACTGGACAGCGTCTTTCCCCAGGATCTCTACTTGTTCGGCCCCGAAAGGACCAACGTTTGCCTTGATTCCCCCAGTTCCTATAGCAACAAGCGAAAGTCCAGTCATAAACATCGCTGTCTGTCCACTCTGTGAGGAATATACATATATGTAATCAGATATGTAACGGATGTGGAGAATATATTATTATAGATAGAACAAATCACCGGGACAAGATGAAATACCGAATGAACTAATTAAAGCAGCAAGAGGAGTAGGAACAGCTTGGCTACATAGACTATTAAACCATGTTTGGGTAGAACAACAGACACCACGAGACTGGAGAAACGCCATATTTATCCCAATTTGAAAAAACCAAAGACAGCAAAAGAGATTGCACACAATACAGAGACATTTAACTGTTGAGTCATACTGGAAAAATATTTTGCAAAATTCTTGAGAAGAGATTACAACCTACTATAGAACCCCAGCTAATCGAAAAACAACTTAGATTTAGGAAAATACAAAGGATGCACAGACGCCATTTTTGCTCTTAGACAACTTATAGAAAAATGAATCACTCTACTTAGCCTTTGTCAACCAAGAAAAAGCATTTGGTAGAGTAGTAGAAACAAGCTATGGGAAATCCTTAAACAATATGAAGTGAGTACACACCTAACAAACCTATGTAGAAGCTTATACAACAACAGTGAATGCATAGTGAGAGTAACTGGAGGACACTCAGAACCCTTCACCATAAGATCTAGAGTACGACAAGGTTGTGTCCTGTCCCTTCTCTTGTTCATAACATATATAGACAACATATGTAAAGAAACCAGCCAAACAGAGACTGCAAGAATACCTACCGCATAACGAGAACACAGAAGGAGAACCATCTGCAAATCTAACCATTAGAGAACTCCTGATTGCGGACGACCAAGCATTAATAGCAAAATCAGAAGATGAATTACAAGACCACATGAATAGTCTAAACGAAATGTGTAGGGAACATAACATGAAAATTTGCACAAGCAAAACAGAGGTAATGACTATAACTAAAGAAGAAAAAACAAAAACAATTCACCAAAACGAACATCCCTTGAAACAAGTAAAGAGTTTCGAGTACCTAGGAAGTATAATATCATCAAATGGCAGATCAGAAGATGAGATTGAAAATAGATGCAATAAAGCAAACCAACTCATTGGACAAATGGCACCAATACTAAAGAACAAATATGTATCAATAACTACTAAGAAAGCACTTTACAACACAATCTTCCTATCAACTCCATGCTACCAATGCCAAGCCTGGACAATAACAGAAAAAGAGAAAAGAAAAATCACAACAACAGAAATGAGATTCCTGAGAAGAATACTCAATGTATCAAGGAGAGATGAGATCAGAAATGAAGAAATCATTACTAAAGTGGGGGGTTATATCAGCACTACACTTTATTAGAAAGCAGCAAGTCAAATGATGTGGCCATGTAAGTAGGTTACCATTCAACAGCATACCACAACAAGCAATGATGTACAGACTAGATGGAAACGGAGGAAGAGGCCGACCACGTAAACGTTGGATGGAGGGAATAGCAGATTAAATGGGAATATCGATACATGAAGCCAATAATCGGGCACTCTCATGATGTTAATAATTCACCTCGACACCGCAAGGTACAAGAGGAACATGATGAGATTAGATAATGCTATATATATATATATTTAATAACTGTGCAGTGTTTGTAAATAATACCGGTCCAAGTTTTGTATTCACCCTCTTTAAAGTTCATACAACATAATAGGTAACTACAAAACTTGGACCGGCAACACACACACACACACGCACGCACGCACCCACGCAAGCAGCACGCACGCACGCACGCACGCACATACACACACACACACACACACACACACACACACACAAAGGGTGTATTTAAGTTATATACACTGATGTTTATAAAATCTCACTACATTTTACATGTAGAACAAATTTGAAAAATGTAGTACATAATGTCATCAATGAATGTGCTCCACGGTCCATCGTAAAGCAATATGCAGCGAATGGTTGTCGTCTGCTGGGGTAATTCCTTGCACTCCAAACAGAATGGTGTTATCAACGGAAGAAAGAAGTTGTGTGGCTGAGCAAGTTTTACGAAATGGCTGTCGATACACACGGAATAGTTGTTCAAATATTTATAGAAAGATTTCCTGATAAACAACCTCCTCATCGCTTTTCTGTTAGAAATGTTTTGAATACATTTCTTGCTACGGGAAATGTGGAAAATGCTCCGCGATCTGGTGGGTCTTCTGTGTCTGAATAAAAACGTCTAGATATCCAAGACAGAATCCTGAAACGTCCATACAGTTCCTTAGGAAAATGTCGCAAAAATTGAACGTATCAGTGAATACAGTGCACAAAATTCTTAAACAGCGATTTCATTTTCATCCATACAGGATGTTTGTTGTGTCTGAACTAAAGTGTGATAATCAATCCAGAGTCAAATAATCCACATGGTTTCAAGCATACTTAGCTAAAGAAGACGAGTCAATTCGCCATGTAACATTCTTCTCCGATGAGGCATGGTTTCACCTACCGGTATACTTTAATAGCCAAGATAATCGTGTTTGGAGCACTTGTAATCCCACTGTATTTCACGCGGCTCCTTTACACGATGAGAAAATTGGGATATGGTATGCCGTCAATAGATAATATGTTATTAGACTAATTTTCTTCAAGAATACAAAAATACCGATCGCTACCTTACTGACATTCTGGAACCTATTTTAGAACAGCTGAATGAATGAAAAATTGAAGAAGCGTGGTTCCAGCAAGATGGTGAGATTGCACACACAGCTAGAGCATTACTGCGTTGTTTTTTTTTAGCATCTACTGGAGTTGTATATGCTTGAAACCTAACTCATTGTTTTATATGCGTGAAACCTAACTCATTGATTTATGTGACATGGCAACGCGATTTAGCCACGCATGAACGAAAGTGAAGGCAATGCATGAGGCTGAAAAAAAAAGTGAACACGTCCTACTTTGTGTACATATGAAACTATAATTGAAGAGATGATCACGTCCATCTGTGTGGACATATTATTCAAGTATAATTAAAGAGATAGTAAAACAGAGATTACGAACTCATGTTCTTTATACTTAATAAATATATTCAACAAACAGTTTACCTGACTCACACTCCCCCAACCCCAGGTCTCGTAATCAATAGATGACGCCGGTATAAGGATAGTTCCTGTAAAATAAAAATAACACACACCATCTCACGTACGCGTGTGATTGTTCTTGGAGAAATATGGATGTCTGTGTTTCTGAACACTCTGACTTTGGTAGTCTACCTAGAGCCTTTCCCTTTTGTGAGTCCCGTTTCTTTTCATTATGCTCAGCAAATATGGGTTTTGGCATGTTTCCTGACTAAAGTCCACTTTTCCCTCTGTTCTTTTTTTGTTTTGTTTTATTCATTCTTCATATATTATTGTAAACTACTAATCTGAAAAATCTAACCGGCCAAGGTAAAGACTTTTTCCGTAAACCAGTTTATCCCCTAGAGTAACGTAGCGCGCGAGAATTGGTGCGGGTTTCCCCCGCGTTGGTGCCTTGCGGGATTGGGCCGGCCGCCAGAAAGCAATGCAAATACTGAGGATCTTGCCAAGAAAAACAACAACAGGGTAAAATGCTGGTGTTGATAGCGATGCCCTGTAAAGGATATGCGAAAAAAAACAACCCAGATAATTTAAAACTTATTAATTATTTTGGTAAAAAATACAGACATATACGGATGTTGTGTAACTTACCCTTTTTCAGTCAATTTAAAAATTAGACATCAATTTTAAAGCTATTAACACAATTTAAAGGGTTTTTGAAGCTCAGCTGTAAGCTAAATAATGAATTATAGAGACATGAAATTTTTAGTTTTCTGGTTTTTCGCTGTCGACAAACAAAAACAACATAAAAATAAAATATTTTTTAAATTCAAGTGCAACTACAAAAGCGTTCACAGACCCCAACAATGTTGAGGCCTGAACCTGATAGATTACAACTTTGAAAACAAAAACGAATTCCTTTCTTCTACAAATTTTGGCGAAGGTAGAGAATTAAGTAAAGTAAGTAAGGGCCGTGTTCACGGCCGGGACGGTTTTCTGTAATTGCGTCGACCCCCAAATTTATAGTCAAATCGGGACTCGTTGGGGAATGTGGGCAAATATGCAAAGACCGCATTTATGTCCCAGAGGGTTTAAATGTTGCTGTTGTACCGGGGCCCCCGTGCTGGGGTGAGCACCCAACATTGTTAAATACCCCAAGGCTCTGAATACATAACCTTGCAGCAAAAATTTTTCCCCTTTCCTGGCCTTTTTTCCCCCGGGGGGGGGCCGGGGGGAAAAAAAAAAAAAAAAAAA
>JACEFZ010001407.1:0-11542 GCA_014155875.1 Cepaea nemoralis
CCAGGTATCGAAAGCACGAATTGTCATTTCCCCGGGACAGAACGAGAGTTACTTACACTCAAGGAGCTCAACGGTTCACGGGAAATGTAAGGGTCAGAGGTAACAACCTTAGCGAGAAAGGTTCGCGACACTTGTCATTCGGGACGCGGACATCTTAAGGAATAGACACACAGAGATGTCAGTGATATTTCCATACAAGCAATCTACACGAATATCGAAGAGTTTACAATATTAAGAATTCACACAACGATCAGTTAATTCTAACAGTCAACACAATACTTCTTTTCCTAGACGGTTTAACGACAATCCTAATCCACAAGTAGCATCGAGTGTATCCATGGACGTCATGGCATTAACAAAAGGCAATAGCCTACCTGGAGACACAGACTTTCACCCAGGCATGTTGTCTCAGGAATTCCGTCAGCGTTCTAAGAAGATCGAGATGGGCTGGGACAGTAGGCAATGACTAGAGACACAGGCTTTCAGAGATATTAGTAATTTACGTCCCATAGTAAAGGACGGTCAAAAATTTAATTTACAACTATAGTAACAGTGCCATTGAAAAGGTTAACAACATTTAATGTTATATTACAAATGAATATATAAAATAGTTAGAAAATGTTATGCATATAAAATAAAGCCAAAACTTGTTCATAAACATTAAATATTTCTGAAGTTATTATCTGCCATTCATGCCGAATATATTTCTTTTTTCTAAGTGCTATAAATATTCTATCACAGAAAATGAAAACTACTAAATTATTTTTCAAATCACACAATACATTTATTTTAGTTCACGTACTTTCCCTTGAATAACTGTTGTTTTTATGTCCCTTCTAATATTGTAATAATTGTGTTCCATTCATTGTGATCAGTCCACAACCCGTTAAGACAGAATTGTTCATAAAAGTGGTGATTAATCAACGCTAGCCTGTTATGATTAATTTGCCTATGCTGTAAGAGACTAAGGAAGTAAATATGGGAAGTAAAATTGTATGATTTATTGCCATATGCATAATAACAATTTGTTGTTAATATATATTGTGAAATGCGATGGCCAGGTGCGTGAGAAATCTATTTAGATACATACAGAAATAATACGTAACTCTGGAGAGAAGGACTACAAAAAGGGGAGTTGGCATAATTTTGGATCAAATGAGTGCTGGGGGAAGGGGGGGGGGGGTAGGGGGTTAAAGGTTTCCGGACAATCTCAGACAGAGTATTATTAGTGAAACTCAATAGCAAACCTCTGGATATTAACATAATACAAACATATGCACCAACAGCAGACATTAAGAAGACATAAATATATTTTATAATGAATTAGACAATGGCCGTGGGCCGTGCAAACATTTTGAAATGCCTGTCATACTGGTGGCAATGGCCTTGGAGATACGAATAAGAGAGGTGACAGATTAACAGCATGGGCAGAATACCAAGAAATGATAGGTAACACCTGGTTCAAACACCATCCTCAACGATTATATACGTGGACATGCCCTGGAGATAATATTCGCAATCACATTGATTGCGTGCTCATTAGAAAGAGATTCAGATGCAGTTTGGTAGCAGCAACAACTTCACGAGAAGCCGATGGACATAATTGTAGCAACACTCGTTGGGGTGAGGGGAACTGATACCACATATTAACTACGGGATGTTCTCAGACTGGGAAATAGGTGACTTCAATCTACTATACCCCACCAACCTCTAGATACCTATCTCTCTTTCACTCAACCAAAAGAACGTTACCCTATCACACTTCGTCCTGAAGGCATGACGCAACTCTGGTATATATATATATATATATATACTAGCTGACCCGGCCCGGCTTCGCCCAGTCCCTGGTGGGGAGCATCTCATTTAATTCACATAAGTAGTCATATAAGTTCCCGTTCCCGTTACCGACTATCTGTCTGTCTGTCTGTCTGACCCGGCCCGGCATCGCCCAGCTCCTGGTGTGGAGCATCTCATTTAATTCATATAAGTAGTCATATATGTTCCCGTTCCCGACTGTCTATCTGTCTGTCTGTCTGTCTATCTGTCTGTCTATCTGTCTGCCTGACCCTGCCCGGCTTCGCCCAGCTCCTGATGGGGAGCATCTCATTTAATTCATATAAGTAGTCATATAAGTTCCCGTTCCCGTCTGTCTGTCTGTCTGTCTCTCCCTCCCTCTCTGTCTGTCTGTCTGTCTGTCTAATCATTTATTGGTTGCAGTTAGAACAACCTAGATAAACGAAAATCAACTTACAAAAAGCATTAGAAAGAGCACTTGAAAGGTCTTTACATCTTCCCCAACAATTAACTTGGGTAAATGGAGCGGCGGCAGCAGCAGCAGCAGAAGAAGAAAAAGGAGGAGTAGGAGCTGGGAGGAGGAAGAGGGAGGAGGAGGAGGGATGTGGAGGGAGGAGGAGGGAGGAGGTAGAGGGAGGAGGAGGGAGGAGGAGAGAGGATGAGGAGAGAGGAGGAGAAGGGAGGAGGAGGGATGAGGAGGTGGAGAGGGAGGAGGAGGGGAGGAGGGAGGAGGAGGGAGGAAGGGGAGGAGGGGGAGGAGGGATGAAGGGGAGGACGTAGAATTAGAAGGAGGGAGGAGGAGGGAGTGGGAGGAGAGAGGAGGAGAAGGGAGGAGGAAGGAAGAGGAGTGATTAGGAGGAGGGCGAGGAGGTAGGAGGAAGAGAGAGGAGGAGGGAGGAGGAGGAGGAGGAAGGAGGAGGGAGAGGGAGGAGAGGGAGGGGAAGAGGAAGAGGGTAGAAGGAGGAGGAGGGGAGAGGAGGAGGAGGATTTTAACGCATATGCCTGTACATAACTGCAGCGACAAGGTGGGTCTGTCTATCTATCTGACCCGGCGTGGCTTCGCCCAGCTCCAGGCGAGTAGCGTCTCATTAAATTCATACAACAAAAAAAGTAACTTAAAAGAATGTCCTTCCACACACCATCCAATATTTTTAATGAAAACTCTTTCTAATCACCTGCATGACTACAGTAACTTCTTAAGCATAAAAAGATGAGTTACAATGTTATGCATTGTGCATTATTTTTATGAAAACTTTGAAAATGCCTTAAAGATTGTATCATTATTTATTATAACTCATATGCCGGTACATAACTATGGACAAAGAGTTTATAAATCTTTGAAAACGATGCAACAATATGACTATAAGTTATACAGAAAAGTTATTAAAAGTTATGCCCCTTGAAATAACTTTTACAGAGTTAGGTCCCCTCGCTGTATATAAATTATAATGAAAAATGGAAAATTAAATAATATTCAGTAAGCAGCCGATTTCACACTAAAGATATATAACAGTTGGCTGCGCTGGAATGAAAGGAAGACGTGTAGAAAATTTCATCTCAATCGGATGGGCCGTTCGCGAGCGCATAAAGGACATACGGACATACAGACGGAGATTCTATTTTATATATAAGATATGGCAACGAAAGTATGTATTGTACAAATGAGGATCATGATGATGAGGATGAGATAGACCTATCGGATGCTAGCAATGTCCAGACAAAGAAGCACCGGAGTAGCCTCAGGAAGTAGCTGTCATCCTAGGAATGGTCCAGTGCAGTACGCCACAAGTCGTCGGTGTCACCAACTGGCTGGGGTTAGATCCCAGATGGGCAACCACTCAGCCAAATTCGTTTTCTCCTATTGGGGTTTAGTTCTGGGTGCAGTTTGAGATCCCTTACCTCTGTCAGATGGGACTAATTACCGCCCCAGATCCCAGAGAGAAAACCCGGAACTAGTGTCTTTTATGCTGATTTAAGACACCGTCCCTGATACTCAAGAAAACAGCCAAAAAGTGGCTCGTTGAAGATAGAATATATCTATATAGATTTGGCTGGCTGTACTCGGTATCACCAGAAGTGAGAAAGGAGGAGTTAAGTTATGCAACGTAGTCTGGTTACTTATGACTGCATAGGCAAGGTACCTCCCTGACATATATTCCCCCTTCTAGACAATGTGTTCGAACCCCCACTAAAAGATATAATGTGTGTACTTGATTACGCTACACAAACATTTATAAACATTTAGAATTATACGGACAAATTGAGTTTTAAAATACAACAACTGTGTTTATTATTTCTAGTCTTGATGATCATATGATGATGATGATGATTATAATATGGTATACGTAACTTAAGAGGTCACATAGGTCATGCTTCCCCCAGTGAGACGCAGTTCACTGTCAGACTGAAGGAGTCCAAATTGGTCCCTTCACAAGGCTAAGTCATTCCCCGATATGAGTTGACTGTCCATTGCTCCTAAGAGATCTGGAATGAAACGAACGGAGATGGGTAGTATCTACGTCTACACATCTCAAACACATATGTCTATACATTCATATAAACATACATTCAAGTCATAATATATGATGGTATGATGATATATGATGGCATGTTACATAAACATATATCAGTTCTAAATAAATAAATATATATGTATATATTCATAAAACCTATTTAGAACATCTATAGCTCAAAACATACATATTCACATACATTTATGTAATGGGGTGTTTCCCATATAAGTTCACCTCACTTACTCTCTCCCTTTCTAATTCATTCATACTGTTTTGTCGGAAGGGCTGGTCGCACAGTCCTGTCGAACATTAAAATGCCTTCCCTGAATCTGTCTGGGATATTGAATGTCCTAAGTCATGTCTGTCCTCATGCAGACATCATGCAGACAAGGTGAACTAGTGATATTTCTCCCAAGTGGGTTCACCCCAATCTTGGTAGGCATTCAGATTGTTGGTTCAAATAATCAACGTTAATTTGGATGCTATCAAGAGACTGGTAGCTCTCAGGAATTTCTCCTAAGTAGTCAGTCTCCCCAATGTTTAACATCATACAGGATGAATCTAAATGTATCTCCTGTACATGCATAAGCCACACGCTCATGTAGCTTGGATAATGGATTTCTCCAAATTATCACATACAACAAATCAGACAACCAAGTAGTGAATGAAAGAAGAAGATAAGTTCACAGTGTAATATTAAAGCTAGAAACTGGAACACAGAGTAACACAGAAAATCCACCAGTGTAAAGTTTAGGAGAATATGTAGAAACAGGAAACTACACAAGCCTTCAGACTAGCTGACAACGGATCAGATTAATAATAATGTAAAGTTTACCTGAGGTTATAGCTTTTGGAAATTCCATAATAAAACTTCGTACAGAAGTCAAACAGAACGAAATGATAGTATTTCTCCAGTAGGTATCCTTTTGCTATACGTGAGTTTGCGTCTGAGGATTGTGGTCACTGCTCATAGTTTTATTCTCTCCGTTCCTGGCTAGTTTCCACGTGGGCTAATTACTATGTCCCATATTCATTAACTCCGCCTATTTTTCCATGAACGATGAGTTACCGGGATGGATTAAGTCCCAAACTCTTCTCACCCCTCCTCCTTTCCTGTGAAGGGTAGTTTCATCTGTCAATCCAATTTGACCGATGTTCTGCCGCATGTCTGAAACAATGAAACATACTTCACTAGCGATGCAATAGACGTTGCGTCATAACTACATCCCAATCTGTCGTTAACACCAGCCTTCCTGGGTTGCTGGCAAAAATGTGTCAGCCATGTGTTCCTACTTTGCCGCCGTATTGCAGTGAGGTGTTAAGCATCTGGTCCTAATTGCTCCTTTGTGGTGGCAACTACAGACGTTGTCCCGGCTTCCCAATGTCTGGACTTTTACCGCATGTGTTATTTCAGACGGGTCTGGCTGACCCTCTTATCTCCCATTCTGCCGTGGCTGGTTCACATGTTAGGTCCTGTTGAACTAAGATGTTAGGTGTCTGTCCCTATTCCAACCACAGGATTGTAAACTAACACGTCAATCTCAACTGACTGGCTCCGCGATGTATCAACGTCGTCCCCAGCCAGATTTCACACTTTGCCGTCTGAAAACAGCGAGTTTTCAACCTTTGATAGCGCCCGCCGACTGGTGCCGTGGTGTCTGGGTTTTACGTTTGATCTGTACATCAAAGCTTTATCAGACCTAGCATTACAGAAATGATGGGGCGTGCGTGGTCAAAATGTATTTTTCTCTTGTTTTCAATCTCTGTTAGTTTTTCCTTATTCTTTTGTTGGGGACTCAGATTATTTTCTGGTGGACAATTATTCTCTTACTTAGAGAATGATATAATAATTCTGGTGCTGTCATGGCGTTTCGTCACAGTCGGTAACAGGCCTCACCTCGTGTATCCAGTCCTCCAGCAGGATCCTGTCTTCTCAGGGAGGATGGCAGGTGTTCGTTCCGACTAAACTGTTTCTGGGAACCTCTCTTCTGTGACGACGTTGCAGGCCGGCCCACACTGTTCACAATACGTCCGAATGTCTCTAGTGTGGCCGATTAGAGAAGTGACACTCCGTCGCTTACTCGCTATAAATCTCGTAGAGTGTCGTTAGTGTGGGAGCACCCGCTCAGAATCTGCTGGGAAATGTTCCTACAGTCTCTAGTGTCTCTGCACTCCGACAGAATCATGAGCCCACGTGGCCTGGCACAAATCTCTGATGGTATCTTGCCCTCTCTGGCGGTTGTTCAGTCTAATGTCTTCACGTGGTGGACAAGAACTCAACACGGATACTTGCCGTAAGGTAAGGCGACAAACATATGAAGTGGCCATGTTGAACTACAAGTGGTAATGACGTTGGCAAAGTGGTAGCTGACCCCGTACTCTGACGTAGTAGACTCTCTGGAGCAGGTACACTTGGAGATTGGTTGAGGTGTCCCCGGACTGCTGACCACGTCACTTGCCTGGGTCCCAATCATCGGACCCGTCACCAGACGTTCAACATCTCAATCAGGAAGGCAGAACCTGTGGAGGACAACACTCAGTGAAAGCATCATGTACCAAGCTTATCATAAGCGAGTTAACTCTCACCACCTCTCCTCAGAATTATGGACTCTTCACCCAAGAGTCCCGTCTCCCTCATAAGCTGCTCTCCGGTGCCGGAGATGAACTGGGCCTAGGACATGTCAGGCGGCTCTTTGAACTGCGTCGTCTTCCCCGGACTGGAGTATAGCTAGGGCCAAGGTCGTGTGTCCTTCGTCTCTGAGGTGTCGCCCTACCCTGAAAGACTTCTACCTGACATATAGGGTTAGTGAATCATTAGTAATAGTAGGCAGAATGGCCCTGAAGTAGGGCCGGTGGTTGTGCATTCGAACCCCCTCCTGGTTCTATCCGATCTCCCTGGTTCACTTCCCTAGTACCAGCCAGAGTTTATGTAGTACCGTGCCACAGGTACCCTATATCCAAATCCAGTGTTATATACATGGCGCACTATCCATGTAGCAGATATCCACACCCCGGTCTCTCCTCCCTTGTCAAGGGCAGGAGCATTTAGAACGGCGTCACTGTTCTTCATGAACAGCCCGGTCCCTTCGGTCGATTCTCCCACATTGTCCTCCTCTCCGGAATCAACTATATATTAAACTGGCATTCCGTTAAGGCATACTAACTACAAGACAGACGTGAGGAAAGCCAAGAAGAAAAGCCAGTGGAGGGTTGCAATATTGATGGGACAAGATGATATAGTCAAAGAATGGTCCATAAAGCTGTTACTGAGAATAATTATGAAAAGAATAAGAAAGAAGATTACACCAGAAAAAAAACTTCATAATCTATTGTCATGGCACGGAAGGGAGTCAGCACACGATTTGGTCTATGCCTTCGGAGGTCGCAATTTGTGAAGGGGCATGATCGCCCACGCCAACCAGCAAGGCACTTGTTGATGATAATGATGACATTGTGATAAAATCCCCGCCTCGGAGCAAGAACGACAGGAGACTTCCGATAATCAGAAGAATCTCCATTCGCCGAATAGTTCGACCACTTATCTTCCTAACACTCTCTAGGGACGGGACCCATTTGGGTCAAGACTCTGGACGTCTTTCTCCTGCAGTAAGTTTGCACTCTGTTTCCGGTTTCGATACGATGGAATAAACTTTCTGCTTATCCCACACTTGACTTTCTGTGATGGATTTTAAATAAGAGACTGTTGCCTTCTGGTTCTGTGAGAGACAAGTCAGGTCTCGCCTTGTATTCAGGGCAGGGTTGCCAGACGTCCGGCAAAAAGAGGACATGTCCTCCTTTTTAGCCTATTATACTCCGTCCGCCAGGCAAAGCTAACAACCTTTAAAATGTCCAGCTTTTCTTATATTTCATGTTTGTTTTTAATAGTTTATGAGCAATTAATAAAGATTATAAGGAAATAATTGTACAATCGGCCGTTTAAATAATGTTTTTTAGCAGTTTCATAAAAGTCTCCATTGAATTTATATTTATATTTTAACATGATTTTTTCTTGATCGATTCACTAAGAGTAAGATACACTTATTGGCAGATATTGTAATAAAATTGTATTGATTGTGGGTTTAATCTGGAACGATTCACATGAAACATTCAATATGTCCTCCTTGTCCTCTTTATTTGTCTTATTATGTCCTCCTTTTGGTGCCCACGTATCTGGCAACCCTAATTCAGGGACGTGGACTATCTGTATCGCTACCAGGTTGGCTAATAAAGTCATACCACCAAAATGACGGAGTGGCCATGGGGAGTCCTCTTGGTTCTTTTCTAGCGGACTTCCATGGCACATTTAGAAGACAAAAGATCCTCTGATTTTAAAAACTTGGTCTTCTAGCGTCGTTATGTGGACGATATAATAATCATCACCAAAGATGAGCTACAAGCAACATCGTTCCAGGCCATAATGAACCTGCCGCAAAAGAACACCTCTCTACCTATGGGACACGAACACTACGAAGCGTTGCCGTTCCTAGATAGTGTAGAGACGTAGAGCAGACGGCACAATTCAAAGATCGGAGTACCGCAAAGAAACGTGAACTGGCCAATACTTAAATTTCCATAGTTTCGCACTCGTCCAGTACAAACGTGGCTTAGTACGGACTGTCATGGACAGAAAAGAGTTAACAGGCCATAAGTCAGTATAGTAGTAATCACACACTACAACCCGCAAGACAGGAATAGTAAGGGTTAACAATAAATCAAAGACAGAGTTAGTGACACTAAAGGAGCTCAATGATTCACGGGATATGTAGGGGTCAGAGATAAATACCTCAGCGAAAAGAGGAGCGAGATTTGTCATTCGGGGCGCGGACATCTTAAGAAACAGACACACAGAGACGTCAGTGATATTTCCATACAAGCTATCTACACGAATATTGAAGAGTTTACAACATTGAGAAATCATACAACGATCAGTTATCCTAATAGTCAACGTAACATAGTAAGTCTTTTCCTCGACGGTTTGACGACAATCCTAATCCACTAGTAGCATCGAGTGTAACCATGGAGGTCATGGCATTAACAAAGGCAACAGCCTGCCTGGAGACACAGACTTTCACCCAGGCGTATTGTCTCAGGAACTCCATGAACTTGTTAAAAATCTAGATGGGCTGGACAGAATGCAATAATTATAGACACAGACATTCACCCAGGTGTGTTGTCTCAACGACTCCATGAGCATGCTAAGAAGATCGAGATGCGCTGGGCCAGAAGGAGTTGGCTGGAGACACAGACTTTCACCCAGGCGTGTTGTCTCAGGGACTCAATGAGCGTGCTAAAGAAGATCGAAATGGGCTGAGACACAAGCAGGTTGTCTAAGCGACTCCATGCATGAGCGAGCCAAGAAGTTCGAGATGGGCTGGGCCAAAAGGCAAAGGCTGGGGACACGAGCTTTCTTGGATATTTGTAATTTGCGCCCCATAGTATATATGTATCTATCTATCTATTTATTTAGTTTATATTGCAAAGAACTAGAAAAGTCTGTTATAAAATTTTACGCATCTAAAATAAAGCCAGAAATGTTTCATAAAAGTTAAAGACTTCTTAAGTGGTCATCCGCCATTTATGTCTCATATATGTTTTCTCAAGTTAATATGTTTTGACACAGAAGTGAAAACTACTAAATTAATTTAAATCACATGATACATTTTTAATAGTTCAAGTAATGTCCCTTGAAGAACTGTTATGATGTTATGTCCCTTGATGTATTATTTACTGATAAATGTTCATTTCTAGCAGGCACACTAAACGCACTTCTGAACGTAAACGTAAGTCCCTACATGTATACCTGTGTTAAAGATTTACTCTGTCATGGACTATTCAAACATATCAGTGTTATTAGTTTTGTGGAAGTGATTTCGATTGTTTTCACCACGTGTAGATCTTGATTAAAGATTGCTCCTTCAACGGATTATTCCAAAATATCAGTGATATTAATTTTGTGGAAGTGATATCAATAGTTTTCACCACACGTAGATTTTTATTAAAGATTTCCTCTGTCACGGACTATTCAAGCATATCAGTGTTATTAGTTTTGTGGAAGTGATTTCGATTTTTTTCACCACGTGTATACCTGTGTTAAAGATTTACTCTGTCACGGATTATCGAAGATGGAAAACCAAATTGTAAAACGTGTCAATGTCAACACGAGAGAAGGATTTGAAGGAGGAGAGTTCCATCAAGCAAACACACTTGTGTTTTCTATATCAGGACCTCATGTATTTCGGTCCAACTACTCGCTGATGGCGAGCGTCTTGATGGGGCCTTGTGGGATCGGTAAGCAAGAGATAAAATCCATCTACCATTTTGAGGACCCTAAAAGATGGTACGCTACGCTGACACTGGAAGCAAAGGCGGCCCATTATGAACGGCTTCACGGGATGAAGCACGAACTGCAGGATCCTAAATTAACTATTGTGATTGAAAACATTGACAAGGAAAAGACCAAGGCTATGATTCACTGGATGCCTACAACCGCAAAGGTTGGGACAGTGAAGAAAATAGCCGCGGATATTTCAGAAGATATAAATGCGGAAGTGCATAAACTTAAAAAACAGCACGGATAAGTGGTTACTTCTGTGCAATCCGAAAGATCCTCTGCCACATTGTGTGGACAAGGAGTTGGACGGAGTAGAAGATAAGCTACACCGTCTCTTCATCACAGTTCCCGGGCGCCGTACCGAGTGTACAGTCTGTGGGGAGGACTCCCACTGGAGTAATAAATGTCCGGCCAAAGTGCAACTCAAGAAGGGGCCTATACTGGCACAAAGAGTCACCTCGAACTCCCAGACAGATCAACATAGTAAGGAGGATGAAGACGGTTTCCAGCTGGTCACTAGGACAAGGGGGCGCTCAATCAAGAGCCTGTCTGACGGTGAGAACTCGACACAAATAACAAGAAATGTAATGAAACGCGGGAAGACAAATTGACGGCTCAGTACAAGGCAACAGAGGACCTCAGACAGATTTGAACCAGCCCCCTCTTTGACACGTACACCACAGTGATTCTGTCACGCATAAAAAGGTCCCCTCTATAGATGAATGAAGCTGTATAGTGATGACTCGGCAAATATTGAATCAATATTGTAAAGAAAGACATGATAGCCAATTTAAAATTACCATGGTAAACAACTGATATTACTGTGTGAACATGTGTATATTTCAGCTTGAACGATGATTCTAATTATTTTACTCTACGTTGTGAAATTACCATGGTAACATTT
>JACEFZ010001408.1:0-11456 GCA_014155875.1 Cepaea nemoralis
ATGCACACAAATATTAGTCAAATTCACTACACAACTTTCCCGTCTCACTTCTCAAAGTCTTTTAAATTAAATCCTCTTAACTAATGAACGCAGTTTATGTATCACAAGCCAGGCTCTCACTTTCTATCATCTGGACACGGTTTGGACTCATTGCGCACAAATTACTGGAAAGGAAACAGCCGGCGTGAAACGCAACTGTAGCGTAGTTGATTATCTTGTTGTGCGAGCTCATTTGTGATTGGTCACCAGGTGAAGTGAGCGCATGTTGCACAAGAGTGTATAGTATAGTTGTGTAGGAGTAGTGCCTAGGACTGAGACTGTGGTCGAGTGTGGGGTGTTAGGTCTTCACGTGTGATAATCCATGGTATATTAGTTTAGTTTAGTTTAATTTAGTTTAGTCGATGGATCAACATCACGGCACACGGGTGCAACCCATAAGTGCTCCGTTCTTCTCCTAACTCAAACCTGAGTCTGGAGAAACTCAGCTCAGTGCACGAACTCCGTAGCACCGGCGAGGATCCTAAAATACTTTGGGTAGATTTTTAACTTGAAATTTTGCCCGGGCAGCGCCGTTAGGCTACTCTTTTTCGATTTCCAACTGCCAAGAGATTTTTTACGTGCGCAACAATACACACGGGCATCCGATCTCACTACTCAGAGACCGGGGGAAATTTTATTACTAGAAGTTCACGAGAAAAAAAATCCCAGTCATCACCGGAGCTTGAACCCGGGACCTCCAGCACTCGAGGCGGACACCCCGATCCATGGTATATGACATGAAGTGCTCGGCTTTCCTTCTCGCCGCATTTCGTTAGAAAAATATTTCATACACAAATTTAAAAAAAAAAAAAAATTTATAAGATTTATTCGACATCAGTTTATGAAGCTTCATCGACCGCAGAGCTGAACTGGTTGTGTCACAGACAGACAGACAGACAGACAGACGGACAGACAGACAGACAGACAGACAGACAGACTACTTGCGTGTGCACGTGCACACAGACAAACATACGTCAGACCGACAGACAGACAGACTACTTGCGTCTGTGCGTGCGCACAGACAGACGTGAGACAGACATACTACTTGCGTGTGTGTGTGTGCACAGACAGACGTCTGACAGACAGACTACTTGCGTGAGTGCGTGCACACATACAGACAGACAGACAGACAGACTACTTGCGTGAGTGCGTGCACACAGACAAACAGACATTCTAAATGGTTACTGCCGGTTCATGTCAGTGTTCACATGTAACATTGATGTCTGCCCATGCTTTGTCCACCCGTTTCCTGGGTTGGTGTAATGAGTCTTTGCCTGCCTCCAATGGATTACTCTAGACAAATAAGTCCTTCCTTTGTTTGAATGCAAGCATGTATATTTGGACCCCTCCCCCCCCCTCTCCCCACCCATACTCAGTTCTGCACTCCTTGTTCCTGAGCTATTACTGACAACTTGCGCAGACCAATGGTTCAATGTTTAATTATTCCAACATTTCAGCATGGTCGTTATAAATGTTGTTCGCATCTTTCGTAGCTTCCATCTAAGTTTGTCTCACTCTCGAATCCCACCCCCTCTCTCTTCCCCAACCGTTGCCACTCCGACTGTCACCGTGCAAGAAAAATCGGTTTATTTCCCTCTTACCCTTCTCTCTGTTTATACTAAGCCTTATCTAAATAAGTTTTCTTTCTCCTTTATTTTATTTTCACGTTGTCCTTTTTGTATGTTCTGCTCCTTTTCCCCTGCCTGCATGCACGTAAGTATATGCTCTTTTGAATCATGTCTCTGCTTTTTCGAAGACGACATCCATCGTCTCTCTTCTCATTTAATGATGTTTTCACTGATCCATCTTGGTTCTTTGTTTGCCGGACTGTCGTTCGCCGTACACTATAGATGAAATGTTTGGTAGGACTGGCTATCTGATACATAAGTCAACACCCAGCGCCGAATTCTCGGCCTTAGTGTCAACAAAAACCCAAAATTGCGTACACACAGAAAAAATGCGGGAAGAGTAGATAGTGGGGAAGGTTTTAGGGGGGAAATATGTAAAGACTGTATAGGGGAATGTTGGAGTGGGGTGGGAAGTGTGAGGAAAATGGATGCTTTGGTTGTGGGGAAAATACGGAAGGAAAATAAAGGGAACTAGTAATTTCTGTGAGAAGTGAGGAATGGATAGGAAGGAGGAGAAGGAGAGAGATATCAGACTTTGGATGTAAACTAGTAGGAACAGAGGCGTGGAAATAGTTGAGTGGAATTTCTAGAAGTGGAGTGGAAATAGTTTGGTGGACATAATAGTTGACATAAATGTTGTATGGTTGTTAGATAACACAGCTGGTGTGGTAAATGTTATACCCGACACATTGGGGGAGCTGGTGTGATAAATGCTGTACCCACCGCAATAAGGGACCTGGTGTGGTAAATGTTGTACCCGACACTCTGAGGGAGCTAGTGTGATATAGATGTTGTTGTACAGAACACTGAGGGGGCTGGTGTGGTATACTTTTTACCCGACTCACTGAGGGGGGGGGGAGGGGCTGGTGTGGTATATCTTTTACCCGAAGCACTTAGTGTGCTGGTGTGATAGATTTATTACCCACCGCACTGAGGGGGATGGTGTCGTATATTTTTTACCCGACGCACCTTGGTGTTGAAGACATTGCACCCGACGCACCCTGGTGTGAAAAACATTGTACCCGACGTACTCTTGTAGATGTTATACTTGACACACTTGGGGAACTGTTGTGGTTTGTGTTGTACATGGTACACTGATACAGCTGATGTGGTAGATGTTGTACTGCACACACAAAGGGAGCTGATGGTGGTAGATGATATACTTGACACACTGGAGGAGCTGGTGTGGTAGATTTTGTACCCGACAGACGGGGGGAGCTGTAGGTGGTAGATGTTGTACCCGACACACTGGGGGAGCTGTAGGTGGTAGATGTTGTACCCGACACACTGGGGGAGCTGTAGGTAGTAGATGTTGTACCTGACACACTGGAGGAGTTGGTGTGGTAGTATTTGTACCTGACACACTGTGGGAGTTAGTGTGATATATGTTGCACCCACACATAAAGGGGGCTTTTGGTATTGGATGTTTTACCTTACAAACTGGGGGGAGCTGTAGTTGGTAGATGGTGTACTTGACAAACTGAGGGAGCTGATGTGGTTGATGTTGTACTTGACACATTTAAAGAAGCTGGGGTCTTAGATATTAAACTTGACACACTGAGTGAGCTGTAGGTGGTAGATGTTATACCCGTCTACTGAGGGAGCTGTAGGTGATAGATGTTATACCCGACACTTTGAGGCAGCTGTAGGTCTTAGATGTTATACCCGACACACTGGGGGTAATGTAGCTGGCAGATGTTATACCCAACACACAGAGGAAGCTGTAGGTGGCAGATGTTATTCCCAACACACTAAGGCAGCTGTAAGTGGTAGATGTTATACCCGACACACCAGGGGAGCTGTAGGTGGTAGATGTTATACTTGACAAACTGAGGGAGCTAATGTGGTTGATGTTGTACCCGACACACTGGGGGAGCTGTAGGTGGCAGATGTTATACCCGACACACTGGGGGAGCTGTAGGTGGTAGATGTTGTACCCGACACACTGGGGGAGCTGTAGGTGGTAAATGTTATACCCAACACACTGAGGGAGCTGTAGGTAGTAGATGTTGTACATGACACACTGTGGGAGTTAGTGTGGTATATGTTGTACCCACACATAAAGGGGGCTTTTGGTATTGGATGTTTTACCTTACAAACTGGGGGAGCTGTAGGTGGTAGATGTTGTACTTGACACACTGACAGAGCTGGTTTGATAGATGTTATACTTGACACATTTAAAGAAGCTGGGGTCTTAGATATTAAACTTGACACACTGAGTGAGCTGTAGGTGATAGATGTTATACCCGACACTTTGAGGCAGCTGTAGGTCTTAGATGTTATACCCGACACACTGGGGGTAATGTCGCTGGCAGATGTTATACCCAACACACAGAGGAAGCTGTAGGTGGCAGATGTTATTCCCAACACACAAAGGCAGCTGTAAGTTGTAGATGTTATACCCAACACACTAGGGGAGCTGTAGGTGGTAGATGTTATACCCGACACACTAGGGGAGCTGTAGGTGGCAGATGTTATACCCAACACACTGAGGGAGCTGTAAGTGGTAGATGTTATACCCAACACACTAGGGGAGCTGTAGGTGGTAGATGTTATACCCGACACACTAGGGGAGCTGTAGGTGGCAGATGTTATACCCGAAACACTGAGGGAGCTGTAGGTGGCAGATGTTATACCCGACACACTGAGGGAGCTGTAGGTGGCAGATGTTATACCCGACATACTGAGGGAGCTGTAGGTGGTAGATGTTATACCCGACACACTGAGGGAGCTGTAGGTGGTAGATGTTATACCCGACACACTGAGGCAGCTGTAGGTGGTAGATGTTATACCCGACACACTGAGGCAGCTGTAGGTGGCAGATGTTATACCCGACACACTGACGCAGCTGTAGATGGCAGATGTTATACCCGACACACTGAGCGACACACTGAGGCAGCTGTAGGTGGTAGATGTTATACTCAACACACTGAGGGAGCTGTAGGTGGTAGATGTTATACCCGACACAATGAGGGAGCTGTAGGTGGCAGATGTTATACCCGACACACTGAGGGAGCTGTAGGTGGTAGATGTTATACCAACACACTAGGGGAGCTGTAGGTGGCAGATGTTATACCCGACACACTGTGGGAGCTGTAGGTGGTAGATGTTATACCCGACACACTGAGGGAGCTGTAGGTGGTAGATGTTATACCCGACACAATGAGGCAGCTGTAGGTGGTAGATGTTATACCCGACACACTGAGGCAGCTGTAGGTGGTAGATGTTATACTCGACACACTGCTGGAGCTGTAGGTGGTAGATGTTATATCCGACACACTGAGGGAGCTGTAGGTGGTAGATGTTATACCCGACACACTGAGGGAGCTGTAGGTGGTAGATGTTATACCCGACACACTGAGGGAGCTGTAGGTGGTAGATGTTATACCCGACACACTGAGGGAGCTGTAGGTGGTAGATGTTATACCCGACACACTGAGGCAGCTGTAGGTGGTAGATGTTATACCCGACACACTGAGGGAGCTGTATGTGGTAGATGTTATACCCGACACACTGAGGCAGCTGTAGGTGGTAGATGTTATACCCGACACACTGAGGGAGCTGTAGGTGGTAGATGTTATACCCGACACACTGAGGGAGCATAAAGTGGCAGATGTTATACCCGACACACTGAGGGAGCTGTAAGTGGTAGATGTTATACCCGACACACTGAGGGAGCTGTAAGTGGTAGATGTTATACCCGACACACTGAGGCAGCTGTAGGTGGTAGATGTTATACCCGACACACTGAGGGAGCTGTAGGTGGTAGATGTTATACCCGACACACTGAGGGAGCTGTAGGTGGAAGATGTTATACCCGACACACTGAGGGAGCTGTATGTGGCAGATGTTATACCCGCCACACTGAGGGAGCTGTAGGTGGTAGATGTTATACCCGACACACTGAGAGAGCTGTAGGTGGTAGATGTTATACCCGACACACTGAGGCAGCTGTAGGTGGTAGATGTTATACCCGACACAATGAGGGAGCTGTAGGTGGTAGATGTTATACCCGACACACTGAGGCAGCTGTAGGTGGTAGATGTTATACCCGACACACTGAGAGAGCTGTAGGTGGTAGATGTTATACCCGACACACTGAGGCAGCTGTGGGTGGTAGATGTTATACCCGACACACTGAGGCAGCTGTAGGTGGTAGATGTTATACCCGACACACTGCGGGAGCTGTAGGTGGTAGATGTTATACCCGACACACTGAGGCAGCTGTAGGTGGTAGATGTTATACCCGACACACTGAGGCAGCTGTAGGTGTCAGATGTTATACCCGACACACTAGGGGAGCTGTAGGTGGTAGATGTTATACCCGACACACTGAGGGAGCTGTAGGTGGTAGATGTTATACCCGACACACTGAGGCAGCTGTAGGTGGCAGATGTTATACCCGACACACTGAGGGAGCTGTAGGTGGTAGATGTTATACCCGACACACTGAGGCAGCTGTAGGTGGCAGATGTTATACCCGACACACTGAGGGAGCTGTAGGTGGTAGATGTTATACCCGACATACTGAGGGAGCTGTAGGTGGTAGATGTTATACCCGACACACTGAGGCAGCTGTAGGTGGTAGATGTTATACCCGACACACTGAGGCAGCTGTAGGTGGTAGATGTTATACCCGACACACTGAGGGAGCTGTAGGTGGTAGATGTTATACCCGACACACTGAGGGAGCTGTAGGTGACAGATGTTATACCCGACACACTGAGGGAGCTGTAAGTGGTAGATGTTATACCCGACACACTGAGAGAGCTGTAGGTGGTAGATGTTATACCCGACACACTGAGGGAGCTGTAGGTGGTAGATGTTATACCCGACACACTGAGGGAGCTGTAGGTGGTAGATGTTATACCCGACACACTGAGAGAGCTGTAGGTGGTAGATGTTATACCCGACACACTGAGGGAGCTGTAGGTGGTAGATGTTATACCCGACACACTGAGGGAGCTGTAGGTGGCAGATGTTAAACCCGACACACTGAGGCAGCTGTAAGTGGTAGATGTTATACCCGACACACTGAGAGAGCTGTAGGTGGTAGATGTTATACCCGACACACTGAGGCAGCTGTGGGTGGCAGATGTTATACCCGACACACTGAGGCAGCTGTAGGTGGCAGATGTTATACCCGACACACTGAGAGAGCTGTAGGTAGTAGATGTTACACCCGACACACTGAGGCAGCTGTAGGTGGTAGATGTTATACCCGACACACTGAGGCAGCTGTAGGTGGCAGATGTTATACCAGACACACTGAGGGAGCTGTAGGTGGTAGATGTTATACCAGACACACTGAGGGAACTGTAGGTGGCAGATGTTATACCCGACACACTGAGGAAGCTGTAGGTGGCAGATGTTATACCCGACACACTGAGGGAGCTGTAGGTGGTAGATGTTATACCCGACACACTGAGGCAGCTGTAGGTGGTAGATGTTATACCCGACACACTGAGGGAGCTGTAGGTCTTAGAAGTTATACCCGACACACTGAGGCAGCTGTAGATGGTAGATGTTACACCCGACACACCGAGGGAGCTGTAGGTTTTAGATGTTATTTCCGACACACCGAGGCAACTGGTGTGCTAGATGTTATACCCGATACACTGAGGGAGCTGTAAGCGGTAAATGTTATACCCCGCACACAGAGGGAGCTGTAGGTGGTAGATTTTATACCCGACAAACTGAGGGAGCTGTAAAGTGGTATATTTTGTACTTGGCACACTGTGTTGAGCTGGTGTGGTAGATGTTAAACTTGACACACTGTTGTAGGTATTGTGGTAGATGTTAAACTTGACACACTGAGGGAGCTGGTGTGGTAGATGTTATACCCGCAACACTGAGGGAGCTGGAGTGGTC
Source organism: Cepaea nemoralis (assembly GCA_014155875.1). NCBI lineage: Eukaryota > Metazoa > Mollusca > Gastropoda > Stylommatophora > Helicidae > Cepaea > Cepaea nemoralis. Next base: position 7,539 of record JACEFZ010001408.1, read on the forward strand.
GATCTTGTACCCGACACACCGAGGATGGAGAAGCTGGTGTGGTAGAAGTGATACTTGAAACCTGAGAGAGTTTGTGTGGTAGATGTTATACTTAACACATTGGAAGAACTGGTGCGGTAGGTGTTGTACCCGATACACGGACAGAGCTGTAAATGTGGATGTTGTACTCGACACACGGTGAGAGCTGTAAATGTGGATGTTGTACCCGACACACGGAGAGAGCTGTAATGTGGATGTTGTACCAGATACACAGAGGGAGCTGTAAATGTGGATGTTGTACCAGACACACAGAGGGGGCTGTAAATGTGGATGTTGTACCAGACACACAGAGGGAGCTGTAAATGTGGATGTTGTACCAGATACGCATAGGGAGCTGTAAATGTGGATGTTGTACCAGATACACATAGGGAGCTGTAAATGTGGATGTTGTACCAGATACGTGGATGTCAGGCTTGTAGCAGACTTTGCGGCTGATGGTGAATTATGACGATTATGGCATGTCAACTTAGCATTGGAGTTATAAACAACAGTATATTTGTAAGAGGTTTGAACAAAATTGCCCTGGCGTCTCCACAACAATTTGTTCTTCTGCTTCGTACACCTTTAGGTATCTCAAAGAATACATCCAAAGAAAGCAGCAGTTAACGTTCCCATTAAATTGTAACCTCAAATGGAACAGGTGTATGTCAAAAGAGCTCTGTGCAGCGTATATTGGACACTGCTGTAACAAATGTTTAGCTCCCATTGAATCAGTCATCATATTTCCCATCTTTATTTTATTAAACGTTTGATATTTCGGCCTGATGTTTCTAATGCAGATTCTGATAAGTGAGTTTTTCATCTGTTATTTTGTCCGTGCAAAATATTTTATTGATTTGGCGCTTCTTTATTTTCATCTATTTATTTATTTATTTTTTTCATTTTCCAAATAATTGACCATAATGTAAAAGTTATAAGCTGAATTGTATGGGCCATGAGTTAAGGAGCATAACCAGGATATAAAATCCATATTTAGATTTTAAAAATAACTCTGAATTGGCATGAAAATATGCAGTTCCGAAGCAGTAGATGATGAAGCAGAGCGCTGGTCAATTGCTAACGTAGAAGCAATTCCACGGGAAAATTGCATTATCTAGTACACGAAGATTGTGGGAATCAATACAGAGAAAATGCGAAGTAGACTGTGGTGGTCAAAAAGGCAGAAGAATGAATACCGAGAAACAAAGAAAGAAGAATGCGATGGTGAACAAGGTCAAGGAACTGATACAGAAAAACAGCAGAGTGAGGTGACACACGTAAGGTAACAGTTTGAATTATTGCCGACACGAGACTGGGGCTTCACAATGTATATTCATAGACAGCAATGAAAACAAATACAAATTAGAAACATCTCATCAAATTACGGAAATGGAAACACTGAGAAAGTGTAACATTTCAACAATATATGCTGAGCAGCAGACGACGAAGAAGAGAACATTTTGGAAGCTTCTAAATCAAGTCAATTCCAAGTGTGAGAAATATAACACGAAAATAAGTATTGAAAATTCAGAGACAATGGTGGTAAGCTGCCAATCATAAACCGTGTCAATAAAAATACAGAACTGGCATATAAAACAAACCATATAATTTAAATATAAATTTAAATATGAAGGGTTAATTTTTACTTCAATTGGGAAAATGGATAGAGAAATCAACACATGTTGTTCAAAGGCAGATCAGGTACTGGGGCAATAAGCCCCATTTCTGTAGCATAGAAAGACAGCTATCTATAAGTGAAAAAGCAAATCTCATAAGAACTATTTTGGCCGACATTATGCTATCAATGTTAAACATGTACACTTCCTGCAACTAAGCAGCGAAATTTCATAACAACCAAGATGAGATGCCTTAGAAGTGCTGCAGATGTAACTGTATGAGGCAGAATTAGGAATGATGAAATTAGAAGACGACTAGATCTGAACCAGTCATGCACTTCATTAGAGACCAACAAATATTGAATGGTTTGGCCACCTCACAAGAATGCCTAGGCACCATCTGTTATAAAGAGCCACATGGGAGAAATATGATGGATACAGATCAAGGGTAAGACCTCGTGAAAAATGGAGTGATGGTATCAATAACAATAATCTAAGAGGAATGAATTCCAGCTTACAAATAAATAGCATTAGAAAGCGCTTATTTGAGATTGTTGCACAACCCTCACCCCACCCCCGTAGTCCAACACTTCACTTAGGTAAATGGAGGAAGAGAAAAAGAAAAAGAAGAGGAAGAAGAAGATGATAAAACTTATAACATAAACAGAATAGTTAAAACATATTACACAATTATCAGGTGTTGCCAATGTGTGTGCTATCCAACGTCAGCGTATTCCTTCACTTCTTGATTCTCAGGAATCTGTCTAGTTCTCCCGCTAAGCTCCGCTGGCAGTGGTTGTTGTCATGTCATTTGTGTCCTTCTGATCTGCCCAGGCACCAACTATTGAATGTGTGCATTAACTGTTGAATGTGTGCACTGACTGTTGAATGTATGCACCAACTGTTGAATGTGTGCACCAACTGTTGAATGTGTGCACTGACTGTTGAAGGTGTGCACCAACTGTTGAATGTGTGCACCAACTGTTGAATGTGTGCATCAACTGTTGAATGTGTGCACCAACTATTGAATGTGTGCATCAACTGTTGAATGTGTTCACTAACTGTGTAGTTTATTAGCTGTCATCTACTGCCTATATTACCTTGCGGTGTATGGCAGGGGGGTCTTGAGCCAGAGGAGTTAAGGTCGCCTGGCTAGTGTAGTTGCCGCAAACTGTACAAGTTAAGGTTTTCTTTTTAGCACCCGACAGAAAAGAATCCATACCTTACTGAGAATTCGAACCAGAGTCTCCCGAAGCAAAACTCATCATTCTAGCCACTGGGCTAGCCGCTTCTCAGTTTATTAGCAATGGTTGAAATGTGTGTCCTTGTTTCCCATCCATACAGTAGCACCTCGCGATGTAAATAAATGCATAGACGCTTAGCAGATTATGGATTCGACATTCACTGCAGTGTACCATGCGATACTTAAAGTCGCCCAAGAATCACCCTGAAATGAGCTTGTAGTGGCTCCAGTAGTTGAGATTCTACAAATCCAAATTCAAATATACAACATGCAATACGTCTGCTTGCCAACCTGGTGATCAAATGTTCGAATCCCACTTGCGGCGGAGATTTGCTTTAATTAACCTGAGCTTCCAGGTCTACCTGGCTTAAAATGGGCACCGGGGACAGTTTTGGGAAGTGAAGAGGTCCGGTGTGAAACTTATCAAAGCAACCCTCGGCTGTCCATTGGTCTGTATACATATGGAGTTAGGACCACTAATACTGACAGCAGAAGTTGAGGATGCTATACAACACACGAGGACAGGTACAATCCCCGGGGCTAGAACTGTCGAGGAAATTACAACAGCTGGTGAATCGGGTATTGACGCGATAACACGATTGCTGAATGACACCTACAGCAGTGAGTACGTCTGTCAGAGTCCATAAAGGGTACAGTGATGCAGTGACATCGTTACGCCCGCCAGGCGACTTAGCTCCCAGTAGGGATGCAGCAACTTCGTTACGCCACCAGGCGAGTGGTAGTTACCGGCCTGCAAGATTGCTGGCTGACGAACGACCAGCGGTCAGGCAAGGACGACGCAAGACGCACGCATGCCTCGTGAAGCCACCTCAGTGGGGGGGCAATTGCGAACTAGCGGCAGACAGCTCTGGGACTTCGACTCGGACAGACGTATGATGAGAGAAAGCGTTGTGTGGTTTTCTGTGCTTGAAAGTCGGTGTCTGGACATCTTGAGTTTTAGACTTGTGAGCTTATTTGGATGTAAGTGTATTGAAGTATTACATATATTTGTTGTGATCATCGTTCTGTATTTGTATGGGT
>JACEFZ010001409.1:0-12299 GCA_014155875.1 Cepaea nemoralis
TTTCCCTTTTTCATAAAATTTCCCCCCCCCCCTTTTTTTTTTTTTAAATTTTTCAAAATTTGTTTTTTCCCGTCTTTCCTTTGACTCTGTCCACGGGTGCTGAGTATTGTGTAAGCATCCAGTGTTACCTGTTATTATAAAAAGATATCTGTTGCCTACTATCTCAATCTGTCACCTATGTCGGGTCTTCATCCTTGGCGGTGACCGCCAGTCTTATTATCCTTTTTCTCATATACCATTTTGTACACGCCAGTCTTATCATCCTTTTTCTCATATACCTTTTTCTACATTCCAGACTAGAAGTAATCCAGCCTTACAGAACTTAATTACGGAAAACATGGCGTTCAGTAAAGTTGCATTACTTTGTGTTGTTTTTATATTGTTTACATTTCCACAGCTTTACCGCAGTTCCACTAATTTTATCAATTTATTGTGTACATACTATTTTCTATACAGGAGTCTTATCCTCTTTCTAAAATACCAGTTTCTACACTCCAGTGATACCCCGAGTCTGACTCTTATTTCCTACGATGGAGATCAGACTGGCCGAATGAATATGAGCGTTCGTCCTTAAAACACCCGCTGCGCTGATGCCGAAGTAGCGGGTTCAACCCCTACACTTGTCATTAGGACTAAAATGTTGACTTCTGAGCCTTGACTGCGGGACGTAAGTTACATGTACTTCAGAAATCGGAGTGGGTTTTCCTGATGGCGAGGGGGACTGGTTTTATAGAAAGAGGGGGAGAGACTGAGCTATATGGGATAAAACATGTTGTATGTTTTTTAAGGTAAAGGGTGTCTCATCGCAAGTACTACCGTTAAGGTGTGAAGCATTAGGTCGTCCAATTCATATAATCTAGGCAACGACATAATGAGGTGTGGGCGCCAGTACACTTCCTTGCAGATATCCCTTCTCAGACAGTCTCCATACAATTGTGAACATGATCCAGTACACATTGCACGCCCTGCTGGGGGATGGTGATGTGGAAAACAGAATCCTACAACTGTTGGGTATTTAACCTAGACCACTGTGTTTAGTAAGTCGGCACACTAATCACTATGCTAGTGTGGCTGTTCCTAGATAAATATAGTGACTTGTCACAGAATAAAACCACACGGACGTTAGAACATAAAATGGAAATTTATTTGCAAGTCACATGTATATTCAAAACATTTGAAGAAAATGCCGTAACTGCGACCACCCCCCCCCCCCCCCCACACACACACACAACACGCATACAGAACCATTTTAAAGCCTCGAGACGTGTTGGCTATATCGTAGGTATTTTTTTTTTTAATTGAAGGAAGAAAACTACAGCAAATAAGTTGTACAGAGCCAGAAAGACCAGCAATGAAGTTTACAAGAGCTTTGTGATTAACTACAGGCTATAAGGTGGAAAAGGGACGATGAGGTGACGGGGAGGAGGATTAGTAGTTGTACTTAGGGTAGATAAGGGAAAGAAGGAGTAGAGGAAAGAAACGGAAATGAAAGAACGAACTTATTTTAGAAGGTTAAAAATTGGGCGCGCAGTGCTGTCTACATTGTGGCCATGGTTTCAATAGTCGTATGCAAATTAAGATAAAAATCAGCAGCAAACGATGGGATATGTATATAGGTGATGAAAAATTATACATAATAAAGATCAACAGGTGTACTTATTATAGAAGAAAGAAAGTTTAAGGTGTGAATAGAAGCTTGTAAAGCCTACATAGAAGGTAAGCAAAGTGCTAGCATGCGAAGTAGTTTTAGCCGTTACAGACTACAGATTTAGTAAGTAGGGAAAATAAAAATGTAGACAGGAAAAGGAAAGGATAAAACTTATACATTGTATAAATAGTAACACTTACTTTGTAAGGGTCAAGTTCCACGTCAGGTTTGGCTTTAATATATTCCGGAGCAAAGTATCCATGTGTGCCGCCAATATTACGTTTGGCCAGTGTTTTTTGTTCAGGTTCCAGCTCCTTCGCCAGGCCGAAGTCTCCAAGGATGGCGTTACATTCTTCATCTATGAAAATATTGTCCAGTTTCACGTCGAGGTGCACCAGGTTGTGATTGTGTAGATAGCGAAGTGCACACGCCACTTGGATAGCATATAATTCCGTCATGTCAAGGATCATGTAGCCAAGATATTCGTCCAGCGAGCCTCCAGAGTAATACTTCATAGTTATACACAAATCTGTCGGGCATGAAGTCGCATAGATACACTTTGCGATAAATGGGTGGTCCAACGATTGCATGAATTTGACCTCGAGGTTGAACATGTCCATGTTTCTTTCACGTGTCTCCTCGTTAAGCAAGGTAAACCGTTTGACTATAGATTTCTTGTCGGGCTGACCCCAGAGCGAGGCTAACACAATGTCCCCGCACATGCCCTTGTCTAGGATCGTCTCCGAACACAGGCTGGAGAAACAGAAGAAATCCACAAGGGAGTCAATCACATCAGGACTTCGGAGAACAGATTGAGCCATGCTGAAATACAACTTGCCGATATTGAAACTAGTAAATCCAAGTCTGAAATGTAGTCCACACTAGAATAGAAGAACACGACTGCTCGAAACCACTGCTGGTGAAAACTGAACGATCTGGTAGAAATTGTAACATGTGGACCGTCTTTGTACTTAGAAAATCCTCCTGGAAGCTACATAGAAGCTTCCCATGAGCGTCTATTATATAATGAGCTTACCAGTGTGACGTGTAACCAGCTAACAGATGAAAGAACGCCGCCACCCACATTGGTAGGCTTGAGTCAATATTGGGCACCGGTACGTGCCAGCATCTCCCCTAGAACAATACAATCACTGGACGCTTGTGTCCAGCCGGAGCTACCACCTGAACAGAGCCTCCATGACAGGCTTGGGAGTGCCAAGGACGTTCAAGGGTGACACTTCGAGAACAAACTCACAAAGAAAGAAACTATAGCATACACGTGAGTCTGCGCGCGCGCGTATATATATATACCTGGCCTCTGTTAGCGCCGAACGTTGGGCGGCGCTTACCAAACCCGACACCCCACATTGTGCCAACGGCTTCGGGCGGAAGAGCGCAATTGGGAGGGTACAAGCCTTACCCTGGTGCGAGGAAATGCAAGCTAAAGACAAAATTGTCATGGCAGGGCAGACCAGGCCCTAAGCCTTGGTTGGCGACTGGTCTAGGATCGAAGCTCCGACAGGCGGACAGTTAGAGCATTGCTTTGCTGATCCGGCAGCTTCTGCAGCTTGTCTTGTTCCAGATGTAGGGGTGTTACCTTTCCTCTGGAGTGAACTAGGCAGGCCGAGAGAGGGATCATGCTGCATGGGCAACACATGATCTCTATATTTTAGCCCAGGCTTTGTGCTATGGAGAGGCAATAACTCCATCCCTGGTCTTAACTGGTCTCGGAATCAAAGCGAGAGGCAACTGTTACGGGTTATAAGTCCTTGTCAGTTGGCGTAGACATGGGGCGCCACGCGTTGCCTCTGACGGTGGGAGACACCTATAGGTGTCACTGATCAGCTACCGCCCGCCTCAAGCTGGGCAGCCCCCAGCCAATTGGGTGCTGATCCGCCACAGCCTGCCTGCTTCAATGGGTGCTTGGGGCTAGGACAAAATCTGAATCGCAGGCTGTAAAACCAATGCACCAGGTACAAACAAAAATAAAAATAGAAACCTCAAGCTACGGCTTGCAACCTGGAACGTGAGAACCATGTGTCCAGGATTTTCCACTGACTTGACCAATATTGACGATGTGAGAAAAACGGCTGTGATTGATGCCGAACTCAATCGTCTTAACATTGATATTGCTGGCCTGCAGGAGACTCGCCTCGCTGAGGAAGGGTCACTCAGGGAAAACAACTACACCTTTTTCTGGAAGGGTAGAGGGCAGGCAGAAAAAAGGCAACACGGTGTGGGCTTTGCAGTGAAGAATTCGCTACTGGGAATGATTGAAATTCCAGCAGGAGGAAATGAAAGACTATTATCCCTGCGCTTGGCAACCTCTTGTGGGTTTGCCACCATTATTACTGCATATGCACCGACACTCGATTCCTCTGATGATGTGAAGGATTTGTTCTATGAGGAGTTAGACTCCGTGATCAAGGCAGTTCCAAAATCTGACTACATTTATATGCTCGGTGATTTCAATGCTCGTGTGGGCAAGGACTCAAGTTCATGGCCAGTGTGCCTTGGAAAATACAACATCGGTCGCATGAATGAAAATGGACAAAGGCTGCTGGAGCATTGCACCAGTAATGACCTATGTATTACAAACTCTTTTTTAAAACAAAAGAGATGCATAAGGTCACATGGAAACATCCAAGATCCGGCCATTGGCACCAGCTGGACTTCATCATCACACGGAGACAACATCTGAACCATATATCATTGACTCGTAGTTACCACAGTGCTGACTGTGATACGGATCATTCTTTGGTTGTTGCAAGGGTTAGACTGAGACCAAAGAGAATCTACACAGCTAAACACAAATCTAGCCCAGGATTAATATTATTAACACTCATGATCCTGAAAAGTGCTTTCAGTTTCAACAGCAACTTGAAGACGCTTTCACTGATACACCAGAAAATTGTACAGTAAATGAAAAGTGGGGTCAAATTAAGGAAACTCTTTATAAAACTGCCGTAGGGGTTTACGGCACTGTGGATCATAAGAGGCAGGACTGGTTTGCGGCCAACAGCGAGACTCTGCAGCCCTTGATTGATAAGAAGAAGAAAGCTCTCTTAAGAAACAAGGAAAGACCAACGCGTAACACTCTGAGTGAGCTAAGGCAAGCTAGGAAGGATGTGCAAAAGGCTGCCAGGCAGTGTGCAAATGATTATTGGATCAAGTTATGTGAGTCCATTCAAATCGCAAGTGATAAGGGAGACATAAGAAGCATGTATGAAGGAATAAAGAAAGCCTGTGGTCCAGTGATCAAAAGAAGTGCACCATTGAAAACCTTGACTGGAGAAGTCATCACTGATAAGAAACAGCAGATGGACAGATGGGTAGAGCACTATTTGGAGCTTTACTCAAGTGAGACCAAACTAGCGGATGATGCCCTCAACGCCATAGAGGCTCTACCAACTCTTGACCACCTGGACACACTTCCCACCATAACAGAAGTTAAGTGTGCTATAAATGAACTTGCATCTGGCAAGGCTCCAGGTAAGGATGGGATTCCAATAGAGGTTATCAGGAGTGGGCAAGACACACTCACTATACAGATCCACCAGCTAATAGAGCTATGCTGGCGTGAAGGACAAGTCCCACAGGATTTCAAAGATTCAAGCATCATAACACTGTACAAGAACAAGGGCGATCGGAGCGACTGCAACAACTATAGGGGTATCTCACTTCTGTGTATTGTTGGAAAAGTATTTGCCAGAATTGTTCTGCGCAGACTTCAAGTCCTAGGAGATCAAGTCTACCCCGAATCACAGTGTGGCTTTCGACAGAACCGGTCTACCACTGATATGATATTCTCATTGCGACAAATGCAAGAAAAATGCCGTGAACAGAATCAACCACTGTTTATTGCCTTCATCGACCTCACAAAGGCATTTGATTTGGTCAGTCGTGAGGGTCTGTTCAAGGCACTAAAGAAGATTGGCTGCCCACCAACTCTTCTGTCCATTGTGGAATCGTTCCACACAGGCATGAAGGGTATAATCAAGTTTGATGGTGCAACTTCTGAAGAATTTGAAATCAAGAGTGGAGTTAAGCAAGGTTGTGTACTAGCTCCCACCCTCTTTGGAATATACTTTTCACTTCTACTGAAATATGCATTTCGTGATCAGGATGGTGGTATATACATTCACTCACGCTCAGATGGCGGCCTCTACAATGCTCAGAGATTGAAGGCTAAGACCAAAATTAGGAGGGTACTGATCAGAGAGTTGCTTTTTGCAGATGATGCTGCAGTTACGACCCACTCTGAGGAAGAATTGCAATGTCTACTATCTGCATTCTCCAATGCTTGTTCTGAATTTGGTTTAACAATTAGCAAAAAGAAGACACAGATTATGTCACAAGGTGCACATGGGGTACCATCAATCTTTATTGACGACGCCGAACTAGAGATAGTAGACCATTTTACATATCTAGGATCAGTGGTAAATAGCAAATTATCCCTAGATCAGGAAATCAACATCCGGATTGGTAAGGCAGCAACAACAATGAACAGGTTAAGAAAAAGAGTCTGGGAGAACAGGAAGCTTACTGCCAAAACAAAAGTCCTTGTCTATCAAGCCTGTGTCCTTAGTACTCTTCTCTATGGCAGTGAAACCTGGACAACTTACTCACACCAAGAGAACAATTTAAACAGCTTTCATATGCGGTGTCTGCGAAGAATTCTTGGTATTAAGTGGCAAGACAAAATCACAAATACTGAAGTATTGGAAAGATCAGGTTGTGTGACAGTTTATTCCATGCTCAGTCTTCGTAGACTTAGATGGATAGGACATCTTAGGAGGATGGATGATGGTAGAATACCAAAGGATATCTTTTTTGGTGAATTACAGATGGGTAAGAGATCTCAGGGTCGGCCTCTACTACGATACAAAGATGTGTGTAAGCGGGACATGATTGATACAGGCATTGATAATGCACATTGGGAGCAAGTCGCCGCTGAACGTGTTGCATGGAGGGCAAATATCAGAAATGGAATAAAGTCAAAGGAGAAAATTATTGCAGAAAAGTCACACACCAAGCGTTTGAGACGTAAGATGGTGCATGATGGTGGAAATGACCACGTGTTCACATGCACCCACTGTGAACGGACATTTACAGCGCAAATTGGCCTTATCAGTCACACTCGCTACCGCCATAGTTAAAAGTTATTATGCCTTTTTAAAGCACAAACTATCGTCTGTCAAGACGGCAAGGTGCCAATGGATGGATATATATATATATATATATATATATATATATACACACACACACACACACACACACACACACACACACACACACACACACACACACACACACACACACACACTTACACACAGAACACAAATCATCTAGGGCAGGCAGTACTGTCTGCATTATGGCCGTTGTTTCAACAATCGTATGAAGCATGCAAAATAAGATAAAAATCCGAAGAAGAAGATGAGATAGATATACGGGTGATGAAATATTATACATAATAGTGGGCATAAAGATATATACCGTGGCGATTATTACTGGAATGTTACAACTGAAAATGGAAGTCTTTTTATATATTCTGGTAGAGGAATTATTCAACCGTCGAGAGAGAATGCTTGTCCCTCGTATGGGCAGTGCAAAAATTTCAGCCATATTTGTATGGAGTTAAGTTTCGGGTCCAGTCAGATCATCAGCCCCTGATGTTCCTGGCTACTTCTCAGAAGCTCAACGCACGTTTGATGCGGTGGTCGTTGTTACTTCAACCGTATAATTTCACAGTAGAGTACATTCCTGGGAAGGAAAATGTTGGAGCGGATTTCTTGTCAAGACACCCAGCTCCTGAAGAAGAAGAATGAATCATCTGGATTAAACTCACGGTGGAGAAGAGTGAGATGGACTACTCTCTTAGGAGGGGGCCTATGTCACAAAATGAAACCGTGTGTTTATCCGGTTGATTATTACAGAGGATTTTCGGATTAAGCGGACGATCGACCAGCGACATCTATTTGTACTAACAGAGTAAACACAGTTGTACAGGTTACATCGTGTCAGCCCATAAACACATTTGGTGGTGAGGGAGAAGGATATGGAATGGTTCCGTTTGTCATCTATACTGGCGGACATCAGACGGAAATGGCTGCTGGGATTGTCACCACGGAACAGAAGAGTGACAAGTTTGTCAACATTTGAATGCAGATGGAAGCCGTGAGATCACAGGGGCAGATGTAAAACGGAAGTACCTAGTACGGAAAACAGTGCATCTGTCAATTCTTGGTTTCCGGAACATCAAGATGATTGGCAGCTTGGTATCGAAACTCTTTGTTGGGAGTTTACAGAAACTAGCTGGCTTGTTTTGAGAATCTAGGCAATTACTGACAACTTTGACAGGATTTAAGCCAGGAAAATAGTTCTTGACAGGGGATGATTTGCCACTGTGCCACCTGTGTGGGGGAGTAAAGGATAACGTCACGTGGACAACTTTGGTAGTTTGCCATATAAACTCGAGTTGAGATCAACTAGGGTGGACTTGAATAATGCTCTAGACAGAGTGCAGGGCACTGCAGTGCCAGTGGAAATAATATCTACCGTGTGTTAATTAGTGACTTAATTTTACACGTGCCTATATGGCAGATGTAGATATGATTTATAGGACTGCAGTAGTGCCATTTAAGGTATAACTTATTATAATATATTCGTTATAATTACTATAGACTGTGGCCTTGTGAAACTATAGTGTGATGATTAGCACTGTTAGTGGAAACTAGCTAGAGTAGTGAAGTGATACTTGGCTCTGTTAGCTAGAATAGATTAGTGAAGTGTTGATAAGCTTTACTAGTTGAGAATTGAGTAATGAAGGATAATTGGGATCTTCCCGTAGGTGTCCCTGGTGGGCGGGGTTCCGCATTCTGTTTGCTGATATTTTTTCTTTGTCATAGCCTGATTCGACTCTAGGTGGGTAGCTAATCTGCTCTGTGACTAAGTCTAGTTAGCTAAAGATCATTAAGCAAGGTGATAGGCTTACACTCAGCCGAAGGGATCAGTGACTAGTACTATCACCAGATGTGTTGTTTCTATCCTAGGTTCCCTACCAGATCCAAGGAAACTCAACAAGTTTTGGGAAAGAATAAACTCCAAGAACACCAGTTCAAGAGTCAATAGAGTTACGTACAGAACGTAACTTACACTAGAAGGAAAGTGACTCATCAAAGAGAGTGATGATTACAGATGCACCATACAGCATCAGACAGTAGTAAATAACGGAGAACAATCTAAGAGTACCTAGTGTTAGTACAGTAACAATTAACATTAGATATTAGCACTTATGGACTGAATGGTTCGATGTGCAACGAGGATGATCTGTCGACTAACTAACTAACTAACTAACTGCGTACACACTGCAAAAGACTTGTGCAGTTTGTTTAGGAACATTAGGAACGGACATTGTGTAGAGTGCAACCGGTCCCTGATTAACTCTTAATACCACCGGTGTCTATTTCGGATGTTCATGAAATTGGATTACCAGAGGTCTACAGAGGCAAAGCAGTATCCGGCAAGATGGTTCCGGCAACGGGTGAGACGTACTTGTTCTGACGTAACGTGCTGTGGTCTATCTTTGCTGTGATCAGCTGACTGAGTTGATGTCTGAGAGACAGAGTCTACACACTTTATAGAACACGTCACACATTTTCTTCGCATACACGTCTCATACATGTTACACTTTTATTTTAATAAATTAATCTTTATTAATTTCTAGAAGCAAGAGTTGTTGAGTATGTTGCGTTGGGGAAGTATGAGAAGGGGGCATAGTACGACAGTGTGAGAGTGATAGGAAAAGGTGTCCATAGGCTGATGGAGTGTGTTGGACGGAAGCTGGTGGATTCTCCAGAATATTGAGGGGGAAAAAAATAATATTATAATGTGGGTGTCGGATCTCCTCACTCCAGGGACGACACTTTAAAGGAGGACACGACAACTACTACGTCCGTAAAAGATATGCAGCTAACTTTTGTTTATGCTCCCATATGGTTACCTAAATATCACCACGTTTTCCAGTTTATTTCTCGTCATAAAATGCACAGAAAAACGTTACTGCTTATAGACACAAAATCAAAACCTGGCGATGTGTGCTAATTAAACTTCAAAAGTGGACAGAGCAGTGTGGCTATCATTGTTGTTTTGTTAGTTAGTTAGTTAGTTAGTCGCAGTTCCAACTTCACAGCAATGGGTCGTCCCCATTATGCTCCGTTCCTGTGCCAGTGAATATCACACAAAACACTCCCCACTGCCCAATGTGAAAAGTCGAAAAGACAGGATGTTTGTTTGGTATGGGTGTGGCATGTTTCATCTAGGTGTTGTACACTGTATTGCTGGTCTTTTTTGGATGAGAGTTGCTAGTATGGGTTTCAGATTATTTGTTTAGTGTCATTGCTAAAATAATGTAGTCTGTGTTTAAACGTGAAATTAGTTGAGCTCTTTCAAAGTGTCTTTTCGGTGTTGTCTATCGGAATGAGAGTGATGTAAAATATGATGAAACTGGGTGAGAGTTCTTGTGTGTGGAAAGATCAATGTACGCTTTGAGGAGGAAGGATTTTGTTCGTGTAAGTTAACCCCCCCCCCCCCCACCCCACCCCCACCCACCCCAAGAAATGAAAAAGTAAAAAAAAAATATCAACTCTATAAAATTCCTGGAATCTGTATTAATTTAGTGAGTGCTACTGTCTTTTATTGGCTGAAGAATTCTGCGGTCTATATGTCAAATGGCATTGTGCAATTACACATACATTATTTGCATATGCTTCTTTACAACATCTACAATGTGCACACGGCAAATATTTCTCACCTCCTTTTTACTCCCTCATTTTTCAAACGTGTATTGAGTGTTAAAGACGTTGCATTCTGTATCATCCGTATGCCTACATGTGTCCTGTATATTTAGTTCGTGGATTGACGGGTTGTGCATGTCGGCTTGTAAACTTTCACCATAGCCAAAACTACGAGAATCACAAGTTACTGTTTACCTTTTCGTTAATGAATGTTAGCACAAAATCTATTCTACCATTATCTATACCCCGTTCATTCTCAGAAGAGAAATTATAATTAGTGTCCATCACCAAGCTGAGATTAATAATCATCTGAACGAGTCAGTCATAATTTGGAATATTTATTTTCATTCGCAGCGTGTATTTCTAGTGTGTATCAAAGTACAATGTAACATCTAGCTTTTTACTTCATAGAAAATGAAAGTTGTTAATTTCGTAGAAAGTGAAATGGCATGTATGTTATTGATTTTACACTACCATGAAGTACATAATAAATTGAGAGAGAGAGAGAGAGAGAGAGAGAGAGAGAGAGAGAGAGAGAGAGAGAGAGAGAGAGAGAGAGAGAGAGAGAGAGAGAGAGAGAGAGAGAGAGAGAGAGAGAGAGAGAGAGAGAGAGAGAGAGAGAGAGAGAGAGAGAGAGAGACCTGAAGGAAATTTAATGTGAACAGGAGAAAGTAACAAGAATAATTAGCAAACGAAAAATAAGCAATTGAAAGAATCTGGATAATTCAAAGCTGCTAGTCAATATATCTGATCCTGCTGCAGTTATAGATACTTGTTTGCGCTCGCTCGTTTTGAATTTAATCGTAGTCTATACATACTACGTCTAGTAGTGCTGGACTGAATTTTGCCTGTAGATTAGCTTTCAATATTAACAGTGTCCCTCGCCATGAGGCGAACCCACTCCGACTTCTGAGATACTTGAAATTTACGTCCCCAAGTCAAGGACGATAGGTCATCAATGTAGTCCAACTGTCCGGTGTAGAGGATGAACCCCATACCTCGGCATCAGCACACGGGATGTTTAAGAACACACGTTCTTATCCATTCGGCCATGCTGACCTACATTTATTGATGTGTAGCTTTCCTTGCTGTCTCTGAAGATATCGTCGTATGTTTAAAGCAGGTAGCAAGTTAGCTGACATTAATTATATCCGTTTTGATTTTTATCTATATCATTACTTCTATGTTAAAATGCCTTGTATTTTCTTGTAATTTTTCGTTGTACGCATATCGTATTGAGTTTTTCCTGGTGCATACTTGACTTTCTGTAACTTTACCTTCAATGTGCCTGTAATAAATACGTGATAACTGGAACAGTTTGCATTTGAAACTGTTTTTGCGATGGGTAACGCATTTCCATAATACCTTTTTCTATTTCCTCTTACTTTTCGTTCTCCCAAAGCATGTTTGCCGATAGTGCACCCATCGCTTTAATTTCCTTCTTTCGCATTGAAGTCATCCATTTTGATATTTATTACATTTCTTCAAAGCATTCTCCTGTTATTAGTGAGGCGGTATATATAATATTCTAATATAACATTGATGAGGAAATATGAATCTTTGGGAACCAGAGGAAATATCGTGAAGAAGAAGAAGAAGAAGAAGAAGAAGAAGAAGAAGAAGAAGAAGAAGAAGAAGAAGAAGAAGAAGAAGAAGAAGAAGAAGAAGAACAACAACAACAACAACAACAACAACAACAACAACAACAACAACAACAATAAAAAAAGGAAACAAAGAAATGTCACAGTAATGTGCAAAAATCTTAAGGAAAGGGTTATAGTTGTTATGTTTCATAATTAAAAGATTGTCACGTGACGGAAAACAAAACCCACACTTGTAGTTAAAAATTTTTTTAA
>JACEFZ010001410.1:0-228001 GCA_014155875.1 Cepaea nemoralis
TCTAAAGTAGTTCGTAATCTTTTCTCAAGAATTTTGCAAAATATTTTCCCTGTATGACTCAATAGTGAAATGCCTCTGTATTGTGTGCAGTCTCTTTTGCTGCCTTTGTTTTTTTCCAAATATTGATAATTATGGCATTTCCCCAGTCTCGTGGTGTCTTGTTCTACCCAAACGTGGTTGAATAGTCTACGTAGCCATGCTGTTCCTACTTCTCTTGCTGCATTAATTAGTTCATTTGGTAATTCATCTTGTCCTGGTGATTTTTTCAATGGGGCTAATCTGATGGCTTCTATAATTTCTTCTTTCAGTATGTCTGGTTCTAGTTCTTCGGTGCCATCTGTGTCGGTTTCTTGAATTCCTGAAGAAAATGCTGCCCCCTCCCCATCAACAAAAAGTTGCAGCTGTCTCTGTAAATCTATCATCTGATCGTTAACTCCAGTGGTCCCGTGACAGGCTGGATCATTGGCGTGCAGAAGGCGGGGGGGGGGGGGGGGTGCGACGGCCCCGGGCATCCAGCTGGAAGGGGGGCATCCAATTAGGGAGAGGGGGCAGCACAGTGCAGTGGGAGGGTAGGAGGAATGAATTAGGGAAAGAACAATTTAGGGACATCCAATCAAGGGGTTGGCCCCGGGCATCAAAGAACCTCTGCACGCCACTGGGCTCGATTCCGAGCCTGAATAATGGTGCATTGAATGGCGAAATGGGAGCTCGGTTCTATTTTGTTGGTTTTCGGAACTTGAGGTAGTGATTAACAGTGACAAGCGGGGGTATTCGTATTGCGGCGTTAGAGGTGAAATTCTTGGATCACCACAAGACGAGCTACTGCAAAAGCAGTTGTCGAGACTGTGTTCATTAATTAGGAACGAGAGTCAGAGGCGCGAAGACGATCAGATGACATCGTGGTTGCGACCACAAACAATGCCGACTAGCAACTCCAGTGGCAAAGTGAAGCGAAATGGATTATACCTTGGCTAGCAAATCCATTGCATTTAAAGTTCGAATCATTTGCAAGGTGCCACTACATTCTTGGTCCAGGCGCTTGTTCTACGGCTCTCAGCTGGGGGATAAGGCTGAACGTCTCTAAATCAACATCCCCCGAATGGAAGGGCCTGGTCGTGAGATGCTGAGCCGGCAGCATCTGCAGTCCACCTCATGAGCGTTACCAAAGGTGGAAAAAAGCGCCCCAGGGGCACACCGAGTGAGCGTTATCAAAGGTGGAAAAACGTCTCTACGGCTCTCTGCTGATGGATATGATAGAACGCCTCTAAGTTAATATCCCCCGGATGAGAGGGCCTGGCCGTGAGATGCTGAGGCGGCAGTATCTATCTAAATGGAATTGCTTGGCTAATGAATCCATTAGTGGAGATCTGAAGCGAAAGCTTGCTGTATGTACGTCATCTGCATACAGGTCCCTCTTGGTCTTTGGAGGATCAGCCTGTTGTGAACTGGAGGCTCAATATATGGAAGTGGGGTTAAGCAGGTATGTGCAGGACGTGACGATTCCTGGGTGAGCCCAATAACAGAGCGCTATGTGTCGGCTCTGCAATTATGGAAGCCTCCTTGGATGGCGAGGAATGCCCTTGTTCTGCCCCTGCCTTCCCTTGAGGATTTACCGTGATGTCTTTGACCGTTCTAATTGACCAGCTGGGATGTGGACGGCAGCACAACAAAGAGAGTCAAAAGTTCTTCGAAACATCCGGGAAGGCTAACCCGGTCTAAAAACGCCGACAGAAGTTGCATGTGTTGGCCTAAGGACACAAATAAACTTAGCACAACGCAAATTAAATTTGAAAAAAAAAAAAAAAAAAACTCCGGATGAACGCAGAAGAAAGCAGATTCAGAGCCGTATCATTCAGTTCACGAATGCATATTTTCGGAGACTCCCGGGGTCGCCGCTGAAGCTACGGAGTTCATGCTTTGTGCGACACTTTCGGAAGTTCGCTGCAGAAAGAGACTGAGCCATGTGGGATTAAATCCCGGTGCAATGAAGTCGATCATGCCATGCCAATTTTTTTTTTTTTTTAAATTTTAATATTTAGTAGTACGCGTGTGTAGGCTACGCTTGTGTTAAAAACGAGATGAAGCCCCCCCCCAAAAAAAAAATGGAAGATGGCTTGTAGAGATTAGAACAAGAATAGATGTGAAAAAAAATTGCCTTTTACAAAATGATAAATCTTGCTCGAAGCTGTCAGTTACAATTAAAGGGAGTGGAAAAGTAAAAGAGAAGATTTAAGGTCATATCAAACATTTTAGTGTCACCTTTTGACATATTTATGTTATATTTTGTCATCTCTACAAGTCTTAAATGTCTGCATTATTGCAAAGTTTCAATTCCTAAAGGTCGTTGAGATAGTAATCAGTTATTATATAAGAAATTTAATCTGCTTAGGCTAATATGAGAATGAAACACACATACACTTATTCGGCTTGTTTCTATTTACGTTTGGCTTTAAAATCAAAATGTAACCTGCTAACACCGCTCGATATGTCATAAACAGGGCCCTAGAACATGTATTACTAACATGTATTCACTAACCCTAATCCTAACCCTAACTTAATACATTATTCCATATTGACGTGGATAGGCCTTAGGTTCATACCAGAATGTGATCGGCGTTGCCAGTTGTGGGTTGTGCTCAATATTTAAATTTCAAATCCCGAAACAACGACATAATCAATTAATACATTATACTGGCCCCCAACGATATGCCAGTTTGTACTGTTCTCTAATATAGAAGATATATAGACGTCACGTGACCAGAACCGTTTGCGAATAAACACTTAGGTCATAAATCGAAGTCCACTGCAGCCTGCCCAAGTGTAAACAAAACCACGTGAACCTCTGTGTTCGCCTGCTTTCGCTATTCTCATATAAACTCTCATATTCTTATATTTTAATGAGTGTTTTTGGATTGTTCTAGGTATGTATATATTTCACTTAGGTAGTCCTATCACGATTTTAAATTTGAGTATAATTTAGTACTGTAATGAGACGGCCACAGAAGATAGGCCTTGAACTTGAAATTCAAAATCTAATGAATGGTACCTCAATGTCACTCAATGATGCCTGGTATGTCACTTCTAAGTGAAGATATTCACATTTTTTGTGAAGGTGAGACGAGTTGCGATTTCTCATGCTATTCACCTGTAATTAGAACTCTCCAGTGTGTCCGATTACCTTCACCAGCGGGTGTGTGTGTCTGTTCGTGCGAGACGGTCCCAAACAACGGTCATATGAAAACTGACTTCAAAAATAGGAAGAGTTTATAATACATAGCTGAATTATGAATAAAATAAACGGATACTTTATACATAGCTGAAGTATGAGTAAAGGGATACTTTATACATAGTTGAAGTATGACTGTTTACATATAAAGAATAATTTTCCAGTCAGATTGGTATCCCCAATATAAATAAGTGTGTATGATCATAATCATAGTTCCTAATATTTGTTTATTAAAAAGATGCCTTAACCCAATTAATTCCTGAAGAATTAAAAAAAAAAAAAACAGTGTCCGGCAGGTAATAGGGTTAGGGTTAGCGGAGACACCACTGTGCTACTGAGGATACGATTTTGAATCAAAGAAAATATATAACATAGCCACGCTCATGTCCCGATGACGTCACATACGTTAAGTCACGTTACTTAGCAAATCACGTGACCAGCCGGGAAAGTTCCGCTATGAATAAAGGGATAATTTATTCATAGCCAGGGTATGAATAGTCACTTCGTCAAAAATATGTTCCATCATGTTAAATGATTACAAAATAGTACAAGTATACAAATAAATTATTAATCTTTAAAATTGTGTTCACTTTAACTTTAGCAGTTCAAGTTGCACGTTTTGAGTGTAACAAAGTGTAGCACAATTGATGTGCGTGGCTGTCATGACCCGTGGGTTTCCAATTCACAAAGTCACATCTTCGCAGAAAATCTGTTTTTCAACCACAATTCGAGCAAGTTTAGTGATGAAACTTTGCTGATTCAGGGGCAATATTTTATATCGCAATTAAAATTTACATTAAACAAAGACATCTATTGGATCCATCGATTCCGATACGCGATCATTCCGATGCCTCTGTGGGATGCCCTCCCCGGCAGTCGGCAGCTCGCACATATCCATAGAGCACACTTTATTCACAAACTTCCTGTTTCTTAGTTCTATATACTATTTTAGTTCGTAATGTTTAATAGTTTCTATTACATCACCTAATAATTTTATGAAAAATTATTTTTTAAAAATATATACCCAACCGGGAACAGAACCCCGGTCTCCCGCGTGACAGGCGAAATGCTTACGACTATGCTAGCAAGGACACGATTGTTCCACAAAGATTTTTATATAGTTAAGCCACCATTTTGGGTTTCATGATCGTAACACCTAAAGCAAGTTTAGCGTGAAACTTTCCACATTTCTGAAAAATTTGATGCAGAATTCGAAGATCCATCTACGAATTGATGGTTTTCTATTGAAAGCGACAGAAAAGAAAATTAGTTACGGTTCAGTGTGCCATTTCCATTTTTCTCCGCGTGCGAGGTTGGTTTCAACCAAACGGGTCATAGACAGATTATGAAAACTGACTTCTAATTTAACTTTTTAAACTTTTAATTTGACTTTAAATTTAACTTAAATATGTTCCATCATGTTAATTGATTAAAAAATAGAACAAGTATACAAATAAATTATTATTAATCTTTACACTTGTGTTCTCTTTAACTTTAGTGGGTCAAATTGCACATTTTATGTGTTGAAAAGTGAAAGTGTACATTCTATGCCGATCGGTATGCGCATGCGCAGTCGCCATGGCACATGGCCTTGCGTTTCCCCATTCACAAAGACACGCTTCGCAGAAAATGTTGTTTTTCATTCACATATCAAGCTATCACAGCGATGAAACTTTCTAGATATATTTAAAATTGTATGCAGAGTTCATCAATACATCTATAATTGACTAAATTCTAATAACGCCAGAATAGTGTTACAAAGTGCACATGCCAGTTCTATCGATATGCGCAAAGAACGAAAACACATCTTTGCAGAAAATGTTGTTTTTCACCCACATATCAAGCTATCACAACGATGAAACTTTCCAGATATATTTAAAATTGTATGCAGAATTCAAGAATACATATATAAAAACTGTCATTTACTGCCAATATAGTACCTTGCGGTGTATGGCAGAGGGGTCTTTGAGCCTGAGGAATAAAGGCTGCCTGGCTAGTGCAGTCGCCGCGAACTGTGCAGGTTAGGATTTTCTTTTGAATACATATATAATTGATTAAATTCTATGAACAACGCCAAAAAAAAAAAAAATTAATTACGGTAAGTATGAAATATATTCTTATTTATATAAAAGGTCACGATGATTTCAACCAACCGCTGTGCACGGAATATTAGGCACACCTTTCCAGGAAAACCCAGGATGACGTGTGTTGTCACGTTATATTTGAATGAATGAATGACGTCAAAATAATGCATGGTAAATTATATAGCATTTTCCGGGACAAGATTTTCCTTGGCGAAACGACTCCGTACATGATTTTCGTTTTAACTTCGGATAATGGCACAATGGAGCAAGCTACTAGTTATCTTATATGGTTAAAATAATATTTACCAATAGGAAACAGCTTCTCACATATCATAAAACTGGAATAGTAGTAGTAGTATACTATTACTAGCAATTCTGGTCAATATTTACAAATTGGGTTTTTACTTATGAAATCATACCAGTTAGATACAGCTTGACAAGACGAATCCAACGGTATCTCAATGAAGAGTGTACTTTAATTCTAAGCGGAGTTATGAATGTTTTGGTGACGTAATTTAATATCAGGAAGTGTAATGATGACCTAAAAGATAAGGGAGATTTTATTGCGGCCCATTAAATTGGAAGCTGATAAATTCTGCCCTCTATTACTGTGGCGTGTTTATTTTTAAATCATTGCGTCCGGGGCGGCGAGGCCTAACTTGACGTATTATTTAATTTTTGATAGGATATGCAATGACCTAATTAACAATTTAAAATGGCAGCCAATTGTGTATTATTTGCCTTCTATTACTGTGGCTTGATTAGTTTTAAACAGACAACGTAGTGCCATATATCATTGCGTCCGGGGCGGCGAGGCCTAACTTGACGTATTATTTAATTTTTGATAGGATATGCAATGACCTAATTAACAATTTAAAATGGCAGCCAATTGTGTATTATTTGCCTTCTATTACTGTGGCTTGATTAGTTTTAAACAGACAACGTAGTGCCATATATCATTGCGTCCGGGGCGGCGAGGCCTAACTTGACGTATGATTTATTTTTCGATGGGATATGCCGTGACCTAACTAACAATTTAAAATGGCCGCCAATTGTGTATTATTTGCCTTCTATTAGTGTGGCTTGATTAGTTTTAAACGGACAATGTAGTGCCATATATCATTGCGTCTGGGGCGGCGAGGCCTAACTTGACGTAGTATTTATTTTTTGATAGGATATGCCATGACCTAATTAACAATTAATGATCCTCCCTCCCCAAAAATTAAAATGTACTTAGATTTCCTTGATCTGTTCACTATACACTGCATTAGCTTTCTTTTGTTGATAAAATTTCCTGCGATATATTAGTTAGTCTTTCCTTTTGAGCCCAAGGCGGCACATAGGGCAGAAGTCCCCGTTTTCTTTTCCCTATCGGTGTCCATATGAGGGCCTGCAATATATATAGAATAAGTTAATTAAACATTCTGCAGTATTTTATTTAAATTCAATTATTTAATTTTGTGTACAGCTATGCTAAAGACACCCCCCCCCCCCCAATCCCCTGTTACAGGTGTATAATATAATTTAGTATTAGGATCCAGAACCCCAAAGACCGAGATCTGTAGAGAGCCATGAACGCCTACGCCCGCCGGCACTTGATGATGATTATTAGTATTAGCATATATAGAGAATATTTTAAAATGGGGTTTGTACTTATGTTTTGGTAACAGGAAAGTAAAGGTCACATTGCTCTTTTGATAGAATGTCGAGAGGATTGAGAGGATCAACTTCATTGCACCAGGTTTTACCCCATATGGCTCGGTCTCTTTCCGCACGGCGGCCTCCCGAAAGCATCGTACAAAGCACGAGAGTCAGAGTCTCTGACAAAGATGCATTTGACTTTTAAGACTTTTCGATAGGATGTGCTGTGACCTAATTAATAGTTTAAAATAGCTGCCCATTTATATTAATTAAATGTCATGTGAAATGTTCGTCGTTAGTGAAAGAACAATTCATGAAAATGTACTCATAGTGTCTTAATGTACCAACTGCATTGCGACAGCTTTCTTTTGTTGATTAAATATCATGCATTGATCTACGTAAATAAGTTTGCAACTGTTGCATAAATTAAGCAGTAGATAATTAATTATTAAAATATTAAATTAAAAAACAAAAATAAGTAAATAAAATATTCGCTAATAATGATTTTCTACTTCTGCTCAATAATTACACTGTTCTGTATCTAGAAGTGAGCAATTAATAATTAAATACTAACTTTAAAAAAAAACCATAACTTATTTCACAGTATGTTATTTAAATTTAAATAATTAAGTACTGGTGCTCTGCTAAGAAATAAGTTAAATACTCCTTACACTTGCAAGTCACAGGTTAACAGAGACGGGTCTGAAAACTGGCTTTCAAAATTATTTTCAGTCATGTCAAATGCTGAAATATTATACAAGTACACAGATACATTACTGCTATAAATGACACTTGTATTCTGTTTAATTTTAGTAGTTAAATTACCAGTTCTAATTATAAATAAATAGTTTCGCTAAAGTTTAGTACTATCGTATTGTATGGGCGCCGCCATCTTGAATTTTGTGTTATGACGGCCATGTCACTAAATATTTTTTCCTGAACTCCAGCAAACACCAGCTGTGTCGAAAATCTTCACATTTATGTAAAATTGGACGAGGGATTCAATAATGCAATAAAAAGTTTAGACTTCTTTAAGCTACACGAGTTATAAGACATATTAGCTTACTATTCGTGAATAGACTCGAAGAAATTCCAGAAACAAACACTTTGTCGGCCTCAAACGTTTGGCTTATAACAGGTCCAATATTGCAGAGATCAGAGTAGATTCCCCTTTCGTCGTACCACGCTGCTTTTGAATAATTAAATTTTTGCAAGACATGGTATCAACTGGAAGTCAATCGTTGGTCTCAAGAAATAGCGCGTAAAATCAAGATCGAGTTACCCCACCCCGACGGGAAAGTTTGATAATTCTGACATTGCTACTATTACTAATAGGATTAGTTAGCAGGGTCGATCGTGATTTTAAAATTGAGTATTTGCAAATGCGACCACCACAGGTAAATAGGCCTTGAAAAACAAAATCTAATGGTACCTCAATGATGCCCGTATGTCAATTTTTAGTGAAGATATTCACAATTTTGTGAAGATGAAACAGAAACGATTTTCTCATATTCCTCATACGTTATTGGAACTCTTCAGCATGTCTTATTTTTTCAGCTTCCGGCCAGCCCGAGTTTGTATCAAACTGGTTATTACAGATACGCAACGCAATCCAACATCATCGATATTTTCCATCATGTTAAATGATAAATAAATGGGAGACTTTATTACCAAATGTTTGGTAATAATGAGAGATTTTATTACCAAACATTTGGTAGTAATTCCGTACAATATTCCCAAACGGCTGGTCACGGGACTTTTACTACCGCCGTCTGCTAGCCTGCCTTTTGTTTTCAAGCTCTTTTTGAACTACATACATTAGTTTATTCCATTAAACTTTAATGTTCATATCTCAGTTAATGCCTTGATACGTTACTTACTTCTTAACGTTGAATTTGCGTACGCATGAGATGGAAGTAAGCCTGTAGATGACACTGCAACATTTGTTTTTATGAACTCCAAAGTGAGGGTTCAAAGGTGAACAAAGTTCACACCGAGTTAAATTTACATAGCACGTGAAAATAATTGTTTGTTGAGTACTCTTCTTTTTTAGGACATTGCAGTCAACACCAGCATTTTTCACCTGCTGTTGCTGTTGCGGCAAGTTTTACGTTGAGTAGTTTGCCATTGCTTTCTGAACGACCGGCTCACATACCTCTGTAAGTAACCAGCGCGACGCAATCCGCTGCCAATCTCGCCCAGGTATTTACTTCTCGGTCTTTCCCTTGGTCTGTTCCCTTCGATCTTACCAGTTGTCACCAAGTTCTCCAATTCATTTCTTCTCATAACATGCCCAAAAAATTTTGACTGTCTACGTCTAATGTCTATAACCAGTTTACGATCTGCATTTGTTTCTTGAAGGACTTGTTCATTGGTTTTTTATCTGTTCATGGTATTCTTTGCATTTTCTTCAGAAACCACATTTCTAAAGCCATCAGATGTTTTTCAGCTTGACTGCTCATTGTCCAAGTTTTACATCCATATAAAAGTACAGGTTCTATGTAGCACTTCAACACTCTTTCTCGTTTCAATTGATATCTTTTTATTGGTCAGTATGTTTTTCATCTTGCTAAAGGCTACTTTTGCCATGTCAATTCTTGTTCGAGTTTCTCAGTTCTATATTGTAGTTCATAATGTTAAATATTTTGTTTATTTGTACATTTAAAAAAAAAAATTGCAAGCAGAGAGACGAACCCTAGTCTCCACCGTAGTAGGCCTAAACACTAACCACTACACCACCGAGGACACAATAATATTTCCATAAACATTAATAATGTAGTCAAACCTAAGTCACGTGACCGCGAATAATCACGTGACTAGCCGTTTGGGAATAATGAGAGATGTTGTTACGAAACGTTTGGTAATAATCACTTCGTAAATAAATAGTACAAGTATACAAATAAATTATTAATAATCTTTAAACGTGTATTCTCTTTAATTTTAATAGTTCAAATTGTAGGATGTTAGCTGGTTCCGATCGATATTCATGTCGGCCGCCATCTTTGCTTTCCATGAACAAAGACGGAACTCGTGAGTGGAAATAATGTTTTTTCTACCGCCATAATTGACCATAATCAATGAAAATTTCCACATAAGAGTAAAAATGGGTGCAGAATTCGAATATACATCTAAAAATATTGTACAATTAAGTACACATGCTTTAAAAAATAAAATTACTTACTTTACAACAAATAATTAATTGTATTAATAGCAATGTCAGAATTATCGAACTTTGCCCACGGGGTGGGGAAACTTGATCTTGATTTTGCGCGCTATTCCCTGAGACCACCGATTCACTTCCGGTTGTTACCATGTCCGGCTAAATTTGATTTATTTGAAAGCAGCATGGTACGACAAAAGGGAATCTACTCTGATATTTGCAGTATAGGTCCTTCTACTAACTGTCAAAAGTTTGAGGCCGAGACACTTTTTTCTTGAATTTTTTTGAGTCTCTTCATGAATAGTAAGCTAATTTGTCTTATAACTCCTGAAGTAAAAAGTAGATTTAACATTTTATTGCATTTTTTAATCCCTCGTTCAATTTTACATATATGTGAAGAGTTTCAACATTGCTGGTGTTTGCTAGCATTCAGGAAAAAATATTTAGTGACATGGCCATCATAAACACAAAATTCAAGATTGCGGCGCCCATCCCTACAATAAACTATAGTGGACCTGTATTTATTTATAATTAGAACTGGTAATTTAGCTAATGAAATTAAACTGAATACAAGTGTCATTTATAGCAATAATTTATCTGTGTAATTGATAGTTGTTCACCATTTGATATGACTGAAAATAATTTTGAAAGCAATTTGTCAGACATGTATATAGTTTATATATTAGTAATAATATTAATATAATACTAAATTATATTATACACCTGTAACAGGGGATTTGGTGGTGGGTGGGGGGGGGGACTTTTTAGCAGCATAGCTGTACACAATATTAAATAATTGAATTTAAATACAATACTGTGAAACAAGTTATGTTTGATTTTTATAAATCCTCACCTATTTTAACTTTCGCTTTTGCATGTTTCATGTTTAGTTTTACATTATAATAGCATCTGTTGGAAACATTTTTACCTAATTCCCACAATGGAATTAGAATAAATTGTACTTTTTGACAATCACGGCCACATTGCCTGAGCATTTAAAATTACATGTTGCACAGATATGAAATTAATTCAAGTAACATACTTTGCCATGAATATAATATATTATGCATAAATAATATGTCAAGTTAGGCCTTGCCACCCGGATGCAATGACATATGGTACAACGTTGTCAGATTAAAAACAAACAAGCCACAGTAATAGAAGGCAAATAATACACAATTGGCGGCCATTTTAAATTGTTAATTAGGTCACCGCACATCCTATCGAAAAATAAATATGTCAAGTTAGGCCTCGCCACCCCGGACGCAATGATATATGGCACTAAGTTTTCCGCTTAAAAATAAACAAGCCACAGTAATAGAAGGCAGAATTTCTCAGCTTCCAATTTAATTAGCCACGATAAACAAGCCACAAATATTAATTGTTAATTAGATCACCACCCATCCTATCGAAAAATAAATAATATGTCAAGTTAGGCCTTGTCACCCGGGACGCAATGATATATGGCACTACGTTGTCCGTTTAAAAATAAACAAGCCACAGTAATAGAAGGCAGAATTTCTCAGCTTCCAATTTAATTAGCCGTGATAAAATCTCCCTTATCTCTTAGGTCATCATTACACTTCCTGGTATTAAATTACGTCACCAAATAATTCATAACTCCGCTTAGAATTAACGTTCACTCTTCATCGTGATACCGTTGGATTCATCTTGTCAAGCTGTATCCATCTGTTATGATTTCATAAGTAAAAACCCAATTTTTAAATATTGACAAAATTGCTAGTATTAAAAAGCTATGATTATTTCAACCAATCACTGTGCACAAAATATTAGATGGACCTTGTCAGCGAAACCCCAGATGACGTCTGTTATTGTCACATGATGTTTGATTGATTGATTAATTTAGGAACCGACATCACAGCATTCGGGACATTCCCATAAGCGCTCCGTCCCCATCCTCAGCAGCCAGCGAAGACTTCCAACACTAATAGTTCCTGTAGCAATCTGATTATATGTCCGTCTCACCTTTCCTCTGAGCGTAGAGCGTCGGCCAGATCCTCTCGCCACACCTTGATATTTGAATGAATGAATGACATTGGAAGCCTGAATGGTCTTTACAGAAGCCATGTTTGATGATGCAATGGAAAAGTCCGGGGTGACGCCGTAAATAACTTCTAGTTCATGCAGGGTATTGGTATTTTATTGTGATATAATAGACAGTATAGACCTGGTGTCAGGTCTTAGTCAGATATGACTGAGCTACCGTATAACAGTAGACGGTACTTCCTGCTTTCTGTTAGCGCCGAACGTTGAGCGGCGCTTACCAAACCCGACACCCCACATTGTGCCAACGGCTTTGGGTGGAAAAGCACAATGGTAAGGGTACAACCCTTACCCTGATGCAAGGAAATGCAATCTAAAGACAAAATGTCATGGCAGGGCAGACCAGGCCCTACGCCTTGGTTGGCGGCTGATCTAGGATTGAGGCTCCGACAGGCGGACAGTTAGAGCATTGCTTTGCTGATCCAGCAGCTTCTGCAGCTTGTCTTGTTCCAGATGTAGAGGTGTTACCTTTCCTCTGGAGTGAACTAGGCAGGTCGAGAGAGGGATCATGCTGCATGGGCAACACATGATCTCTATATTTTAGCCCAGGCTTTGTGCTATGGAGAGGCAATAACTCCATCCCTGGTCTTAACTCGTCTCGGAATCAAAAGCGAGAGGCAACTGTTACAGGTTATAAGTCCCTGTCAATTGGCATAGATATGGGGTGCCACGCGTTGCCTCTGACGGTGGGAGACACCTACAGGTGTCACTGATAAAATACTGCCCGCCTCAAGCTGGACAGCCCCCGGCCAATTTGGTGCTGATCCGCCACAGCCTGCCTGCTTCAATGGGTGTTTGGGGCTAGGACAAAATCTGAATCGCAGGCTGTAAAACCAATGCACCTGGTACAAATAAAAAGAAAAATAGAAAATTCCTCAAGCTACAGCTTGTAACCTGGAACGTGAGAACCATGTGTCCAGGATTTTCCACTGACTTGACCAGTATTGACGATGTGAGAAAAACGGCTGTAATTGATGCTGAACTCAATCATCTTAACATTGATATTGCTGGCCTGCAGGAGACTTGCCTCGCTGAGGAAGGGTCACTCAGGGAGAACAATTACACCTATTTTTGGAAGGGTAGAGGGCAGGCAGAAAAAAGGCAACATGATGTGGGCTTTGCAGTGAAGAATTCGCTACTGGGAATGATTGAAATTCCAGCAGGAGGAAATGAAAGACTATTATCCCTGCACTTGGCAACCTCTTGTGGTTTTGCCACCATTATTACTGCATATGCACCGACACTCGATTCATCTTATGATGTGAAGGATTCGTTCTATGAGGAGTTAGACTCCGTGATCAAGGCAGTTCCAAAATCTGACTACATTTATATGCTCTGTGATTTCAATGCTCTTGTGGGCAAGGACTCGAGTTCATGGTCAGTGTGCCTTGGAAAATACAACATCGGTCGCATGAATTAAAATGGGCAAAGGCTGCTGAAGCATTGCACCAGAAATGACCTATGTATTACAAACTCCTGTTTTTAAAACAAAAGAGATTCATAAAGTCACATGGAAACATCCAAGATCCGGCCATTGGCACCAGCTGGACTTCATCACATGGAGACAACATCTGAACCATATATCATTGACTCGAAGTTACCACAGTGCTGACTGTGATACGGATCATTCTTTGGTTGTTGCAAGGGTTAGACTGAGACCAAAGAGAATCTACACAGCTAAACACAAATCTAGCCCCAGGATTAATATTATTAACACTCACGATCATGAAAAGTGCTTTCAGTTTCAACAGCAACTTGAAGACGCTTTCACTGATCTCCTTCTTCAGCGTTCCGAGCCATTGAGGTTCTTTGCTGCAGATACAATCCGTCTCCATTCGTCCTCTCTGGGGTCAACTTAAGGAAACTCTTTATAAAACTGCCGTAGGGGTTTACGGCACTGTGGATCATAAGAGGCAGGACTGGTTTGCGGCAAACAGCCAGACTCTAGCCCTTGATTGATAAGAAGAAGATAGCTCTTTTGAGAAACAAGGAAAGACCAATGCGTAACACTCTGAGTGAGCTAAAGCAAGCTAGGAAGGATGTGCAAAAGGCTGCCAGGCAGTGTGCAAATGATTATTGGATCAATATTGAGTCCATTCAAATCGCAAGTGATAAGGGAAATATAAGAAGCATGTATGAAGGAATAAAGAAAGCCTGTGGTCCAGTGATCAAAAGAAGTGCACCATTGAAAACCTTGACTGGAGAAATCATAACTGATAAGAAACAGCAGATGGACAGATAGGTAGAGCACTATTTGGAGCTTTACTCAAGTGAGACCAAACTAGTGGATGATGCCCTCAACGCCATAGAGGCTCTACCAACTCTTGACCACCTGGACACACTTCCCACCATAACAGAAGTTAAGTGTGCTATAAATGAACTTGCATCTGGCAAGGCTCCAGGTAAGGATGGGATTCCAATAGAGGTTATCAGGAGTGGGCAAGACACACTCACTCTACAGATCCACCAGCTAATAGAGCTATGCTGGCGAGAAGGACAAGTCCCACAGGATTTCAAAGATTCAAGCATCATAACACTGTACAAGAACAAGGGTGATCGGAGCGACTGCAACAACTATAGGGGTATCTCACTTCTGTGTATTGTTGGAAAAGTATTTGCCAGAATTGTTCTGCGCAGACTTCAAGTCCTAGGAGATCAAGTCTACCCTGAATCACAGTGTGGCTTTCGGCAGAATCGGTCTACCATTGATATGATATTCTCATTGTGACAAATGCAAGAAAATGCCGTGAACAGAATCAACCACTGATTATTGCCTTCATCGACCTCACAAAGGCATTTAATTTGGTCATTCGTGAGGGCCTGTTCAAGGCACTAAAGAAGATTGGCTGCTCACCAACTCTTCTGTCCATTGTGGAATCGTTCCACACAGGCATGAAGGGTATAATCAAGTTTGATGGTGCAACTTCTGAAGAGTTTGAAATCAAGAGTGGAGTTAAGCAAGGTTGTGTACTGGCTCCCACCCTCTTTGGAATATACTTTTCACTTCTACTGAAATATGCCTTTCGTGATCAGGATGGTGGTATATACATTCACTCACGCTCAGATGGCGGCCTCTACAATGCTCAGAGATTGAAGGCCAAGACCAAAATTAGGAGGGTACTGATTAGGGAGTTGCTTTTTGCAGATGATGCTTCAGTTACGACCTACTCTGAGGAAGAATTGCAATGTCTACTATCTGCATTCTCCAATGCTTGTTCTGAATTAACAATTAGCAAAAAGAAGACACAGATTATGTCACAAGGTGCACACGGGCTACCATCAATCTTTATTGACGACACCAAGCCAGAGATGGTAGACCATTTTACATATCTAGGATCAGTGGTAAATAGCAAATTATCCCTAGATCAGGAAATCAACATCCGGATTGGTAAGGCAGCAACAACAATGAACAGGTTAAAAAAAAGTCTGGGAGAACAGGAAGCTTACTGCCAAAACAAAAGTCCTTGTCTATCAAGCCTGTGCCCTTAGTACTCTTCTTTATGGCAGTGAAACCTGGACAGCTTACTCACACCAAGAGAAACGTTTAAACAGCTTTCATATGCGGTGTCTGCGAAGAATTCTTGATATTAAGTGGCAAGACAAAATCACAAATACTGAAGTATTGGAAAGATCATTGTGTGACAGTTTATTTCATGCTCAGTCTTCGTAGACTTAGATGGATAGGACATCTTAGGAGGATGGATGATGGTAGAATACCAAAGGACATTTTTTTGGTGAATTACAGATGGGTAAGAGATCTCAGGGTCGGCCTCTACTACGATACAAAGATGTGTAAGTGGGACATGATTGATAATGCACATTGGGAGCAAGTTGCCGCTGAACGTGTTGCATGGAGGGCAAACATCAGAAATGGAATAAAGACAAAGGAGAAAATTATTGCAGACTAGCTGGCCCGGCTTCGCCCAGGCCCTGGCAGGGATCTATCTGTCTGTCTGTCTGTCTGTCTGCTTGTCTATCTGTCTGTCTGACCCGGCCCGGCTTCACCCAGTCCCTGGTGGGGAGCATCTAATTTAATTCATATAAGTAGTCATATAAGCTCCCGTTCCCGACTGTCTGTCTGTCTGATGACCCAACTGTCTGTCTATCTATCTATCTGTCTGCCTGCCCGTCCGTCTCTCCCTCCATCTATCCCACCCTCTCTATCTATTGGGTCAGATCTATCTATCTATCTATCTATCTATCTATCTATCTATCTATCTATCTATCTATCTATCTATCTATCTATCTATCCATCTATCTAACCAAAGATATAGCAATGCTACTAAAAGTTATGTCCATTTATGTATTTTTTCTGATGTTAAGTCATGTAATTTAAATATTAAATTTAGTAAGTAAATAGCTGGGGAAAAAAACTATGACAGTTGGTTGCACAGGAATGAAAAGAAGACGTGTAGAAAATTTCATCTCAATCGGATGGACCGTTCGCGATCAATCTCTTATCTTACTGTCTTTCTAAATCTCTTTTCTTACTGTCTTCCTCAATCTCTTTGAATTTCCGGTTTGTTTTTCACTTTTCCTAATGTGGCCTCATATCTGTTTGTGGTATGGTGTCTTCATTATTGTGTGCCATGCCAATAAGCGTAGGAGATCATGGTTCGTCGTCTCGCATAATCCCCAGTCTTGGATCTGCTATATCGACTATGACTTGTCGGCCATTTGACTTTTTCTTCCCCTGCTCTCCTAAAATTTGGTCAGTTATCACTAAGTTTTATTACTCCTCAAAATGTGCTACAAAGTCTTGACTGTCTGTGTGTAGTTTCTCAGATCATTTCATGGTGGACTAAAGACCTGTTTCTTAAAGACTGCCTCACTTGTTTTTCTCTCTGTTCATGGTGTTTCTTACCTTTTCCTTGGAGACATTTTTAATGTCGTTAAATTTTTTTTCAGCATATTTGCTTATTGTCCATGTTTCACATTCATACAACAGTATACTGTTCAATATAGCATTTCAACACCCTTTCTCGCTGCAGTTGCGAGTTTTTGATTGACTCTTTCAGAACATACATACTCATTTTGGTTTGGCTAAGGATTTGAATAGCAAAAACACAAACAATAGATTGCATGATTTATTGCTTGGCATATTTTGCTGCATCTCATCAGGTACATACTACAAAAATCACACAACATAAAGTAACATAACTAGATAATCCCTTCAAGCTGAAATATACACATGTTTCCACAGTAATTTCAATTGTCTAGCACAGTGCTTTTAAACTGACTATCACGTCTTTTTGTTTGCACAAAACGTGGCCTATACAGATTAATCACCGGTCATGTGATTGATAGAGACAATGCATTTTGCTTATTGTTTGACACACAAAATAGTCGCTTGTTAAAGGTTGCAGAAAAATCATGATTAATCTACCTAGGCCAGTTTTGTGCAAACAAAAAGACATGATAGTCAGTTTAAAACTACAGTGGTAGACAATTGAAATTACTGTTCAAACATATGTATATTTCAGCTTGAAGGATTTATCTAGTTATTTTACTTTATATTTTGTGATTTCTGCAGTATATACCTGGTGAGATGCAGTGAAATATGCTAGGCAATAAATTGCGCAATCTATTGTTTGTGTCTTTATTATTCAAATTCACTATGGGAAAACATTGTTTTGGTTCTCTAAGGGTTTTCAGCATTCTTCCATAAGAACACATTTTTTGTCGCTTCAATAGTTATTTTTTGGTTCATTTACTAATTGTCCACATGCAAAAGTTCTTTAAAATCTAAAGACAGGATTTACATATATATTCACAAGATTGCTAGACAACATGCAAATTAGTTACCAATAAGTAAATTTTTGAACCTGTCAGCTCCAAATAATGACAGGGCCTTGCTGCAGGGGCAAAGTACTTAGATGCATGGCCAACTCGACACCCCTGTGGTCTACAACTGATATTTCTGTGAAATTACAGGATATATTATATAAGATGTCAGTTTGTAACCATCACTAGGCAGGCAGAGAGATGGATTATGCTGCATGGGCAGCACATGGTCTCTACAATTCAGACCTGGCTTTGTGCTATGGAAAGGTATAATGCCCTTTTTGAAGTACAAAGCCAGGGCTAAATTGTAGAGACCATGTGTTCTCCATGCAGCATGATCCCTCTCTCTGCCTACCTAGTTTACCCCAGAGGAAAGGTAACACCAATATAGCTGGAACAAAACAACCTGCAGAAGCTGCCGAATCAGTAATGCAACGCTCCAACTGTCTGCATGTTAGAACTTCGATCTAGACCAGTTGCCAAATTGTCAGAATAATTTATATGGCATTTTTTGTGCCCTTCCCCTCTACATATCTAGTGTTCATCACTAATTTCTGGTCTATCTTGTTTCTGATCTTCACATGATGATTCTCAATAAGTAACATGATTCAGAAGACTTACTGCGCAATGATCTTCACATCTAAATTAGATGGTTACTTTGGCAGGCTATAAATCATCCAGTGCTTCACCGGCTTGCGCAGGCCACCATGCCTCTTCATAAACTGCAATCTCCTCTGGCATGGATCAATTCATGTGTTGACTCCGTTCCATGACATGACACAAGACTGTTAAGGATTTTCACACGCTGTCTTCCTATATCTCTCTTTCCACAAATCTTTCCGGTTGTTACATTTCTAGTGTTTTTCTTCTCATATTCTGGCCAAAAGATGATTTATTCGTTCTGATGTTTGTATTAAATTGTCTTTGCGACTTAGCCTCCCTCAAAATAACCCAGCTTGCTCATTTTGGCTGTCCAAAAGCTTTAAATATGCATTTCAATAGGTCATCAGAAATGCACCCACCTTTACAACTGCCATTTCACTGTGGCATTTTGTTTGTCACATTTTAACATCTATGTCGTTCATTATGACATCTTGTCTGTCCTTAAAAACATTACAGATGAAAGCTTTATTAAGGCTAATCTGTGGCATATTTTTCTATAGATCTTATTATATCGTTAAATATTTAAGGATCCTTTTTCACACACCTTGAGGAATGGGGCATATGGTGCTAGCCACATATTCTTATAGACCAATCAGCACTCGAGGGGTGATGGTGGTCAATATCATGAATGCTGCCTTTACATCCTAAGACTTTCTGGTATTCAGCTTAGGCTAGACTGACCTTGGAGCCCAGATCAATTTACAAATCCACCTTGATGGGAATTCGAACCCATGACCACTTGGCAGGCAGGCAAGAGTGCTAGCCACTACACTACTGCAGCTCTTAACTCATTATATAGGAAAGCGTTGACCAAACTTGGTTGAACATCAAGAATACAATTCAATCTACCACAGAAGAATGTCTAGGTGTGTTAAACACGCATAGAAAGAACAGATGGTTCAATCAAAAATGTGAAGAAGCAGTCATTAGGAAAAAGAATGCCAGACATTTATGGTTAAATGACATCAACAACATCCAAAAGGAAGAGCAATATAGAAATGAATGTAAAGAGACTACAAAAATAGTCTGACAGCAGAAGCGAGAATATATGAGTAATATAATCAAAGATATGGAAACTAATCACCAGAAAAACGAATCCAGAAAGTTTTTTAAAGAACTGAAGTCAATGAAACAAGGGCAACCAACACAAGACATATGGTTTAAAAGAAAAAAATGGGAATATGATAAATACCAATGAGGAAATGTGCAACACATGGAAAGAATATTTTGTTGAATTACTAAATTGTGAAGCTCCAAGTACATCTAAAGCTATACAAACTAATAATAAAAATCTGGAGGACAGAAGAATTACCCCATGACTGGAAAGAGTCATTATTGATACCTATCTTTAAGAAAGGAGACAAGTTCCAATGTGAAAATTATAGAGGAATATCACTTGTCCACAAGCTATAAGATACTATCCGCAGTATTACTAAATAGACTAAAACCATATTCAGAAGACATATTAGGTGACTACCAGGTGGGTTTAAGACAAAACAGATCAACAATAGATCAGATATTCATCTTACGACAAATAGCCGAGAAAAATTGGGAATATAAAAGAGATCTCCATAACATTTTTGTGGATTTTAAAAAAGCTTACGATAGTGTCCATAGGAATAGTCTATGGAATGCTATGCGGGAATTTGGAATATCAAGGAAGTTAATCAACATGACCAGACTATGCATTGAATATACCTATAATATAGTAACATATAAAGGCAGGAAATCAGACCCTTTCCAAATAACATCTGGCTTGAAACAAGGTGATGCACTATCGCCGCTTCTCCTCATTCTGGCTCTAGAAAAAGTTGTAAGGAAGATAAAGGAGGAATGTAATATTGGAGGAACATCCAGACTGCTTGGTTATGCAGATGATATAGATATTATAGGGGAAAATGAACAAAAGACATTGGAAATATTGACTCACTTAAAAGGAAAAGCCCAACAGATGGGGCTGGTTATCAACCAAGAAAAGACAGAATATATGGTAATTTCAAGAGAAGGAATGGCTAAAAACTCTGACCACATACAAGTAGATAATATGACCATTAAAAGAACGGAAACATACAAATACCTGGGTACAATCTTCAACTGCTCCAACATCATAAGGGAAGAAATAAAACTAGAATCAATTCTGGAAATAAGATATACTATGCACTACAACATCTACTAAATTCAAATGCGCTATCTCGTAACACCTAAATCACAATACACAAAACACTGATCAGACCAGTTGTGCTGTATGGCTCTGAAACCTGGAGTACAACGAAAGGAGACGAAGCCTTGTTACAAACCTTTGAGAACAAAGTTTTAAGACGCATCTGTGGACCCATTAGGTTTATAAAAAGCACTTATAGAACCAAATGGGAATCAGAGCATCCAGGCCACAAGAAGGATGATGCATATTACAAACTCGACCGAAGAGAACAAGTAGCAATCTTCAGACTCTGCACAGGACATAACAGGCTGAAATACCACTTGTTCAATAAACTAAAGATAGAGGATACAGATGAATGTAATTGTGGAACTGGTAAAATGACAGCTAAACATTTGCTGCAGGAGTGCCCAACATATGCAGAACAGAGAAAGATATTTTGGCCCACACCTGGAGATATCAAAAGCTCAAGTTCACTGCAACTTACTTTAACTACATTCATGTTGACATTTAAAGGTGCATGAAGAAGTATTTAGACTTCCGCACTTCATACCACAGGCATGTCGGTTACAAAAAGCGGCCCAGAGGCATGAAATGGATTATTGCTTGGATAGCAAATCCATTACGCGGAAAGTCCGAATCAAAAGCTCAGTGTGTGGGCTTCAAAAAAAAAAAGGTGGAAAAAGTGTCCTAGTGGCACGAAATGGAATATTGCTTGGATAGCAAATCCATTACGTGGAAAGTCCGAATCGAAAGCTCACTGTGTGGATGTCATCTGCAGACTGCATTCTTCTGGTCTCCGGAAGAACAGCCTATGGTGAACGGAACGCCCAATATACGGAAGTGAGGCTAAGCAGCCATGTGCAGGACGTGACGATTCCTTGGGTGAGCCCAGTACCAGAGCGCTGTGTCGGCTCTGCAAGTATGGAAGCCTCCTTGGATGGCGGGGAATGCCCATGGTCTGCCCCTGCCTTCCCTTGAGGGCCGACCAGGATGTCTTTGGCTGTTCTGTATGGGCCAGCTGGGATGGGGGATAACACCACAACAGTGAGAGCCAAACGTCCTAAGAAACCCCCGGGAAGGTTAACCTGGTCAACAAATGCCCGCAGAGGTTGGATGTGTGGCCTAACGGCGCAAGAACGCAGCTCTGCTGTAAACAGGCACAACGCAATCACGTCCGAAAAAAGAAACTCCAGATGAATGCAGAAGAAGAAGAAGAAGAAGGACCCATTAGGGATACACAAAGTGGAGAGTGGAAAAGAAGAAGTAACAAAGACATTTATGATCTGTTTAAGTCCCCGCTAATCACTGGTATCATGAAGGCTAATAGACTACAATGGCTGGGGCACATAGAAAGAATGGAAGACAATAGGGAAACAAAACTTGCTTACACTCAGGAAATAAATGACCGTAGACCCCGAGGTAGACCAAGAAGACGGTGGAGAGATAATATATGCACAGACCTACAAGCACTTGGAATCAACGACTGGCAAGAGAAGGTCAACCAGAGAGACGAATGGAGACGGATTGTATCTGCAGCTAAGAACCTCAATGGCTCGGAACGCTGAAGAAGAAGAAGATATAATGAAAACAAACTGGGGGACAGTATACATCACCTTTTTTTATTCACTCATATGTTCCTGATAAAATTGATTGTCAGTTTGTTCTTACAGCTACTGTTTGCTGTCAATAATGTCACATTGTATTCTCAAATATTTGCCACCAGTATTTAACTGTTGTAAATGTTTTATCTCCTCACGTTTTAACTGTGTCGGCTCTGTGGCGGGGGTGGTTCATAATTCCGCATACAGAGCTTGAAACACAGCTGTTGGTGATTTGACATCCAGATTGCCTTGTGTTGGTTTTCAAACAATGGTATGAGTGCCGGTCGCTCAGACAGCAACTGAAAACTACTAAACATAAACTTGCCAAGAAATCACAAACAAACTGTCATTTACTGCCAATATAGTACCTTGCTGTGTATGGCAGAGGGGTCTTTGAGCCTGAGGAATTAAGGCTGCATGGCTAGTGCAGTCGCCGCGAACTGTGCAGGTTAGGATTTTCTTTTTGCCCCCGACAAAAAAATCCCACACCTTACCGAGGGATCGAACCCGGGTCTCTCAAATGAGAGTCCGGCATTCTAGCCACTCGGCCAGCCTCTCCTCTCCAAGAAATCACAAACACCCAAAAAAGTGCTCGGGTTGACTGCAGTATCCTGTAAAGAATATGCAACTAACCTTTTTTTTAAAAAACTTCTCTTAATCAGGTCTATATAGCAAAAACATAGAAGTATTTTTACTTGTATAACTCTTGATAATAATGTCCTGAGAACATAAAAGGCATTGTTTGTGCCCTTTCCATCTTCAGATCGACATTGTTCATCTCTGATTTTATCTTGTTTCTTACTCTGCTCATGATTCTCAGTAATAACATTGGCATGACTCATTAGATTAACTGTGCAATGATCTTCAAATCTAAAGCCCCTGGCACCTTGGCAAATCCATAAGTATGGATTTTAACAGGTCATTAAGCACATACCCACAGTTATAAATGCTGTGACATCTTGTCTGTCATGGAGACACTGAAAAACATTGCACATGAAATTAAAGACATCTAACTACTAAGATAAACCAATTACTTGATAGCAGCGTTCTCTCTCAATATGGCATTGATTCCTGATCACTGTGACCAAGCAAATCATAACTGAATTTTTAATGTACACATAATTTATTATAATACTTTCGCCTGACAGCCCTCCTCCACTTTTACAGTGTTCCTAGTTTACATCACCTGTAAAGACCCAGGGCAAAATGCTTCACATTGGCATCAAGATGCTTCAAATGGTCAAAATATGTATTTTATCTTTGGTCATTTGTAATATGTTGAAGAACCATTGTGTGGATACTTTCTAATCTTCAAGGGCACTGATTATTGTCATCACACTTTACCCCCTGCCAGAAAGCTGTGCAGGCAATTGCTTGTGAACTTGCTATGTGATCCTTCAGATGAATAATGGCATCTGTACACTCCAACATGTTTAGGATTTTGGCTGTATCAGGATGCCCTGGACATGGCCATTCATGCAACTTGGTCTCTTTACTCTCTGAAACCACAACTCTGAACTTCCCACCTAGCTTCTATCAACTGCTATTTCATATAAAACGGCAAAGCACAATTTTGCTATCGAATGTACATCAAATAACAACATAAGTTATTCTTTCTTTCTCCACGACCAAGAATTCATTGTCAGGCAGGTTATTATTAGTAACTGCCATTTTTATGAATTATTACAGTGGCACTATCTCTGCTGGTGACTGCAGTTGTGCACATGCAAAAGGAAACACATCTGTGTCGCAATACTTTTGGTATAAGAAAACACACACAATATTACATTTTGTGCAACTGTTTTAATAAATTTTGGTGAGAATTTAGAAGGATGTTATATTCTAGAATTCCAGAACATGTCAGACTAATATTTATTACATTTAATCACAGTAACACAAGTATTTGTACTTTACAATTGATGAATATTTCCAGAGAATAAGAAATGATGTTGACATATCGTTTCTTACATTTCAGGTTAGAAAATACCAGAACAGAAGATGTCAGGACTTGCTGCTGGAGACAGGATCCAATCAAGAGAAGAGTGTCTGACACTAGAAGGAAGACCTGCTTCTGAAACCACAGGGCTCAACACAGGCATATATGCAGCAGAGGGCAGGCAACTGTTGAGTAGGGAACTCATCTCTGATGCTGTGTGGAGGAGAGCAAACAAATATACATTTTATGAAAGTGACAAAACACCCCTAGACACTGCAGTTGAAGCCTGCAACGTGACATTTCTGGATATATTTTTCGACTGTGTATATTTAGATGAACAAGTTAAGACAAGAATGGTCAGTAATGCCTACACAAACTTCTTTCAACAAGTTAAGTCCAGGATGGTCAGTAATTTCAACACAAACTTTTTTCAAAGTAAATTTAGCCATATTACCAGAGATCACGTTTCAATGGTTAAACGACTCTTGGAATTAGGAGCAAATGTGAATGGTGGGCCATCAGTTTTCCCTTTGTCTGTGGCAACTAAAGCTGGTAGTTATCCATTGGTTGAGTTGCTTTGTCAGCATGGTGCTGATGTGAACAAGACTGATGGGACGTGTTGGTTTTATCATCCCCCGTTAAGTATTGCAGCAGAACATGGTCATTATGACATGATTGAAGTGATATTAAGATTTGGAGCCAGTGTTAATGTACTGAATGATACAGCAGTTGATCTGGCCCTTATTTCTGGCCACACGGACTGCGCTAAACTTCTACTGCAGCATGGTGCAATCTTTGATGTCACCAGTGCTTTATACGATCTTATACAAGATGAAAGTGTGGCCCGCATTAACTTCTTGAATGTGTATTGCAGGCATGAAATTCAACAATATATTTGTAAAGACCAGCAGGATTTGTTGCTGTTAGCAGTAAGCGGAAGAAATATTGAATTCATTAGCCATTTTATTGATACAGTATTTGACATTACAGGCAAGTATCCTTGTTGGGAAGAACTGTTAGCGAAGTCAGGAAACGGAGAAATTGCCTCATTTCTAATTCAGAAAGGAGCAGATGTAAGTAAGCTGGTAGAAACACGTGGTGGCCACACTCCTCTGTATCTTGTTCTAGTTAGGAAATATATGAACCCCACACTTAAGGTACAGGTAGTTAAAGTACTGCTTGAAAATGGAGCTTCTCCTAATATTCGTGGTGACACATCGCCATTAATGCTTGCAGCTTTAACCAACAACAGTACAGATCTGCTTCAGTTACTATTAGACTATGGGGCTGACATTAACTGGAGAGATAAAGAAGGTGATACAGCCTTTTCCTATTCTGTCTATCAAGGTTGTAATAGCAATGCTGAATTTCTAATCAGCTGTGCTAAAGACAAACATTTTATCAACTCGCAAAATAATGAAGGATTGACAGTTTTGATGCAAGCAGCAAGATACAGCAATGTAGCTGTGGTCAAGGGGGTGATAAATCACAACCCTGATATGAATATGGCAGATAACAATGGCAATACAGCCTTGCTGCACGCAATAAACAGATCCCCTAATAATGGCACCCATGATGGGACGGTTGACATTGTATCCACTCTAATTAATGCAGGCTGTGATGTTAACTTGCAAAATAATGATGGCCTGTCACCATTAATGTTGGCTGCAAGCAGATGCAGCAAAGAGATTGTACAGATTCTTCTGGATGCAGGAGCTGACATTAATGCCGTCAGTAAAACAGATAGGACAAAGACAGCCATGTCATACTTCCAGCCCATGGATGTTGATA
Source organism: Cepaea nemoralis (assembly GCA_014155875.1). Lineage (NCBI taxonomy): Eukaryota > Metazoa > Mollusca > Gastropoda > Stylommatophora > Helicidae > Cepaea > Cepaea nemoralis. The sequence continues at coordinate 26,112 of JACEFZ010001410.1, forward strand.
ACGAATGTATAACAGCCTGCCTAGAAGTTTTCCTTGCTCAAGGTGCCTGTTTGTCTTATTTACAACCTAAAATGTTTCATAGAATTTTATTTTGTAATGACAGTGATGCTATTTGTAAACTTATATCAAATGGAACAGGACCCATAACTGTAAGGTCAGACAAATACTTTAGCTACTTCTCACCCGCTGATCCCACATTTGACATATCACCTTTATGTACAGCACTGGTAAGTGGTAATGCATCCCTGGCTCGTCATATTGTTGACATCATGTGGCTTACAAAATCTGATCTGACTTCACTAACGCATAACAAACCTGTTCATTCATATCTGGAAAAGGAAAACCTTACACAGAGTTTGAATCTGCTTGGTGAGATGTCTTCACAGCCAGTGTCCCTGTTCAGGCTGGCTTTTGTAGAAGTATCATCTGCTGTGGGGACAACCCCTGGCCATGAGAACCGTGTTAACAAGTTATCTCTACCTCTGGTTTTGAAAGACAAACTGTTGTTTAAATCCACTATAGACTTTGTAACACCAACAATGGACAGGATTCCTTCTAGGCGACTGCCCTTTGATCCATCTCCAGAACTATACATCAATGTGCTTGATTGCTGTAAATGCTGTCGGGTGTGGAAAAATTTGAAATCGAATGATTTTAGAAAATATTTTGACAAGTGTTTTGCATGTATTAAACACAAATGCAGTGAATGTTTTTTAGAGCGAAAGACCCTGGTGAATGGGTCAGAACCACAAATTGAAGACCACGGGTTCATATTTGGATTGCACAATACAAATGATGAAGTGTGGAAACTGCCAAAACCTTTAGAACGCAAGGCAGTCTGCTTGCCACTCCCTACCACAGAGACCCTTTCTATCAACGATTATTGTATGTACACCATGAAATGATAGAATTATTTAATGCAAATGGCACTATTATATCTGTTGATGGTTTCATCTCATCTCAGTTCTCTTATAGCTTGCGGTTTCAAGGTGAGCCATAAACAGCAGGAGAGTGCCCGTTTATGGGCTCCATATATCAAGATTCCCATGGACTCTATTATTCCCTCTGCCCATCATTTACTTGGTCAATCTCTTCTCATTCCATTTGATTTGTACATCATTGCTTGTTGTGGTATAACTCATATTTTATAAAAATTACTGTTGATGCATAATTGTTTGTTAATTGTAAATAAAAACAAATGAAATATTTTATGACAATAATAAATAAATATTATGTTGCGCTCATATATTTGAAAAATCTGCTTGTTTTTTGGTTTGGTTAAAAGTTTGGGGTAAGTTTTATATGTCTCATGACAATGAAACTAAAATAATACAGCACATTTATGCACTTGGAACTCACTAGTAATAATGGGAGGCAGCAGCATAAACCTGCACCGAGACAGTCACATGGGCAAATATTATCCAGGACACCCAGGGTTGAGATCTGTGGAGAGACATGGAAGCCTAAGCCAGCTGGAAAACACATTATGATCTTCTTCTTCTTCTTTCGTTCGCTTGAAATATGTCTATAACTGCAATGCTGTCTCTTGTATGAATTGAACTTATTTTCAGTTCACACAGCGGTCCATGGAGTTTATCTTCCACTGTCATCTCTCTAGGCCTGAAGGTTTGCCTAGATTTGTTATATTTCGGGCAGTCTTGGAGTATGTGCTCTGCTGTCTGCGATGCCAATCCACATGTGCACATGGCTGTTTCACCAATCTTGAATTTTGTATACATGTGGTTATGTAATCTATTGTGCCCTGTTCTGAGGCGCAGAGTAATGACTTGTTCTGGTCTCTCCATAACGTGGTAGTCATCTTGAGCAGATTTTGGTGGCTTTCTGACTGATTTGATCATTCTTTTCTTTTGGTGGTATGTAACTGGCACATCAGGCTGTTCTTCTTTGGCTCCTTCCTTAGCCAATTGATCAGCTCTGTCGTTTCCAGGTACTCCACAGTGGGATGGTGACCTTATGCTGACTGCTAAGTTCAGAAAGTAGTCTCCTTAATACTGGCAATTTCCCAGACAGGATCACCTCGAGTACTGATTTTGCATCTGTCAATAGCACCACAGGTTGTGTACCATTGCTGGTATTTAGTAATTTCTCTGTTGCTATCTTGATTGCCTCAATTTCAGCATCGTAGTTATGGCAGTACTTTCCTGTCGGTACTCTAGCTGTGTCCCTAGTATTATTTAGGTATTCTATGTACACTCCCGCTCCTCCATTTCGAACAGCATTTTCTGCTGATCCATCTGTGTAGACTCGGATCCAGAGGTCCTGTGGGTATTCTTCATCAAGGAAGCTGAGAGTGGCTGTTCTGCGCTGCACACTGTTCTGTTCTTCCTTGTCAAATATTCCTCTCACTTTTGTCTGGATTTGTAATGATAGTCTATGCTCATCTTTCCATGGAGTTCGCTCTGGAATAGTTGTTAGGGGGATACCAACTGTGGGTAGATCGGTGGTTTCTCTGCAGAGTCGTTTGGCCTGGTGGATAAAACTACTTCTTTTCAACCACCCCATAGCTAGGTTTTCAAATCTAATCTTCATAGGTGGCCTGGCAAGCTGAGGAACTTTTCTGCTTGTATTAGCATTTTCGTATCTCTGCGCTCACTCAGTGCTTGTGTCCTCCCCATCTTCTCCATTTCCACTATAGGGGTTGATCTCATCCCTCCTGTGGTGACTCTAAGTGCTTGATTTTGCACTTTTTCCAGCTCTTGTAGTGTGGTTTTTTATGCCGAACACCACGCAGTTGACCCAGGTGTGGTCTTATGCTCTGTTGATAAACTTTGCTAAGTATTTTCCCACTGGCTCCCCATGTGGTTCCACTTAGCTTTCACAGGATGGCTATTTTCCTTCTGGCTTTTGCTACTGCTTTGTTGATGTGCTTTCTCCATGTCAGCCTGCCACCAAATGTTACTCCAAGGTATGTTGGTTCTTTATCTTCTCTTAGGGGTGTTCCATTTATCTGGATGGTCCCTGCCTTTTGTTTTGGAGAGAGGGTAAATAGGGTGGTGCTGCACTTGTCAGTGTTTATGCTGACACACCATCTATTTGCCTATGCAACAAATGTATCTAGAGCTCTTTGTAGCAATCTGGTGGCCACTGATGCATGTTCATTTGTGCTCCATAGAACCAGGTCATCGGCGTACATTGCCACCTTAATTCCATGCGGTAGATTAGCAATGAGATCATTGATGAAGATTAGAAAAAGTGTGGGGGACAATACTCCGCCCTGGGGAACACTGTTACGCAGTAGTACTTTCTTGCTCTTTAGTCCGTCTATCTGTACTCGGGCTCTTCTGTTGTGCAAGCATGCTTTCACCCATTTGTACATTATTCCATTGACTTTGCAGTTTCTCAGTTTATTCATCAGACCTTCTTTCCAGACTTTGTCAAAGGCTTTCTTCAAATCTATCCATGCCGCAAGCACCAGCTTCTTCTCTTGGAATGCATCCTCAATTTCTTGAAAGAGGTAGGTTGTCTGATCTTCCGTAGAGTAGCACTGCCTAAAGCCAGCCTGCTGTGGCACAAGGATGTTTTTAGTTTCAATGTACCACTGCAGTCTGTGATTGATGATGCGCTCCAGTGTTTTGCAGAGACAGCTGGTGAGGCTAATTGGTCTGTAGCTAGAGGCAATGGAACTATCTTTCCCTGATTTTAGGAGGGGTATCATGATTGCTTCTCTCCAGGCTTGTGGAACACTGCCTAAGGTCCAACTGTTATTGAAGATCTGCAAGAGCTTTGCTTTGGCCTCTGTTCCTAGGTTCCTGATCATTTCATTGGAGATACCATCAGCTCCTGGTGACTTTCTTATTTTCAATTTTGATATGGCTAGCTCCAGTTTGCTCATTGTGATGAGTGCTTCCAGAACCTCATGTACTATTTCCTTCTGTCCTGTATGTTGCCGTTTCTCTCGAATCTCTTGATGTTTTTCTGGACTCATTTTGATATTATATTGTGCGAATGAGTCCGCAAAATGGTCAGCTGCTTGCTTTCTTGTTAAGATGTTTCCATCTTTATGTAGTGCAATTTTTGAGTTTCTCCCTGTGCCCTCATCGTTAAGATGTTTTATTAGCTTCCACAATTTCCTTGTGTCTCTTTCAAAGTTCAGAGACTCTGTTTTTAGCTGCCAGCTTTTACGTCTAGCCTGCAGCTTGGCCCTTTGAAATTTGGCTTTTGCGTGCTGGAATTTATTGTGGTGCTCTTGGCTGGGCGTGGCCTCTGCTTGCTTTCTACACACTTCCACATCATTATGCAATTGTTCCAGTTCACTACTCCAGTAGGGTTTATATTGTTTACGGGCTCCTCTTGGTACTGTTTCTCGTGCTGCCTGTAGTATGCATTTCCCAAACTCTTCAACTACTTTATTTATGTCTTTCTCAGTGTTCAGGTTTCTAACCAGTATGTTGGTGCGATTCTTGTACATTGCCCAGTCTGCTTTATTGTAGTTCCACCTCGAGAGGGTGCTGCTTTCACTTACAAGCTCATTTTCTACAGTTAGAAAGACAGGCCGATGGTCACTGCCACCAAGTTGTTTCCCAACAATTCGTGTAATGTTCCACTCCAGGTCTTGTGAATGAAAAGCTAGGTCAGGTGTAGTTGTAGTGTGCCATGATCTTGAGTAGAAAGTATGTGGGTCGGACGGCTTGTTAACCAAGATGAATATATTCTCATCCTGCCAGTCTTCCAGTCTCTCTCCTCTCTGGTCCATGTGATCATAGCCCCAACTCTGCGATTGGCTGTTGAAATCGCCACACACAATCATTTTTTCTGTTAATGGTAGTGTGTCCAGTGCCTGTGGGCGGTCACTTTGATAGTAGTAATTGATCAGATGTAGGTCTGTATAGCCTGTCTTAAGTTTAAGTGTCTGATACTCAGCCCCTTCCATGTAGACTTCGATTTGGGAAGCAGTGATGTTATTTTTTACAAGGGTAAGTATCCCACCTTTTCGCCTGTCCTTTCGGTCAGATCGGTAACACTGGTAGCCTCTGATTTTGAAGGCTATATTTCTTTTGAGGTGAGTTTCTTGCAAGCAACATATGCTTACTTTTTCTTGGTCCAGGATGTTTTCTAATTCTATTTTTTTGTTGTTGCTGACTCCCTCCGCATTCCAGTGCATTATTTTAAGTCTTTGTTTAGTATGGCCAGCCGTTCTATTCTCATGTCCCCTGGCTCCACAGGACATCTGAGAAGGACCTCCAGTAGTTGGGTTGGACCCTTTCGAGACATAGGGCCCCTCGCTGCACCTGCCTGGGGGTCCAAAGCAGGGCGAGCACCATAACATTTAGCAGTAGTCGACATATTCCATTTTGCGTAATTGCGTGGCATCCTGATTTCTGTGGTGCACCTCCTGGCTGGTTGCCTCCGTCTTCAGCACCTTTCCTTTGCTAGAGCAGACTGTGGTCTCACTCGAGTTTAGAAGTGTACACACGCACACACGTGTCTGCACATGCATGTATGTGTATACACATCTAGAGCACACTGGTTATTTTCCGGCGCCAGAAGCTCGCCGTCGCCCCTTCTCCTGTTAGTAGAAACAGTTCCGCCACGTGAAGGCCAGGAGTTGGACTTTTGCTGCATAGGTTATGTATTCACGAGCCAATGGGGTATTTAAGCAATGTTGGGTGCTCTCCCCAACACTGCGCCCCGGCTACATACAGCAACATTTGGAACCACACATTATGATGATGACCAAGCTATAAGATTTGACTTTATAAATATATGGCACTGTTTACTGTTGAGGGAATTAAAGAGAAAGACAGGTTACTCAGGTCACATTATATGACAGAATAATCTACTTAAAGACATGATAAAGGGAACAGCTGACAACATCAATAATGTAAATGGGCAGACATCTGATCAAGAAAAAAACAAACCAGAATATACAAGAGAAATTGCTGGAGACTACCACCAAGCGTCATCACAGGGACAACAAAGTGATGATGTTGAATAGTCTAAGACTCATCTCACTCATCACGTTCCTCTTGTACCTTGCGGTGTCGAGGTGAAGTATAAACAGCGGGAGAGTGCCTGCTTATGGGCTTCATGTATCGATAGTCTACGACTGGTGATCTTAAATACACCATTTCTAATTTAGCAAGTTTCCCATTTATTGTTAGTGTCCAAGTTGGACATCAATCAATCAATGAATTAGTTGCCGTCCCCACAATGAACTTTGGTTGCATTAAATCTCCTCTGAGAAACCGTCATTCGCCCATCTGTAAATATTTTTCCACCTGTATCAGTCCATCTCTTGGCTCAGCTGTCTCCAACTTTGACTACTCTGCTCAAGTTTTTCAAGATGAAAACTAGGACTGTATCCAACTGGCTGTTGCTGCTTTGTTTATATTTAAGATCACTTGTTTTTGTAGTTGTTTGCAACACAGTTCCCATGATGATGGAACTTTAGCACTGGGATGGGGAAAAAGTCTATACAGATATCAACCTCACTCTGATAGACACAAGGCCTTTTCAGCGCTGAAACAACCTCAAAGGCATCAGACTCACTGCTCCGTAGGACTGACAGTCAGCCATATGTGTTCCAATAGAGAGAGACGGGCAGACACAAGTATGACTAAAACTCATTAATAAGGCATACAAATAACGAGAAATAGACCAGAGAGTGATTAAATGGCTCTGTAAATGAGAGGGGCATAAATCATATGACTGAAGCACTGACTGATTGATTGGATTCAATGGTACAAATCATATGTTTGAAGTGCTGATTGACTGATTGGGTTCAATGGTACAATCCTATTACTGAAGTGCTGATTGACTAATTGGATTGATGTGTTGAGTGATTGATTGGATTCAGGGTACAAACCCTATGACTGAAGTGTTGATTTACTGATTGGATTCAAGGTAAAAATCCTATGATTGAAGTGTTGAGAGATTGATTGGATTCTCATCTCATCTTGTACCTTGCAGTGTTGAAGTGAAGTATAAACAGCGGGAGAGTGCCCACTTATGGGCTTCATGTATCTATATTCCCATGGACTCTGTCATTCCCTGCGTCCATCATTTATGTGGTCGGCCTCTTCCTCTGCTTCCCTCTAGTCTGTACATCATTGCTTGTTGTGGTATACTGTTAGTTGGTAACCTACTTGCATGGCCAAACCATTTGACTCGTAAACTGATTAGTCATTATTCGTAGACAGTCCAAATATTTTGGGCATATTATGAGAAAAAATGACTTGGAGAACTTGGTGACGATTGGCAAGATTGAAGGGGAAGACCGAGAAGTAAATACCTGGATGGCTTGGCCATGTGGCATGGTCGAGACAAAACGAACTTTACGAATGAACTTTATTTTCAAAGGGTAACAAATTGGGCACGCAGGCCCATCTTACATTCGGCCCTTCCAGTCACTCATCTTTCGTTCATCAGTGCATAGTGTATTTACATAGGAAAAAAACACATTGTCAAATGAATGCTGTAAACATAAACAATGCATGTTGCCATGTTATGAGACAAATCCCCCACCCACCCACCCATCCCTTTATCCATCCGCGTGTCCCCCACACACACATCCACCATCCAACCACACACATACTCACAGGCACATATATTCCCCCATCCATCCACCCATCCCCCAACCCACACATCCCACACCCTCCCCCTACATGACCATCTCCCAACCCACCACACATCCCTCACCCACCCACACACAAACCCAGGCATGCATGCATCCACCCATCCATCACTCACCCACACATTCCTCCACCTTCGCACATCTCCCCACCCCCACACACACATCCTCCACCCATCCCATAACCTACCAACACTCACCCACCCACATATCCTCCACCACCCACTCACACACCCCAACTACTCAGCCAAACACACATCCCCCAACCACATATCCAACACTCACTCACACATATTCCTGCCAACTCACATATCCCGCACCTACCTACACATGTTCACCCTCCCACACATCCTCCACTCTCCCACTCGCCAAGCACCCCCTCCCTCCCCATCTCCAATCCACAATCACACATCCCTTAACTACACTTCTCACCACCCATGCACTCATACACACATCCCCACACCAATACACACATCCTCATCCAAAAACACCTCCCACCCACACACCCCACCACCCACATATACCCACCCACACACATCCACCGCTCACACACATCTCACCCAAACACACATCCCCTACCCATACACTCATCTCACACACACACATCAATCCACTCACGTACTCATCCATCAACCACTCACACCCACACATCACCCACCCATCAACATATGCATTTCTCATCTACCCTCCCACCGACACACACCCAAACCAAAGCATATCCCACACCTCCCCCACACCTCACAATCTCCCCTCTCACACAACACCCCACCCATAAACACATTCCACCCCACAATACACATCCCCCCACATGCATTCCCCATACACATCCCCGCCCACACATCTCTCACCCACATACATCTCCCCACCCACCCACACATCGCCCACCTACAAACATCCTCACCACCCACACATACATCCTCCATCCACTCACATTTACCCCATCCAAACTTACACACTCCCACCAACACAGACATATCCCCTTCGCAGATATACCTCCACACCCAACCCCCACACCAATCCACCAACCCACACATATCTCCCACACATCTACCCAAATACACATTCCCAACCCACCAACACCCACATAGTACCAACCATCTTCCCAAATATCCCCACCCACACACACATCCCTCACACACACACACACACACATACATCCCCCACCGACCACATATCCTTTCACCCATCCACACATCACCCATAAACCCTTGACTTGAAAATATAGAAACTAGGTTCTCTATTTTCTATATTTTTTTCAATTAAAATACGATCGCAGAAAAATTATTGCATGCAAAATCTGTACTAACCATGTTAATTATGCACAACTATCCAACAAAGTTTTTTTTTAAATCAAAATATTGTAAAAAATATTAAATGCGGTAGAAAATATTCTTGCGTTAGTTAGGTTATGTGCGTACTTGTGTAAAATGCACTTACCTGAATTGTAACTCCAGTAAGGACACCAAAAAAAAAAAAAAACACTTCAAAATAATGTCAACAATCAAATTATCAAAGAAACACACTGAAAATCTTATATATAAATAAGGATCGTCTGTCTGTCTGTATTTATGTCTGTCTGTCTGTATGTCCTTTATGTGTTCGCGAACGGCCCATCCGATTGAGATGAAATTTTCTACACGCCTTTCTGTCATTCCAGAGCTGCCAACTGTGATATTTTTTTAGTGCGAAATCGCCTGCTTACTCAGTATTATTTCATTTTTCATTTTTCATTATAATTTCATATATTTCAGGGGACCTAACTCCGTAAAAGTTATTTCAAGGGGCATAACTTTTCTGTATAACTTATAGTCATATTGTGGCATCGTTTTCAAAGATTTATAAACTCTGTGTCCATAGTTATGTACCGGCATATGAGTTATAATAAATAATGATACAAACTGTAAGGCATTTTCAAAGTTTTCATAAAAATAATGCACAATGCATAACATTGTAACTCATCTTTATTTGCTTAAGAAGTTACTGTAGTCATGCAGGTGATTAGCAAGCGTTTTCATTAAAAATAATGGATGGTGTGTGGAAGGACATTCTTTTAAGTTACTTTTTTTGTTGTATGAATTTAATGAGAACTTATATGACTACTTATATGAATTAAATGAGATGCTCCCCACCAGGGACTGGGCGAAGCCGGACAGGGTCAGGCAGACAGATAGACAGACAGACAGACAGACAGACAGATAGTCGGTAACGGGAACGGGAACTTATATGACTACTTATATGAATTAAATGAGATGCTCCACACCAGGAGCTGGGCAATGCCGGGCCGGGTCAGACAGACAGACAGACAGACAGACAGTCGGTAACGGGAACGAGAACTTATATGACTACTTATATGAATTAAATGAGATGCTCCCCACCAGTGACTGTGCGAAGCCGGGCAGGGTCAGCTAGTACTAAATAAAAGGTCAGAAATATTGTGTCGTCTGCCAGCTCACTCGAACTACAAAAGGTCAGCGCATGCTCGAGTGTAGCGGAGCAACACAGGGGAATCCGGGAATCCCCCCTAGGGTTTGCATAACCTGTTATCGGTAATGCAAACCCTAGGCAAATAGCGCTTTGTTCTTCGAAAAGACGCGCTAAAACATTGGGTGAAGAGTATTGGACGTCCCAGACGTGCAGCATTGGGACTAATAATGCTGCAGTATATTTAAGTATACATATATGACAATTGCTCACTCGGACAATATATTTTGGGGCCCCCCACTTTCTTGGGGGCCCCAAGCTATAGCTTGTGTAGCTTATACGTTAATCCTGCACTGGTCACACCGTTCAGTTGAACATTTTCCGATGTATTTATCAATAATATTAAAATGCGTAATTTCAGACATTAAAATGATGTTGGATATTTTCGCTTAGAATTGCCATTGGGATGGTGCAGTGGGTTCATTTTTATAATGATTTCACATACTGGTCAGTTGGACTTAAATGTTGGCTTCTCAGAAACTAGCACTATGAAGAACACAAAATTGTCTATAAAATCATAAACAGTAAATAAAGTCGAGGGTTGAATGCAACGGCATGCATACGGACATTTTATCTATCTGTCTATCTGTCTATCCATCCATCCATCCATCCATCCATCCATCCATCCATCCATCCATCTATCTATCTATCTATCTATCTATCTATCTATCTATCTATCTATCTATCTATCTATCTATCTATCTATCTATCTATCTATCTATCTATATTGTCCTGACTATGTCGCTCGTTCGTTTGGGTCTTGACACGAATACATGTATATACATAAGAATCAATTGATTCATGTCAACATGGATATGATTTTAATATCGACAATTCAAATATAATAATTTACACATCATAATTCCCACTATCGAACACCATACTCCTCCGCTCAAATAATACTTCATAAGCTCTCATGTCTAGCGCACATGCAGTTCACAGTCATAATTCGTAGCGCTCGCAAACAATCATATTAGCTATACAGTTCACTTTCACAACACTCAGTCAAGCACATCCTTTCCCATTCGAAGTCCAATGTCGTCTCCCAAATCTTTCGCCTTTGGTCCTCTATCACAACACTCAGTCAAGCACATCCTTTCCCATTCGAAGTCCAATGTCGTCTCCCAAATCTTTCGCCTTTGGTCCTCTATCACATGGTATCCCCCTCGTGTCGTTTGGTGATCCCCGTGCTAGGTAATTGCGTCTCGGTAGTGGGACCCTGTACCGTCCTTGACCTGGAGTTTATTCCGTACATAGATGACTGTCGTCTCACGTAGTCCAGTCCAAGATAATATTGTCATGTCCCGTTCGCGGGTGTACTGTGCTGTCTGCAGTCCCCATGTCCCGTCTTCTCTTCCCATGTCCTGTCTTTGGGATCTGTCTTGTATATCAGGTCCCGAGGACTCTGACATACTCTCGTAGGCGTCCCCTGTGTCGTTTATCTCATATTAGTAAGCGACACGTTGTCTTCTGTTTATCTAATTAGTCTGAACTAATTTGTCAGAGGCCCGTCAGGATATACTTACTAGTCATGGGTAATATTGGTTAAGGGGGCAACTGTAGCTTATAAAAGGTCTGATCTACATTCGCAACGTGTACCATCTTGAGTTTAATCAATGGTACCTTCTCGAATAGTTGGCATACAGTGTTACATTCTATAGGTCATCTCACTACTGAGGACGGACCCGGACCAAGGTTAACGTTGACTTAAGTTATCAAGGGCACCAACCCTCTAACTGCCACCCTCTCACGACACAAATTGTGCCACGGACAATGGTATCTCATAAAGAGACTCATCAAGGGAAATATTACTTCCCAAGGTCCCCACTAAATGATACTTATTCAACATTTCTGGTCGAAGAATATGTACACACTGGTTTTCACTTTTTATAGCTCCCACTTGTTGGCATGGTTACTATGTAGATGCAACTATTATTCCTTTCAGAGTTACTTATGTTCCCCTGTTTATGTATTGGTGTAGGAATGTTCCCTCTTTACCTTGTTTAAGTCTTGGTGTAAGGTTGTTTCCCTTTTCTCTATAATAGTGGGTGCTTCATTTAATTGCTTTGTATGCGGTGTATGTGTGTTCTATTATAGTATTGTGTCTGCCCATTACAAACATGTATGTCTGTTCTGCCCATTACAAACATGTATGTCTGTTTATAATTTGTGTAGTAGTAATTTCTAAGTGTCATTTGTTTGGTTCTCATAGCTCACAAATGATGTAATATTCAAAATTCATGATCTCGATTACCGAACACTGATCCTTAGAAACATGTCTATAGGTGTCTGTAATGGTAACATTAATACAAAATGACACAGTTCACATGAATTGTAGATTGCAATTACAATATATAACATGGAGTCTACTGTGCATAGTGTTTTGCACATCGTCATTCATTCCCCATTTTTAATACATGTATACCGTCTCTCGTTCATCTTTAACGCTCGCATTCACAATGCACGTTCTTATTAAAAATGTATATACATATATAATCAAAGTTGAGGTTAAGGTATCGTGTTTTAAGTGCTATCGCAATTTAACCATTTCATTTTAGAAAAAAAATAATGCTACTTAACAAAAGAATTTTAATGAAAAATGTTTAGTTGGGATATTCAACTGTTTAGTTACTTCACTTTTAAATATATACACTTGTTAGCTGTCAGGTCTTAGTCAGATATGACTGAGCTACCGTATGACAGTAGACGGTACTACCTGCTTTCTGTCAGCGCCGAATGTTGGGCGGCGCTTACCAAACCCGACACCCCACATTGTGCCAACGGCTTCGGGCGGAAGAGCGCAATTGGGAGGGTACTAGCCTTATCCTGGTGCGAGGAAATGCAACCCAAATACAAAATAAGTCATGGCATGGCAGACCAAGCTCTAAGCCTTGGTTGGCAGCTGGTCTAGGATCGAAGCTCCGACAGGCGGACAGTTAGAGCATTGCTTTGCTGATCCGGCAGCTTCTGCAGCTTGTCTTGTTCCAGATTATAGGTGTCAACTTTCCTCTGGAGTGAACTAGGCAGGCCGAGAGAGGGATCATGCTGCATGGGCAACACATGGTTTCTTTATTTTAGCCCAGGCTTTGTGCTATGGAGAGGCAATAACTCCATCCCTGGTCTTAACCGGTCTCGGAATCAAAGCGAGAGGCAACTGTTACGGGTTATAAGTCCTTGTCAGTTGGCGTAGACATGGGGCGCCACGCGTTGCCTCTGACGGTGGGAGACACCTACAGGTGTCACTGATCAGCTACCGCCCGCCTCAAGCTGGGCAGCCCCCAGCCAATTGGGTGCTGATCCGCCACAGCCTGCCTGCTTCAATGGGTGCTTGGGGCTAGGACAAAATCTGAATCGCAGGCTGTAAAACCAATGCACCAGGTACTAATAAAAAGAATAGAAACCTCAAGCTACGGCTTGCAACCTGGAACGTGAGAACCATGTGTCCAGGATTTTCCACTGACTTGACAAATATTGACGATGTGAGAAAAACGGCTGTGATTGATGCTGAACTCGATCGTCTTAACATTGATATTGCTGGCCTGCAGGAGACTCGCCTCGCTGAGGAAGGGTCACTCAGGGAAAACAATTACACCTTTTTTTGGAAGGGAAGAGGGCAGGCAGAAAAAAGGCAACATGGTGTGGGCTTTGCAGTGAAGAATTCGCTACTGGGAATGATTGATATCCCAGCTGGAGGTAATGAAAGATTATTATCACTGCGCTTGGCAACCTCCTGTGGATTTGCCACCATTCTCACTGCATATGCACCGACACTCGCTTCCTCTGATGATGTGAAGGATACGTTCTATGAGCAGCTAGACTCTGCGATCAAGGCAGTTCCAAAATCCGACTACATTTATATGCTCGGTGAATTCAATGCTCGTGTGGGCAAGGACTCGAGTTCATGGCCAGTGTGCCTTGGAAAATACAACATCGGTCGCATGAATGATAATGGGCAAAGGCTGCTGGAGCATTGCACTAGAAATGACCTATGTATTACAAACTCCTTTTTTAAAACAAAAGAGATGCATAAGGTCACATGGAAACATCCAAGATCCGGCCATTGGCATCAGCTGGACTTCATTATCACACGGAGACAACATCTGAACCATACATCATTAACTCGAAGTTACCACAGTGCTGACTGTGATACAGATCATTCTTTGGTTGTTGCAAGGGTTAGACTGAGACCAAAGAGAATCTACACAGCTAAACACAAGTCTAGCCCCAGGATTAATATTACTAACACTCACGATCCTGGAAAGTGCTTTGAATTTCAACAGCAACTTGAAGACGCTTTCAATGATACATCAGAAAATTGTATAGTAAATGATAAATGGAGTAAACTTAAGGAAACTATTTATAAAACAGCGGTAGGGGTTTACGGCACTGTGGATCATAAGAGGCAGGACTGGTTTGCGGCAAACAGCCAGATACTGCAGCCCTTGATTGATAAAAAGAAGATAGCTCTCTTAAGAAACAAGGAAAGACCAACGCGTAACACTCTGAGTGAGCTGAAGCAAGCAAGGAAGGATGTACAAAAGGCTGCCAGGCAGTGTGCGAATGACTATTGGATCAAGTTATGTGAGTCCATTCAAATCGCAAGTGATAAGGGAAACATCAGAAGCATGTATGAAGGGATAAAGAAAGCCTGTGGTCCAATGATCAAAAGAAGTGCACCGCTGAAAACCTTGACTGGAGAAATCATCACTGATAAGAAACAGCAGATGGATAGATGGGTCGAGCACTATTTAGAGCTTTACTCAAGTGAGACCAAGCTAGCGGATGATGCCCTCAACGCCATAGAGGCCCTGCCAACTCTTGACCACCTGGACACACTTCCCACCATAACAGAAGTTAAGTGTGCTATAAATGAGCTTGCATCTGGCAAGGCTCCAGGTAAGGATGGGATTCCAATAGAGGTTATCAGGAGTGGGCAAGACACACTCGCTCTACAGATCCACCAGCTAATAGAGCTATGCTGGCGAGAAGGACAAGTCCCACAGGATTTCAAAGATTCAAACATCATAACGCTGTACAAGAACAAGGGAGATCGGAGCGACTGTAACAACTATAGGGGTATCTCACTTCTGTGTATTGTTGGGAAAGTATTTGCCAGAATTGTCCTGCACAGACTTCAAGTCCTGGGAGATCAAGTCTACCCCGAATCACAGTGTGGCTTCCGTCAGAACCGGTCTACCATTGATATGATATTCTCATTGCGACAGATGCAAGAAAAATGCCGGGAACAAAATCAGCCACTGTTTATTGCCTTCATCGACCTCACAAAGGCATTCGATTTGGTCAGTCGTGAGGGTCTGTTCAAAGCACTAAAGAAGATTGGCTGCCCACCAACTCTTCTGTCCATTGTGGAATCGTTCCACACAGGCATGAAGGGTATAATCAAGTTTGATGGCTCAACTTCAGAAGAGTTTGAAATCAAGAGTGGAGTTAAGCAAGGCTGTGTGCTAGCCCCCACCCTCTTTGGGATATACTTTTCACTTCTACTGAAATATGCCTTTCGTGATCAGGATGATGGTATATACATTCACTCACGCTCAGATGGTGGCCTCTATAATGCTCAGAGATTGAAGGCCAAGACCAAAATTAGCAGGGTACTAATCAGAGAGTTGCTTTTTGCGGATGATGCTGCGATTACGACCCACTCTGAGGAAGAATTACAACATCTACTATCTGCATTCTCCAATGCTTGTTCTGAATTTGGTTTAACAATTAACAAAAAGAAGACACAGATTATGTCACAAGGTGCACATGGTGTACCATCAATCTTTATTGACGACGCCGAACTGGAGATAGTAGACCATTTTACATATCTAGGATCAGAGGTAAATAGCAAATTATCCCTCGATCAGGAAATCAACATCAGGATTGGCAAGGCAGCAACAACAATGAACATGTTAGCAAAAAGAGTCTGGGAGAACAGGAAGCTTACTGCCAAAACAAAAGTCCTCGTCTACCAAGCCTGTGTCCTTAGTACTCTTCTTTATGGCAGTGAAACCTGGACAACTTACTCACGCCAAGAGAAACGTTTAAACAGCTTTCATATGCGGTGTCTGCGAAGAATACTTGGTATTAAGTGGCAAGACAAAATCACAAATACTGAAGTATTGGAAAGATCAGGTTGTGTGACGGTGTATTCCATGCTCAGTCTTCGTAGACTTAGATGGATAGGACACGTTAGGAGGATGGATGATGGTAGAATACCAAAGGACATCTTTTTGGTGAATTACAGACGGGTAGGAGATCTCAGGGTCGGCCTCTACTACGATACAAAGATGTGTGTAAGCGGGACATGATTGATACAGGCATTGATAATGCACATTGGGAGCACGTCGCCGCTGAGCGTGTTGCATGGAGGGCAACTATCAGAAACGGAATGAAGACAAAGGAGAAAATGATTGCAGATAAAGCACACACAGAGCGTGAGAGACGTAAGATGGTGCAAAATGGTGGAAGTGACCATGTTTTCACATGCACCTACTGTGGGCAAACATTTGCAGCAAGAATTGGCCTTACCAGCCACACTCGCCACCGCCATGGATCGTAGTTATTAAGCCTTTTTAAAGCACAATGTACCAAACTATCGTCTGTCAAGACGGAAAGGTGCCAATGATATACACTTGTTAATGAATAGAATGTTGTTAGCTAAATAATTAATAGTACATTTAACACGTCATAATTGAATTAACATATGGTTGAAAAGTTCATAAATAATAAAGTAATTAAGATTACAATCTTTGCATTAAGTTTCTTGTGGAAAATGTTTTGTATTAAACCAAATCGGATAAATGGTCCTAAGTTTTATTGATTCACTCAAGGTGGAGTGTCATTCAGTTTCGTGTAAGGTATGGTAGGTACGTAGTTTCGTGTCATAGAATATTTCTAACTAACACTATTATATATGGGTCGATGTTTCAAACACTAAACTAACACAGTTCTAAATGTGTAGATGTTTCACAGAATAAGCTAAATGTGTGGGTGCTCCACGGAATAAACTAACAATGTTCTGTTAATATTTGTGCCACTTTCTAAAATACCACAACATTTAAATTTGGATACTTATTTGGTCACTCAGTTGACTTTAGTGTCAGAGATTCTTGTAAGCAGGTCGGGTTATAAGTTGCTGGCTCTTTGGATATATTTGATAGCAAATGAATAGTTTGGAAGAGTAAGGCATACCTTGCTATCCTATGGTTCTTTGGGTTGCCTTGCTTGATGACCAGGAGTGGGGAACTGTCTGTCTCTATGGTGAAATGGCTGCCTTGAAGATATTTGCTTAATTTAGTGATACTGTAAACGATTGTAAGAATTTCAGTTCCACAATGCTATAGTTCTTCTCAGCTGAAGCTTTCTACTGATGTAAGTAACTGGGTTATATACGCCGTCGTTGTGCTGAAGCCGGAATGAGGCAATGGTTGTCGAACTCGCGTCTGTCCTAAGAATAAAAGGTAACTCGATATCAGGCAAATGGGGTATAGGTGGATTGGAAAAAAATGCTCATAATTTCTTAGACCACATAACAAACAAACATGTGCTTGAAAGAGAAGATATTACCACAGTGCACACCCTCCTCAAGCAGAGACGCCTCCGGTGGCTGGGCCACGTATCTCGAATGTAGGATGAACTTATTCCCAAAGATCTCCTATACGGAGAACTAGCCACAGGAAAGAGGCCAACCGGAAGACCCCAAATGCGATATAGGGATGTGTGTAAACAAGATATGAAAACCCTTGGAATAGATCCAGACACGTGGGAAAGAGCTGAAACAGACAGATGCTCCTGGAGAAGAGATGTACGAAACGGACTGGTGCTCTTTGAGCGCAATCTGATCCAACAAACTGAGGATAGGCGGCATAGGCTTAAAACGCAGTCGCTTACTGCAGGACTTGCCTCGTCTTACAGATGCGGAAACTGTGACAGAGATTGTCACTCTCGCATTGGACTATACAGTCACCAGCGGTGCTGCCAGGCACCTCCCCAGCGGCACAACTCTATAGTCCTTCAGGACTGAAAGAGGCCTACTACTACACCACGTGATAAGAGACCCAGAGCGTAAGCTTTGGCAGACGGGACCGAGGATTTCTTCTTCTTCTGCGTTCATCAGGAGTTTTTTTCCCGGATGTGATTGCGTTGTGCCTGTTTACAGCAGAGCTGTGTTCTTGCGCCGTTAGGCCGACACATCCGACTTCTGCGGGCATTTGTTGACCGGGTTAACCTTCCCGGGGACCGAGGATTGAATGTGGACGGTTGTGTTTGGATGTTTTGTTGAGCGAATGAACAGCTGACAGAAATGATTGCTAGTTCGAGCTGCGAGTATCTGATATAGTTTGTGTGTGCGCTAGCGGCGACAGCGATTATATATTTACACTGCTAAATATCACGTTGTTTGTGATACTATATTCTATTGAATTGTATCTTTGCCATTAAACCCATGAAGATGTTACCGACTTTGACTGATGATTATTAACATGTAAATCACTTGCCAGGGTGCAGACAAGTTAATGAACCAGGACCCTAATAGGGTTGGCTGCGACGTCCTGTATGGTATATGCAACTAAGTGTATCCTATTGAATATAACTTTAACGCGGTTCATTGTAGGGACATAACACATAAGTAGAAGACAGAAGTAGAGACTAGAAAACACACTAGACGACAACAAAATTGAAAGCTATAGTAACTGGCCGGCATTCGAATATGTCGTCTCTAAATGACGACAGCGTCTAGATGTAGTAACAAATGTAATACGGAGCATGACCAAAGTTCACCTCTAGATGACGAAGCGCTTTTGTCTGCTACTTCTATGAGCTCCAGACAATGAATGTGTGTTTATTTATGAATTGTCTTAGTCACCTCAAAGGCTTTTTTTTTCCCAGTTGATATTTCTCATAAAAACAGGAGGTTAAGTTGTGAAATAACCATACTTGAGCTATCTCAAGTTACACGCTTACTAAAGAACAAAGAAGGAAGAGGAGGGGCTGGGGGAGAGAAGAAGAAGAAGAAGAAGAAGAAGAAGAAGAAGAAGAAGAAGAAGAAGAAGAAGAAGAAGAAGAAGAAGAAGAAGAAGAAGAAGAATATAGACATTGCCTCTGCTTTTCTTTGTAGACTGAATCAGTTTTTTGTCCATTTGACATTATATTTTGCAGCTAATATTTAAAACAGGATGGGGCTGCTAGTCCCACAACAACCCCTCTATTCACCTCTTGCGTCATTCATGTCAGGCTAGTGTTTCTATATTGTGTGAGTCCTGGTAACAACAAGAGGGGGACACGGGGTGATGACATTTTTATCTTTACAACGGTCAGTATAAACTTTTTTTAAAATTATCTAACAATAATAATTTAAAACCAAAAAAAAATTCAAATCGACGGGACACGGGACACTCCGTGGTGAAGTGGTCAAGCCGTCTTACTCGGGCTCCGAAAGTTGTGGGTTCAATTCCGGGCCGCGTCATTTGGTTCAAGGGTGCATTTTTTCGGAAACTCATGAGGGTCATCGCTGGAGCTACGGAGTTCGTGCTTTGTGCGACGCTTTCCGCGCAGCAGAAAGAGATTGAGTCATGTGGGATAAAAACCCGGTGCAATGTAGTCGACCCTGTCGACTTTTAAGCGTCTTTTATCCCCGTCTTAGGAGGCGGATGCCTTATCCATTAGGCCACGGAGGCTCAATATTACTTATGCTAAGAAAATACACCCACTTTACTTTTTTTCAGTCTGAAAGAGGAAGCTGACAGTTGAACATTATATGCAACTATAAGAAAGAGATAAAAGGGGATGTTTGGTAATATTAAGAAACATCGTGGCGACTGGAAAGATAAGTGGTAGACGAAGAAGAGTCAGGCGCAAAGTAATAATGCTGGATGGGTTGACAAAGAGGCAGGGACGATAGTTATGAGAGTTCTTCAAATGAGGACCATACATAATGTGCGTGTGTGTGCATGTGCCCGTATGCGCGCGCGCGCGCGTGTGTGTGTGTGTGTGTGTGTGTGTGTGAATATATTCTGAACAAATAAAGAACAAATGTAATATGTTTCAATGTAGTCATGACTGCGTTCAATGCAAATCCTCCAGGGTCGATAAAGTGCTTTGTTTCCTGAACAAAGATATTGTCTTGGTCGCGTGTATAACCACTCTTGGATCACTACTCGGTGTGCCCGACCCGGTCGTAAACAGTCTGTCACAGAAGTCACGCCGTTTTGAAACTTCCTACTCCACTCATACAATCTACTGAACTGACAGGCATGCATCGCCATACTGGATCTTCCTTCGCCGATAAATTTCTATAGGTTTCACCCCTTCACTGATCAAAAAATTGATAACAGACCGCTGCTCTTTTTTGCTGCATGTTAAAAGTGAGGCTGTCATCTTTAAACTGTCCTTATGACGTAACCGTGTTCATCTGCACCGTGATATCACGTACTTAACCCTCTTGATATCCTTGACAACAATACCGACAGGTTACAAGGTTATTGTAATTTCTATCACATGTTTAAGGTTCTCTATAGAAGTGACCTAGATATCACGTATCACGTACTTAACCCTCTTGATATCCTTGACAACAATACCGACAGGTTACAAGGTTATTGTAATTTCTATCACATGTTTAAGGTTCTCTATAGAAGTGACCTAGAACACCAAGGACTGAAATCTGTCAAGTTGTAGGGACCCGGCGTCAGCTGGCAGGGCGCAAGATTATGTGAAGTTGCAGGGACCCTGTGTCAGCTGGCAGGGCGCAAGATTATGTGAAGTTGCAGGGACCCGACGTCAGCTGGCAGGGCGCAAGATTATGTGAAGTTGCAGGGACCCGACGTCAGCTGGCAGGGCGCAAGATTATGTGAAGTTGCAGGGACCCGACGTCAGCTGGCAGGGCGCAAGATTATGTGAAGTTGCAGGGACCCGACGTCAGCTGGCAGGGCGCAAGATTATGTGAAGTTGCAGGGACCCGACGTCAGCTGGCAGGGCGCAAGATTATGTGAAGTTGCAGGGACCCGACGTCAGCTGGCAGGGCGCAAGATTATGTGAAGTTGCAGGGACCCGACGTCAGCTGGCAGGGCGCAAGATTATGTGAAGTTGCAGGGACCCGACGTCAGCTGGCAGGGCGCAAGATTATGTGAAGGTGCAGGGACCCGACGTCAGCTGGCAGGGCGCAAGATTATGTGAAGGTGCAGGGACCCGGCGTCAGCTGGCACGGCGCAAGATTATGTGAAGTTGCAGGGACCCGACGTCAGCTGGCAGGGCGCGCAAGATTATGTGAAGTTGCAGGGACCCGACGTCAGCTGGCAGGGCTCAAGATTATGAGAAGGTGCAGGGACCCGGCGTCAGCTGGCACGGCGCAAGATTATGTGAAGTTGCAGGGACCCGACGTCAGCTGGCAGAGCGCAAGATTATGTGAAGGTGCAGGGACCCGACGTCAGCTGGCAGGGCGCAAGATTATGTGAAGGTGCAGGAGCTGACACGGCGCAAGATTATGATGATAATGAAGGTAACGGCTGATGTACAAAACTTGCAGTGTTGTTAGCTGTCGCTGTTTTGTATTGTTACCCATTCAAATGTATTTTAATCTCCATTTGCTGTAAGACTGCTCACAACTGCACTAGTCTTAAAC
This sequence comes from Cepaea nemoralis, assembly GCA_014155875.1. Lineage (NCBI taxonomy): Eukaryota > Metazoa > Mollusca > Gastropoda > Stylommatophora > Helicidae > Cepaea > Cepaea nemoralis. The sequence continues at coordinate 47,804 of JACEFZ010001410.1, forward strand.
AAGATTACATGTTTCACACACACACCCTCACCAACACCCACACACACACATACACACACACACACACACACACACACACACGAGAAAATCCTTCATTTGTGTGCAAAATATCCATCCATCATCCATTATGTGCCATGCCGGTAAGCGTGGGCGGTCATGACTCACCATTTCACTCGATCACTAGCGTCGTGAATCAACTCTGTGTTCATGTTTCGACCATGACACGTAGTTAAGCCATCCAGGTATTTACTTCTCTGTCTTTCCCTTGTTCTCTTCCCCTCGATCTTGCCAGTTGCTAAATATAGGACGGTTTTAAAAAAAAAATCACCTCCGACGGGTCTCGAACCCGCAATCCCCGGCTTAGGAGGCCGATACCTTATCCATTAGGACACGGAGGCTTCGTAGACTACAGAGTGTCCTCCTCTTCAGTTTCTATAGGAAAGTTCAACTAAGTGAAACACCACTACTAATTATGAATACCCTTTATGACATGGCACAGGAAGCCAAACAAGCAAGAATGTTTTCGAAAGCACAAGCTGAAAGAAAACACCATACAGGCCCCATATATAACATGTCGACAGAAAGACAGTTGGGCGGAACCTGAACATCTTCTTTCAAGATTGGCTTAGATTGGGTTGGCTGTGGGATTCAGAGCGCTGATATGCCAGGACCATGACTTCTCTTCGCCTCTAGGTAGGACATTTGATTTGGACTGACATTAATCATTAATGTTTGCTAAGGGAGGTTCGACTAAGCACCATTTCTTTTGTGATGAAGCCCGCCCAGGACTCAACATTTGCACGTTGCGAGACTGCGAGAATGCAAGCAGCGACGGAAACTAGTAATGTTTGTCTATATTTGTTAAAGCCGGTCTTCCTGGCGGAGGGTGTAAAGAACGTTGTTCGTAATCCCGTATACCCATGTACGAAACAGTTGCGCGAGATTCGCAGCGGATCGTGTCGCGTTGGTTTCTTACGGAAAGTATGTGAGCCGGTCATTCAGAAAACAGTAGCAAACTACTGAACGTAAAACTTGCCAAGACATCAACAGCAGCTGAAAATGCTGGTGTTGACTGCAATGCGCTGTAAAGGACATGCGAAAAAAAATATGTCAATGTTAAAACAAATTTACACTAAATCCAGTCGACAGTCTTGCGTGTTGTCCGGTGGCCGTGTGCTCGATTCCCTTTCTAGGCCGGGGATTGCGTGTTGTGTTTTTTTCATTGATCTGAGTTTCCAATTCGACCCTGCGTAAATGGGTACCAGAAAATTTCCTGGGAAGCAAAGACATCCGGCATGATATTGCCCACATCACACATCGAGTACCTGTTCTTCTTTCACCGTTTATAGTTAGTTAGTTAGTCGACAGATCATCCTCATTGCACATCGAACCATTCAGTCCATAAGTGCTCTGATCCCCTCCTCAGCAAATCCCGCAGCGTGTAGCGGCTAACGACACCAGTACTTTGTTGGCTTATCAGTCTTCTTTGGCTTCCTGCGTAGTGTTCTTGTTTGGCCATACCTCTTTTAATTTGCTGTTCTAGCAGTCTGGCCATGGTTGTAGATTCGCAGTAATCGCTTGGTTCTCGCATAAGTCTTACTTAAGTAGAGCAAGGGTCACCAAATTACGGCCCGCGGGCCGGATCCGGCCCGAGACGTCATTTCATCCAGCCCGCCGACGGTACTCATACTTGTTTGATATAACGTATGCGGCACGAGACGTTGTGATATAATTTAAATGTAAATATTATGTTTAGAATAATAGGAGATCATCACACGTGCGGACACCTCCTGGCTGCTATGTGTCTTAAATTTACTATTTTCAATTATAAATTATTGTAACTAGACTTTCTTGTTTATTGTAATGTTTGCTTATTTCGCGCCATCCCAAGTCCTTCCCCGGCTCGTGGTAACATGGTTTCCACGGCAACACACACACAGACACAAGCATCTTTCCCTCCACCAGATGCGTCCGGCTGTGAACACGTGTCCGATGCTTTAGAAATATTTCCTTCTTTTTGCCAGACATCCATTTTATAGGTATGTGACAATGATGTCTTTGTTTGACGATGATAGGTAAGTGAACTACAAGTGTGAATAGAGGCAATAACTTAGCAAACATAGCATAAAAATGCCATTAAAGCTTCGTGTTATTACGAAAATATTATCCCCATCTCAGAAGAATTCCCCGGTCAAGTGTTAATCGAGCTGGTCTCTAGGCCAGTGTTTTTCAATATTTCTTCTGGAGCAGATCTTTACGCAAATGTTTACGTTGCTCAAGGAAGTCTCCGCGATGTTCCCAATGTCTGTTCTATATTATGTAATAAACCAGATGGGCAGACATATTGCAATTTGGCGATTTCCATGAAAATTTGAAAAAAATTCTCTTGATTGGATGCAGCGATTCCAAACCAAACATTGATGACATTTTGAAAGCCAAATATCAGATTCACGAATCTCACTAACCTTTTTTACTGCTTAGTTTGTGAGATTCTTCTTCTTCTTCTTCTTCTTCTTCTTCTTCTTCTTCTTCTTCTTCTTCTTCTTCTTCTTCTTCTTCTTCTTCTTCTTCTTCTTCTTCTTCTTCTTCTTCTTCTTCTTCTACTTCTTCTTCTTCTTCTTCTTCTTCTTCTTCTTCTTCTTCTTCTTCTTCTTCTTCTTCTTCTTCTTCTTCTTCTTCTTCTTCTTCTTCTTCTTCTTCTTCTTCTTCTTCTTCTTCTTCTTCTTCTTTGCGTTCATCCGGAGTGTTTTTTCAGATGTGATTGTGGTGTGTCTCGTTAGGCACCCTTGGGTGGAACCCTTAGGCCAACACATCCGACTTTTAGCGTGCATTTTTGACCAGGTTAGCATTCCTGGGAGACTCTAACTCTTGTGGTACCGTCCACATCCCAGCTGTTCAAGTTGGAACAGTCGAAGACTGCACGTTCATCCCTCAAATGAAGGCAGGGACAGTCCATAGCATTTTCCGCCATCCTGGGTGGCTTCCATAATTGCAGAGCCGACACATAATGCTCTGGTGCTGGGCTCACCGAGGGAATCGTCACGTCCTGCTAATGGCTGCTTTAATTCCTCACTTCAATATATTGGGCATTTCGTTCGCCCCGGGCCGTTCCCGCACAAACCAGACAGGTCTGCAGATGGTATCCACTCAGCGAGTTTTGGAACATGTGCTTGGCCGTGTGCCCGTCAGAGCTGTTCCAGGCACGGCGGACATTCGGTAACTACCTAATTAGAGCTGTTCCGAACAAGAGCGGCATTCGGAAACTAGGTAGTGTCGTGTCCTCCTTTAAAGTGTCGTCCCTGGAGTGAGGAGAGTCGACACCCACATTATAATATTTTTTCCCTTATCAATATCCTGGAGAATCCACCAGCTTCCGTCCAACACACTCCATCAGCCCATGGACACCTTTTCCTATCACTCTCTCACTGTCGTACTATGCCCCCTCTCATACCTCCCTAACGCAACATACTCAACAACTCTTGCTTCTAAAAATTAACAAAGATTAATTTATTAAAAGAAAAGTGTAACGTATATGAGACGTGTATGCGAAGAAATTGTGTGTCGTGTATTATAACATAAATGTATATGTCAGCCTTCAAAGTTCAGGATCATAGGGCACACATCATGGCAAGGATTACACGACATCACACGAGTCAGTACAATAGACCTCACCGAAGTCGTATCCTTCTCTCCAGACATGTCCTCCTCCAGGAGCTCTGATGACCATGAGATCTGAATCCCATGTAAATATATAATCCGTGGAAAATACTATTATTGTTCCTAACACCACGGTTCCTATTAGTTTATAGAAATCTAAGATCTCATAATTCCTGCACAGAGAAAAATAATGGAACACTGTCTCATAACATATCGTTTTCTTCTTGCGAAATGTTCTGTATTTTCACTCTTAAACAGTCAATGTATCTTATGCAAAAATGGCTTGCTTTATTCACTAGATATAGTCTGAAAGTTCTGATTTCCTTGATACGTGGAACAACTACACTTCAATGTTTGGTTTCATCTAATGTGACCATCAGTTCCTACTGATCTAGTTATACGTGGACTGAACATCCATCACTTCAGGTGTGTTAACGATTGGTATGCACTCATGTAGGATACTTATACCATTCAGCTCCACTGAGCCATGTGTATCAGCTTCCTCCGTTGCGAAAGTTGCTGGCCCATCTCTCTACATCATAATTTATCCGGGATCGGATGTTACATTGGGTCCGGGTTCTTCATTCCAACCAGAGGAAACCTGTAAAATAAATCATACAACTGGTGATAGCCTCCCCGTCACTGATCTCTATTAGATGATCGTGAGCCTTTCGGCCTCGCTCAGAAAATACAGTGATCCTACTCTGTCAGGGACAGATGACTCAACCCATTGGTTATCATCAGGCCAAGACAAGGAAAAAAAATCAACAAACAGAATGCGGAACCCCGCCCACCAGGGACACCTACTGGAATATCCCAATTATCCCTCATCACTCAATTCTCAACTAGTAAAGCTTATCAACACTTCACTAATCTATTTTCAACTAACAGAGCCAAGTATCACTTCCCTACTCTAGCTAGTTTTCCACTACCAGTGCTAATCATCACACTTTAGTTTTAACAAGGCTACAGCCTATATTAATTAGAACTAATTATAATAGGTTCTACCTTAGGCAAAACCGCCTCATTCCGGGATGGCTACTACACTTTGCCATAACGACACATGCTAGTTAATATTAAATTAATCTAACACTGTAGAGCTCTCCCACAAACACGTCCATCATAATCCACGGTTTTGGTCAACACTGATGGTCCCCAAATCAGGTTTATGGCAAAACCCTAAAATTGGTCACGTGACGGTATTGATGTCCTGCAGGTGTTACTTGGGCATATCATCCATTGTCAAGAATCCATTTTCCCTGGCTTAGTCACTGTCAGAGTTGTCATCACTTGTTTTGACTCCCACAACAAACTAACGAGTTACCGTATGATCCCAACAACAGTTTCCCCAACAAGCTGCCAAAACTTCTTGCTGTCCGGAAACTATAAATTGACAGACGGACTGTTTTCTTCCGCGCTGAGTACTTCCGCTTTCAATCCAACCTGTTTATGAACTGTCAAAGCGATGTATGGACTCATCTGACTCACTTCCCAATGTTCCCATTTCTGTTGACCAGATGTAAACACGTGCAGCTGTAACTATTTACCGTCGTGGGGATTTAGACATCCAATTTGTTTTTACTGTTAGTTAAAATAGTTGTCGCTTTGTAGATAGTCCGTTTAATCAGAAAGCCTCTATAATAATCAACTGGTTAAACGGAAGGTTTTATTTTGTGACATAGGCCCCCTCTTAAGAGAGTAGTCCATCTCACTCTTCTCCACCGTAAGTTTAATCCAGATGATTCATTCTTCTTCTTCAGGAGCTGGGTGTCTTGACAAGAAGTCCGCTCCAACATTTTCCTTCCCAGGAATGTACTCCACTGTGAAATTCTAAGGTTGAAGCAGCAACGACCACCGCATCAAACGCGCGTTGAGCTTCTGAGAAGTAGCCAGGAACATCAGGGGCTGATGATCCGACTGGACTCGAAACTTAACTCCATACAAATATGGCTGGAATTTTTGCACTGCCCATACGAGGGACAAGCACTCTCTCTCGACAGTTGAATAATTCCTCTCCGCCTGGAGTAGTTTCTTGCTTGCGTATGCTACAGGTTTCAAAACCGAAGCATCGTCTTTTCCTTCCTGTAACAGAGCTGCCCCAATCCCAATCGCACTCGCATCCGTTCTCAACACAAATGGTTTGGAAAGGTCAGGGAGCTGTAATACAGGTTTGCTGACCAAGGCCTCCTTTAACTGACTATAGGCATTCTCACATTCTGGTGTCCAAACGATCTGGTCCGGGAATCCCTTTTTCAAAGTTTCTGTCAACGGAGCTCCCAGTTCAGTGAAATGTGGGATAAATTTGTGGTAGAACCCACACAACGAGAGAAAAGATCGCACATCCTTCTTCGTTTTTGGCCTTGGTGCATTTCTGATTTTCTCCAGGTTCTTCTCTTCTGGGACAATGTGTCCTGGAGTGATGGTGTGACCTAGAAATTCCAGAGTCTGGTAACCAATCATGCACTTGGTTGGACGAGCGGTAAGCCCTACTTCCTTGAGCCTATTAAACACTCTCTCCAAGGATTGTAAGTGGTCATCCAAGCTGTCACTGGAAATCAGAATATCATCCATGAATGAGATGATAGCCGGATCCTGTAAAGGATCTAGTTGTCACCGCCTCACCTTTATATATATATTATTAGAGGGCTGCAACTCCAGCCCAAGGGATAGAAGCGAGTCGCTCAGGGCCCGAGTAATCTAGAGCCTTCTCAAAAGCCCGGACGAGCCCCCAAAAAGCCTGTCATCATCTTGCTCTTATCTATCTATCTAAGCTCGGGTTCATACAGGCAACAATAAACTTCGTTCGCTATGATATAGAACATTTATTGTATTGCATCGGCGCGGTGGGTTAACAGCCCGCGCTATAGTACATATCACAGATAGTTAACATCAAACACATAGTTGTCATACAACAATCTAGCACACTATCTAGCCTATGTATATATATATCTATGAATATCTATTGAGTCCCTCTCAGGCAGGCCTTGTTGCCTCTCTCAAGTCCGTCTGTCCTCTGCCGGTCTCCACGTGTCCCAATCCGACACGGGCGGTAACTCTGTCCGAGTTCCTCGTGGACCCCGCATTAGGCGGGCCACGTCAGTGTCCACGGAACCATGGACTCGATGACCAGCCTTTCGAGAAGGCTCTAGATTACTCGGGCCCTGAGCGACTCGCTTCTATCCCTTGGGCTGGAGTTGCAGCCCTCTAATAATATATCTAAAGGTGAGGCGGTGACACTAGTAAAGTCCTCATCATGCGTGTAAACACACTGGGTGCATTGCTGAGTCCAAAGGGCATGACCTTGAATTCGTAGTGTCCACTATTTGTACTGAAAGCCAACAGTGGTCGAATCTCCGGTTTGACTGGTATCTGATAGTAACCCCGACTCAGATCCACCTTTGAAAAGTACCGAGCCTTATGGAGCCTAGCGAATAACTGAGTTGGATTCGGCAAAGGTTCCACCTGAAATTGTATATGACTGTTCAGAAGTCGGTAATCTATACACAACCGGTGTTCTCCACTTGGTTTGCGTAACAAAACTACCCCCGCATTGTATGGGGATGTGGATGGTGCAATCACGTCATCCTCCAGAAGTTTCTGTATTTCCTCCTCCAGGGCCTTTTCTTTAGAGAATAGGCACCGGGTAAACCTTTTGGCGAACAGGCTCCTGTGTGGTCAAGGTCATCTCGAACTCAACCAACCGCGTTCGTCCTGGTTTATCAGTCAGTATCTCCTTATGAGACTTGAGAACCTGGGTTATCTTTTCCCTCTCCTGAGAGGTCAGATCAGGGTTCACTTGCACATCCCTATAGGTTTCCTGGTGTACCAAAGGATATTCCCTGCCCTCGCTGGTTCCCACTTCCGTCTCCACTGCAACTGCCATTGCCATGAGGTGAGTTGCCTTGTCTCCGGGTCTCTCTTCGTATTTCCGCAAGAGATTGATATGGAAAATCTTACTACTTTCCCCGGATCCGGATCTGATAGTTGGTTCTGGATATCACCCTTTCCACGGGAAATGGTCCTTGCCAACCTATCTCCAGTTTGTTGTTTCCCGTTGGAGTAGCAACAAGACTTTGTCTCCCACCTCTAGAGATCTTTCTTTAGACCTACGGTTGTAGTAAGCCGCATGTCTTTTCCTGGCCTTTTTCAAGTTTTGATTTGCCAGAGTCCATCCCTTGTGGAGTTTTTCTTTCAGTTCCTCCACGTATTTATAGGATGAGATCACTTCTTCTGACGTCCCCTCTTCAGTCCAACTCCACAACATGGCTTCCAACGGTCCTTTGATTGGACGACCAAACAGCAACGTAGCGGGCGGAAGTCCTGTTGAGGCATGAGGAACTTCCCGATAGGCAAAGAGTGCTGCTGGGATATATTCATCCCACCTATCAGGTTTTTCCTGCGCTAGTTTCCTGAGCATTGTCATCAACGTGCCGTTGAAGCGATCTACTTGTCCATTGGCTTGAGGGTGGTAAGGGCTGGTATGTATGTGGTTAGAGTGAAACACCCTAAATACCTCCTCCATGAGTTTTCCACAAAACTGAGACCCATTGTCCGTCAGAATTTGATCCGGAAAGCCTAATCTGGTAAAGGCCTCCATCAGTGCGTCCGCCACTCTTTTCGAGTCAATCGTGGTCAACGGTATGGCCTCACCCCACATTGTACAGCAATCCACCATTGTGAGTATATACATGTTCCTCTTCCTAGTCCTGGGAAGTGGACCCACGATATCGATGGCTACCCTCTCGAAAGGAGAGTTCATGATGGGCATCTCACCCAACACCACCGGTGCTGTCCAGTGTTTCGGTGCCACCCTCTGGCACTCAGGGCATGACTTCACATACCGACGCACATCCTCTGTCATTCCCGGCCAATAGTAGTGGCAGGAAATCCGCTGCATGGTGGCGGCCATACCCATGTGTCCACTAAAGGAGATGGTATGCCCCATATGAAGAATCTGGGACCGGTGAGCTTTCGGGACGACCAACTGACCGTATAGGTTGTCTCCCCTTCCTGCTCTCCTGTAGAGTATCCTATTCTTCATGTAGTACTGCCCCCGTCCTGGTGGATCAGCACTTTTCTGCAGCTTTCTGTAGCAAGGACGTAAAGTATCATCCTCACTCTGGGACAGTTCGTAGCTCCCCCGGCATTGGGTTAGTCACAATTGCGTCTGTCTCTTCCGTTTTCGTCTGAGAGCGAGTCTGCATTGCTCCCATATGGATTGGCTCCCTGGGCATTCCCAGAAAGACATACCGGCAACCTAGGATTACTGGAAAAATGGGATCGGTCAATACAGCAGCCTTGATGGTGCCGGTGACATACCTTGACCGAATCTCCACATTAGCAATGGGCAACTTCATGACTACAGCACTCTTCTGTGCAGGCTGTATCTCCATGGTTTCACCTGTGAATTGTTCTGGATGTACCAGATCCGCAGAAATCACGGCCTCCCCGTCCAGTCCTGTGTCGTATAAACACTCCACTTGACGACCGTTAACCTCTACCAATTCCACTACAGGTGGTTTTTCCTGGTCTGGAGTCTCTTCCTCGGCCTCGACCTGTTCGGTGGGCTCCACCTTAGGTTTCCCGGGGCACACGACGATTTTAGAGTCTCCTGACTTTCCCCTGCAGTCAATAGCATTGTGCGTGTCTGACTTGCATTGGTTGCACCATTTCCCTGTCCTAGATTTTCTATTGCCGGACTTGAGTGAGCTCTCCTGGTGGCGAGCTTCCTTGTTGACCTTGGCATTTTCCGTGACAACCTCCTTGGAAGTCACTTGACATGCTGCGAAGTGAGGGTTCTTAGCCTTCGATTTGCAGTCCCTCGTATTGTGAGAGGGTGACTTACAAATTGAACACCACTTCTCCGACCACGGTCGTTTTGGTGTAGAGCTTGAAGTGCTCTTGCTTCCCTCCTTCTTCTTCTCTGAACTATCCTCTGATATTTGCACATAAGGTTCCCACTTTTTGGTTCCTGAGGTTTTGGCTTTCTTCTTGTCATGTTTCTCCTGACTTTTGGAGTTGGTGGAAAGGTTTTCCCCTGCCTCCCCATGTACCTCGACGAACCGTTCTGCTAATTTTGTCACGAGGTCAATACGTTCCGCTCCTTGTTCTCCCAGGAACGTCCTGAGAGGTTTAGACATTTGCTTCTTCAACTGGTCGACCACCATGAGCTCTTCCAGACTCTCATAGTCATGTGCGAACCCAGCCAAATCCATCCACTTATGGAGATACGATTTTAGACGCAAACTGTAGGCGGCAAACAACTTCCCCGGTTCTCGTTTCGCTGCTCGAAATTTTTTTCCGGTAGGTATGTGACGTAACCTCGAATCGTTTCAGCAGAGCCGTCTTTAATTCGTCGTAATTGTTCTCATGTCCTGGGGGCAGGCGAGAATAAACCTCGTATCCGGTCCCGCGTAATCCCTGGGATAGCTTGAGATTCCATTTGTTACGCTCCAGACCCATAGCAACTGACATAGCCTCGAAGCGTCGAAGGTACTGGTCAATCTTCTCTTTGTCCTCCTCGTAGACCGCTAAAGGAAACTTCATAGCATGGTACCCATGTCCACCTACTGGTGTTGAGCCTGGGATGGAGGAACCTCCAACTGCTCCCTCAGTTTCTCCATTAGATCGACTCTTCAACTCGAGTTCCCTCATCTGGTACTCGTGCTCCCTTTTCTGAGCCTCCTGCTCCGCTTCCCGTTTCCTAGCAGTTTCCTCAACTTCAAGTTTCCTAGCTGCTTGCTGAGCTTCCAATTTCTTAGCAGCTTGCTCTGCTTCCAATTTCCTAGCTTCTTGTTCCAACTCCATCCTTCTCAATTCCAACTCGGCCTTTCGATCTTCCCTTTCTGCTTGACGATACTCTCTCTCCACTTCCTGTATGTAATCCGTTAGAGCAGACCCCGACAATCCCATGTCTTCCCCCTTTGCCCTTAATTCTAACGTGGTTAGTTTCGGAGTGGCCATTACAGAGAGGTAAGCTAGCAGGTCGAGTACAATATAACTGCAAATTACTATACAGATATATGACCAAGTACTATAAATCTAGATATTACCACACACAGCACATTCACTCAGTGACAAGAGTAGAATCAGGACCACAGACCTATGCAGACGTGTGAAGTGTGAACAGGTAAGATATTAGTCCTAACCCCTATCCACATTCACTCTAGCTGGATTCTCCAATATGATATCTCCCTCTTATAACTAAGGATCCCGTGTCAAAAGACCCCGTTGTCAGAAGATCTCACTGTCAAAGGTTCCTGCTTGCAGGAGATCTCGCTGTCCAAGGATCACGTTTACGAGAGATCCCGCTGTCCAAAGATCCCGTTATCGAGAGATCCCGCTGTCCAAAGATCCCGTTTACGAGAGATCCCGCTGTCCAAAGATCCCGTTTTCGAGCCCCCAATAATGTCGTGTCCTCCTTTAAAGTGTCGTCCCTGGAGTGAGGAGAGTCGACACCCACATTATAATATTTTTTTCCCTTATCAATATCCTGGAGAATCCACCAGCTTCCGTCCAACACACTCCATCAGCCCATGGACACCTTTTCCTATCACTCTCTCACTGTCGTACTATGCCCCCTCTCATACCTCCCTAGCGCAACATACTCAACAACTCTTGCTTCTAAAAATTAACAAAGATTAATTTATTAAAAGAAAAGTGTAACGTATATGAGACGTGTATGCGAAGAAATTGTGTGTCGTGTATTATAACATAAATGTATATGTCAGCCTTCAAAGTTCAGGATCATAGGGCACACATCATGGCAAGGATTACACGACATCACACGAGTCAGTACAATAGACCTCACCGAAGTCGTATCCTTCTCTCCAGACATGTCCTCCTCCAGGAGCTCTGATGACCATGAGATCTGAATCCCATGTAAATATATAATCCGTGGAAAATACTATTATTGTTCCTAACACCACGGTTCCTATTAGTTTATAGAAATCTAAGATCTCATAATTCCTGCACAGAGAAAAATAATGGAACACTGTCTCATAACATATCGTTTTCTTCTTGCGAAATGTTCTGTATTTTCACTCTTAAACAGTCAATGTATCTTATGCAAAAATGGCTTGCTTTATTCACTAGATATAGTCTGAAAGTTCTGATTTCCTTGATACGTGGAACAACTACACTTCAATGTTTGGTTTCATCTAATGTGACCATCAGTTCCTACTGATCTAGTTCACATGGGCTGAACATCCATCACTTCAGGTGTGTTAACGATTGGTATGCACTCATGTAGGATACTTATACCATTCAGCTCCACTGAGCAATGTGTATCAGCTTCTTCCGTTGCGAAAGTTGCTGGCCCATCTCTCTACATCATAATTTATCCGGGATCGGATGTTACATTGGGTCCGGGTTCTTCATTCCAACCAGAGGAAACCTGTAAAATAAATCATACAACTGGTGATAGCCTCCCCGTCACTGATCTCTATTAGATGATCGTGAGCCTTTCGGCCTCGCTCAGAAAATACAGTGATCCTACTCTGTCAGGGACAGATGACTCAACCCATTGGTTATCATCAGGCCAAGACAAGAAAAAAAATCAACAAACAGAATGCGGAACCCCGCCCACCAGGGACACCTACTGGAATATCCCAATTATCCCTCATCACTCAATTCTCAACTAGTAAAGCTTATCAACACTTCACTAATCTATTTTCAACTAACAGAGCCAAGTATCACTTCCCTACTCTAGCTAGTTTTCCACTACCAGTGCTAATCATCACACTTTAGTTTTAACAAGGCTACAGCCTATATTAATTAGAACTAATTATAATAGGTTCTACCTTAGGCAAAACCGCCTCATTCCGGGATGGCTACTACACTTTGCCATAACGACACATGCTAGTTAATATTAAATTAATCTAACACTGTAGAGCTCTCCCACAAACACGTCCATCATAATCCACGGTTTTGGTCAACACTGATGGTCCCCAAATCAGGTTTATGGCAAAACCCTAAAATTGGTCACGTGACGGTATTGATGTCCTGCAGGTGTTATTTGGGCATATCATCCATTGTCAAGAATCCATTTTCCCTGGCTTAGTCACTGTCAGAGTTGTCATCACTTGTTTTGACTCCCACAACAAACTAACGAGTTACCGTATGATCCCAACAACAGTTTCCCCAACAAGCTGCCAATCTTCTTGCTGTCCGGAAACTATAAATTGACAGACGGACTGTTTTCTTCCGAGCTGAGTACTTCCGCTTTCAATCCAACCTGTTTATGAACTGTCAAAGCGATGTATGGACTCATCTGACTCACTTCCCAATGTTCCCATTTCTGTTGACCAGATATAAACACGTGCAGCTGTAACTATTTACCGTCGTGGGGATTTAGACATCCAATTTGTTTTTACTGTTAGTTAAAATAGTTGTCGCTTTGTAGATAGTCCGTTTAATCAGAAAGCCTCTATAATAATCAACTGGTTAAACGCAAGGTTTTATTTTGTGACAGGTAGTCAGAGCTGTTCCTAGCACGAGAGACATTCGGACGAGACATTTCACTCGGACGTAAATGCGTAGTGTCAATTTTTAGTTTTCCACTCGTAGGACGGCACTTCCGAATTCAGCGGGCATTTTTTAATGAGGTTAGCCTTCCTCGGGTTTCGAGGCACGTTAGACTTATTGTTGTGATGTCGCCCACATCTCAGCTGGTCAAGATAGAACGATCATCGACATCACGGTAAACCCTCAAGGGAAGGCAGGGGCAGACTATGGGCTCGGCGTTCCCTGCTATCCAAGGAGGCTTCCATGATTGCAGAGCCGGCACATATTGCTCCGAGACTGGGCACACCCAAGGAGTTGCGACTTCCTGCTCATGGCTGCTTTAGTTCCTGACTTCCATGTGTTGGGCATCTCGCTTGCCACTGGTCGCTCAAGCACACACCAGGAACGGTCAGACTGCGGACGACATCCACTCGGTAAGCTTTTGCTTTTGACTTCGGACCACGCAATGGATTCGCTAGCCGTGCGTTCCATTTCGTGTTATTGAGTCATTTTTTTCACTTTTGTCCACACTCTATGAGTTAGATGCAGACAGTTTTCGTAACCATTTCATTAGACTGGGACACTTTCTGCATTTTAGTACTCGCTCACGAGGTAGGCTACATGTGCTGCCGGCTCAGCACCTTACCTCCGTGCAGCAGTGAACGAGAAACGGCCAGGATCTCTCATCCGGGAATCCCTCATATCCCCCAGCTGAGAGCCTTCGAACAAGTATCAGAACTGGGCATGTAGCGTGCTCAGTATCCCACCTCTATTTTTCGGTAGGTGGGTATCGGCCCGGCTCTCACATCCGAGGGTTTGTGGCTTAGAGGCGTTCAGCCTAAACCCTCGACAGAGAGCCTTAGAGTATGTGTCCGGACCAAGAACTTCTGCCTTCGTGCGCCTGATTTAAACTTTTGACAGATATCCTCAGTCTACCTGCAGAGCAGCAGGTTGTGTCTCTCTTAGTCTGGCCCCTATCCCATAAGCTGTCCGATATGTAGTTTTCATCCATCAGCAAGCACATGGGGTCGATGGGACACGCAAGCTCCCCCACCACGGCAAAGTGGAGATACATCGGGGGAGTTGTGAGATTCTGATACGTGCACAGTATGACTGATGTAACTATCTTTTTGCTAACATCGCCTTCTTTGATAACTTGTTTTAGTAAATAAACATGTTGGTTGTCTTTGTTTGTGTGTGTGCATTACAAGCCATTCACTCATGATTAACTTAGTGTTTGCTGTTGTTGATGTCTTGGCAAAATTACGATCAGTAGTTTGCCATTGCTTTCTGAACGACCGGCACTATTATCGTAGCGTAAAAAAACCATCGCAACGCGGTCTGTTGCCAAATCGCGTGCCGCTGTTTTTTTTTAACGTGGGTATACGGGATTACGAACCGCGTCAGGAATACCTTCGTCACGGAGACGGTGCAAGTATTGTACAGAATGAGTATGCGCCGTGAAAAAACATTTAGTGACACTGTCGTAGAGCATTCAGAATGTCAGCCTGGTTCATGGCGCGCCCGCCCTCCACATTAGTCTTACCTGCGAACTTGTCAGCCCGCTCATTCCCTTGTACTCCCACATGCCCTGACACGAAGATGAAACTAATATGTGTCAGCCGAGACCGCTTCATAGACAGCAACCACTATCTTCGGATGCACCCCGTCTCTATCCTCTTGAGCATGCTCATTTAGTCGCTAAGGAAACATGCCCTATTGAATGTCTGTGTCTCGAGCCATGTTATTGCTTTACTTAATGCCATGACTTCCATAGTCAGGCAACTTGTGGTCTCAACAAAAGCACCAGAGTCCCCCTTCATAATTCTCCATCCAGCCCGCGCCGTAAAGGCCCATGAGCTTCTCACATGTCGGACGACCGACCCATCTGTGTAAATGACAGCATCACCGTCTAACGAATTCTCGAAAATCAACGCCTGTACTTCCGCCTCCACAGCAGCTGGATTTTCTTGTCTGCATTTTCTGTCTAGATGGATGCAAACTGAAAAGGACGTACAGAAATCTGTTGGCACTTGTACCCACTCCTCGCCAGGTTCTAAGTCCTCCAGTGAATACACCTGATGAAGAATGTCTTCGGCTTGACCCTTCCTCTTTTTAACCTGCTGCCCTTCACCTTCCTAATTTCACTATGCAGTGGATGTTGTGTGTGTGCGTTAACTCTGAGGTAGGCACGTGTTCTGCAAATTTGCATTCTGTCTTCAATGGTTGGAAAATCAAGAAGGTAGCACATCGCCGTGCATGCTGTATCTCTTGTACATCCAAGAATAATGCGCATAGCTTCGTTTTGAATCCTTTCCATCCTTCTATCTGCTTACGGCTGAGAGTCAGGATCTCAAACGCATACTCAAATACAGACATGACCAGCCATTCGTATAAGAGGCATAGATGGCGCTGCTCACAGTTTGCTGCCGCCATCATCCGCATCGCAGCCAAACCCCGCTTGACCTGTGTTATCACCTGGTCTGCGTGCTCATTATAAGCAAGGCTTCGATCAAAACGTATCCTGGAGTAATTCATTGCCTGCGAACTTTCCACAGTCTCTAACAGAGATTAACAGTTGGTGTTGGAGTGTTGGCAAAAATGATTATTCAAAGAGAACAGTGTTACTGTTGCCTTTGTTGGGTTGACCATTGCCCCAGCTTCAGCACACCTAATACTTATGCGATTGAGTTCGGTTTGCAGATCGACCGCAACCTGATCTCTATCCTTACCCTGACGATAAACTAAAACATCGTCGGCATATGACAATGTCTTCCCCGGTCCAGTGATCTGCTCGCTGGTGATTCTCACAGTGTAGGCGTTGAACAGCACCGGAGATAATGGTGATCCCTGTGGTAGACCAGGATATACTGTTTTTGGTTCCGAAGTCCAGCTGCCACATCTAAAAACTACTTTCCGTTGGAAGAGGGCTGCAGCGATCCAACTAAGGAGGAACGGGCTTATTTTGAGATCAAGAAGCTGAAGCATTAAAACACCCAATGGTACTCTGTAACCACTCCTCCTTGATGTTAGCACTCCCTATACTGTTGTTGTACATGTCTGCTAGTTTCTCTAGCTCGTTGTCGGTACACCTATTGATGTCGTCATATCTTATGCCATCTTACCCTGGAGCGCTGTTTTGTGATCGTCGAAGGATGGATGGGACCAGGATGGGCAACTCTGTTCTTCTTGGAGCCTTGATTTTTTTCACTGTCACTGTGTCTTCATCCGAAATGTTCTGGGCCTTACACATGTCTGAGGTGACCTCCTTGGCAAGATTTCGGCCTCTCATGCCTGTCTGGTTGCTCTGCTCTAGATAACGTTCGAAGACGGCTTTGCCCTTGTTCTCGTTAGTCCTCTGCCAAATGAAGTCGGCACCTGTGAAGTCAGAAATTCTCTTATTCTTGGCTACCCCACTCATGCTTTTATATAGTCGCCAGAACAATTTCAGTGGCTTGTCTGTGCTTACTCTTTGACATACCCCTGCCCATTTTTCACTTTTAACCACCTTAACCAGTTGTTTTTTAATAGCTTGCTTTTGTGTACATCTCTCTTGTGAATGCAGGGACCAGGATGGGCAACTCTATTCTTCTTGGAGTTTTGCCATTTCCTTACAGCACAACGCTTATCCACCCAGGCCTTCTCTACATCAAAATTCCACCAAGGTGGCTGCTCCCACCGTTTATTCCCCGTTAGAGTATAGACCCCCAGGCAACTCACTCCAGGCCATCTTAGCTATCCCATGCAGCTCATCCTATGTTCTCTCCATGTGATTAATCTCTGTCTCTACTTACTTTCTCCGTGTGTGTTAGGTCTTCCGCTAATTCTTTCGAATTGTGGGTTGTTATATAATAAAATAAACCACAACAACAACAACAAAAACAACAACAAACACCTACATCATCGGCAGGGCTGATAATTATGATACTACTGAAGATAACTACTTATGTAAGAAACTCGTAATGCTAGCTTTTGCTGTATTGTAATGCTACCCATTTAAATGGTATTTTAATCTCCGTTTACTGTAAGGCCGGCTGCAGATTTCCTCGCTATTTCTTCTTCTTCTGCTCCATTTGATCTCCTCAATTTTCGCGATGAAATCAAACACTAGTCCATACACTTACAATAGCTCTAAACTGATTTGTGTGCATGCGTTAGCTTGCATTGTTATTCTACAAGCGTTGTCCAGTACACGAGCTACTACTTCTAATAGCAATGGACTGATTTTTGCGTGAGGGTTATCTTTCCATATTACCAATGTCCCTCGTCATCAAGCGAGCCCACTCTGAGGTACTTGTAATTTACGTCCCCAAATTAAGGACGAGAGGTCAGCATTTTAGTGAATCAGATCAACTGAACCCGCAACCTCGATATCAGCACACCGGAATTTCGAGAACGAGCGTTCTTATCATTTCGACAATGCTGACCTTCTCCTCAATGAAGCATAGGGCCCCCACCAAGTGACGCCCAGTTCTTTGTTGAATTGTTCATGACTTACTGAATTGTGCAGCTAAAGTTTTCTACGGGATGAGATTGCTATTCTCACACCAACACTTCTTACAATAGGTATGCTATGCCAGGTTTATTGTTCTGTGTATTTCTTATCTGCCGCGCTATCACGAAATTTCGGATTAGCAGTGCTAATTATTTATGGCGGTTTAGAGCCAGGTATGGGCCGTATCGCCCTATCCTTTTTTCTATCTGCAACCACTGTTTTCCTTCTGCTCACAGCCATAATAGTCTTAAACAAGATTACACATTTGATACACACAAGCACACAGACACACACACGAACACAAGAAAATTCTTCACATCTTCGTAAAATATAGGAAGTTTATTTAAAAAAATAAATAGAAACACCTCCGACGGGACTCGAACCCGCAATCCCCGGCTTAGGAGGCCGATGCCTTATCCATTAGGCCACGGAGGCTTCATAAACAGAAGCGTGCCCTCCACTTCAATTTCTATAGCTGAACTAAGTTCAACTAAGTGAAACACCACTACTAATTATAAATACCCTTTATGACATGGCACAGGAAGCCAAACAAGCAACAATGTTTCCGAAAGCACAAGCTGAAAGAAAACACCATCCATCCATCCATCATGTGCCATGCCGGTAAGCGTGGGCGGTCATGTTCTGCCTTCTCACTCGATCACCAGAGTCGTGGATCAGCTCCGTGTTTCTGTCTCGACCATGCCACAAGGCCAAGCCATCCAGGTACTTGCTTCTAGGTCTTCCCCTTGGTCTGTTCCCCTCGATCTTACCAGTTGTCACCAAATTCTCCAATCCATTTCTTCTAATAACATGCCCAAAAAATTTTGACTGTCTACGTCTAATTTCTCTAATCAATTTACGATCTTCATTTGTTTCTTGAAGGACTTGTTCATTGGTCTTTCTGGCTGTCCATGGTATTCTTTGCATTTTCCTCAGAAACCACATCTCTACAGCCATCAGATGTTTTTCAACCTGACTGCTCATTGTCCACGCTTCACATCCATATAAAAGTACAGGTTCAATGTAGCATCTCAACACTCTTTTTCTCGTTTCAATTGACATCTTTTTATTGGTCAATATGTTTTTCATCTTGCTAAAGGCTACTTTTGCCATGCGATTCTTGTTCTAATCTCTTCAAGGCATCTCCCATCAGATGTTATTACTGTTCCGAGATAATTGTACCTGCTCACTTGTTGAAGAATATTCCCATTTACTTGTATATTACATTGTGGTATTTCATCCTTCCTAGTGACGACCATAATCTGTGTCTTTTTACAATTTAATTCTAACCCTAGTTGTTCACTGTGTGTAACAATCGCATCTACTAAATTTTGCAGGTCCTGTTCATTGTCTGCAATCAAGACTGTATCATCTGCATATCTAATGTTATTGATGCATCGTCCCCCAATGTTGATTCCTTCCATATCTTCAATATTTCTGAAAATACTTTCACTATACAGGGAAAACAGATCTGGAGACATTACACATCCCTGTCTCACACCTCTTTTAATAGGCTGATATTGGCTTACTTCATTATCAACTCTTATGGCAGCTTGTTGTTTCCAATATATGTTTTTTACAAGTCTAAGATCTTTTCCATTAATTTGTAGATCTTCAAGCATCCTTATCATGTTGACATGTCTCACTTTATCAAAGGCCTTTGTGTAGTCAATAAAGCAAAGGTGTAGATCTTTGTTTACTTCTATAGAACGTTCGATTATGTTTCTCAGTATATACACAGCATACAGGCCCCAAATATAACATGTCGATAGAAAGACAGTTGGGTGGAACCTGAACATCTTCTTTCAATATACTATACTAGCTGACCCGGCCCGGCTTCGCCCAGGGTCCTGGCGGGGATCTGTCTGTCTGTCTGTCTGTCTGTCTGTCTGTCTGTCTGTCTGTCTGTCTGTCTGTCTGTCTGTCTGTCTGTCTGCCTGTCTGTCTGTCCCGGCCCGGCTTCGCCCAGCCTCTGATGGGGAGCATCTAATTTAATTCATATAAGTAGTCATATAAGCTCTCGTTCCCGACTGTCTGTCTGTCTGTCTGTCTGTCTGTCTGTCTGTCTGTCTGTCTGTCTGTCTGTCTGTCTGTCTGTCTGTCTGACCCGGCCCGGCTTCACCCAGTCCCTGATGGGGAGCATCTCATTTAATTCATATAAGTAGTCATATAAGCTCCCGTACCCGACTACCTGTCTGTCTGTCTGTCTGCCTGTCTGTCTGTCTGTCTGTCTGCTTGTCTGTCTATCTGCTTGTCTGTCTGTCTGTCTGACCCGGCCCGGCTTCGCCCAGCCTCTGGTGGGGAGCATCTAATTTAATTCATATAAGTAGTCATATAAGCTCCCGTACCCGACTATCTGTCTGTCTGTCTGTCTGTCTGTCTGTCTGTCTGTCTGTATGTCTGTCTGTCTGTCTGTCTGTCGGTCGGTCGGTCGGTCGGTCGGTCTGTCTGTCTGTCTGTCTGTCTGTCTGTCTGTCTGTCTGTCTGTCTGTCTGTCTGTCTGTCTATCTATCTACCTGACCCGGCGCGGCTTCGCCCAGCTCCTGGCGGGGAGCGTCTCATTAAATTCATATAACAAAAAAAAAAATAAACTAAAGAATGTCCTTCCACACACCATCCATTATTTTTAATGAAAACTGCTTTTAATCACCTACATGACTGTAGATAACTTTTTTAAACATAAAAAGATGAGTTAGAAAATTTTCATTTAAAAAAATAGATGCATTATTTTTATAAAAACTTTGAAAATGCCTTAAAGATTATATCATTATTTATTATTACTCATATGCCTGTAAATAACTATAGACAAAGAGTTTACAAATCTTTGAAAACAATACAACAATCTATATATAAAATATATGGCAATGATATTAAAAGTTATGCCCCTTGAAATAACTTTTCTTAAGTTACGTCCCCTCGCTATATATAAATGATAATGTAAATTTAAATATTAAATTTTAGTAAGTAAATTGTACACTAACAAACTATTACAGTTAGTTGCACGGGAATGAAAAGAATACTTGTAGAAAATTTCATCTCAATCGGATGGACCGTTATCGAATGCATCAAATACATCCCTATACACATACATATATATACACACACACTCACACACTCACACACTTACATACATACATACATACATACATACATACATACATACATACATACATACATACATACATACATACATACATACATACATACATACATACATACATACATACATACATACATACATACATACATACATACATACATACATACATACATACATACATACATACATACATACATACATACATACATACATACATACATACATACATACATACATACATACATACATACATACATACATACATACATACATACATACATACATACATACATACATACATCGTCTTTTATAGATATAGGTATAGGCATAGGCTTAGATTGCGTTGGCTGTGGGATTCAGAGCGCTGATGTGCCAGGACCATGACTTTTCTTCGCCTCTAAGTAGAGCATTTGGACTGACACTAAATTTAGCTAAGGGTGGTTCGACTAAGCATCATCATTTCTTTTGCGATGAAGACTAGCCAGGAATCAACATTTGCACGTTGCGAAAATACAACAAGAAGTGTGTCGCATCTCATCTCATCTCATCTCATCTCATCTCATCTCATCTCAGCATGTTTCTCTTGTACCTTGCGGTGTCGAGGTAAAGTATAAGCAGCGAGAGAGTGCCCGATTATGGGCTTCATGTATCGATATTCCCATGGACTATGTTATTCCCTGCGTCCATCGCTTAGTGGTCGGCCAAAATGTTTATCTATCAACAACTTTACAGTAAGTCCATTCGTCAATCTTGCTTGTTGTCCGGTGACCGTATGTTCGAATCCTTGTCTAGGCGGAGAATTTTGTTTGTTCGTTTTTTATTTTTTTATTTTTTTTTTTTTACCTGGGTTTCCAATTCGACCCAGCGTAAAATGGGTACCAGAAAATCACATAGGAAGGAAAGACGGAATGGGTACCCACACCCCATATCGAGTGCCTCGTCTTCTTTCGCCGTTTATCGCCCAATTAGGATGTAGACCCTCAGCCAACTCATTCCAGGCCATCCTAGACGCATCTATCCCATACAGCTTATGCTATGTCCTTTCTATGTGATTTATTTCTGTCTCTACTTATTTTCTGCATGTGATTTAGGTCTTCCTCTATTTATTTTTCCCCTGTGGATTCAAAACAAAGAAATTCTATATAAAACAAAGTATTATCTTAGTGCCGGCTCCCTGGTCTAGAGGTTACACGACTTTCTCCTTAATGTCGTATACTCTCGTAAGTAACGTGACGTTGCGAGAGAATTGGTAGCAGTTCACTCCGCGTCGGTAACTTATGGGGTATGTGAGCCGGTCGCTCAGAAAGCAATGGCAGACTACTGAGCGTAATCTTGCCAAGAAATCAACAATCAGCTGAAAGATGCTGATGTTGACAGCGATGTCCTGTAAAGGAAATGAAAAAAAAAATCTTAGTGAAGAGACGCCATAAGACACAGACGCCATAAACAAATTATTGCACTATTTCTTGCCTGGTTGAAGGTAACACCAAACAGGAACCCAAATATAACATGTCAATAGTAAGACAGTTGTGCGAGACCTGACCATCTTTCAAAATTGGTTTGGATAATGTTGGCCGTGGGATTCAGAGCGCTGAAGTGTCGTGACAATGACATCTCTTCGCCGCTAGGTAGAACATTTGGACTGGCACTAATATTTCTAAGGGATGTTACAACCATGCATCGTGTTTTTGTGTGATGAAGAATGCCCAGGACTCAAAATGTGCACCATGCAAGACTGCGAGAGTGCAAGCAGCGAGAGGAGCAATTCCTTAAAATGTTGGTCTCTTAATGTTAAAACAACTTCACACTAAGTCCAGTCGTCATACTTGCTTGCTGTCCGGTGGCCGTGGGTTCGAATCCATTTCTGGCGGGGAATAGTGTGTGTGTGTGTGTGTGTGTGTGTGTTTGTGTGTGTGTGTGTGTGTTGTGTGTGAATGTGTGTGTGTGTGTGTGTGTGTGAATGTGTGTGTGTGTGTGTATGAGTGTGTGTTTTGTCCATTGACCAGGGTTTCAATTCGACCCAGCGTAAAATGGGTAGTATAAAATTTCCTTGGAAGCAAAGACTTCTGGGATGTTACTGTCCACATTACATTTCGAGTGCCCTTTCTTCTTTAGCTGTTTATTTCCCCATTAGTCATTAGTCGCGGTTTCAACTTCACGGCAACGGGTCGTCCCCATTATGCTCCGTTTTTGTGCCGGTGAATATCACACAAAATGCTCCTCACTCCCACATTGTGAAAAGTGGAACATAGCACATTGAGCATAGCCTACGATGGGTAACGTTGTAATATTCTGTTGTGATAATTTGGTGTGTCCAGCGTGTACCGCGTGGTTACACACCCGCTTCACACGCCAGTGATCCGGGGCTTGTTTCCGGATCCGGTCAGGGATATGCACTACTGACGAGCTCAAACGAGAGCGAAACTCGAGTATAGTGCTTCCACATTGACGTGGATAGGCCTTAGGTTCATACCAGAATACGATCAGCTTTGCCAGTAGTGGGTTGTGCTCAATATTTAAAAGTGGAACAGACAGGAGTCTCGACAAACCAACAACCCGCACAGATACATTGTGCATAATACCGTCGCCAGAAAGCCAACACAATAGTCCTATTTCCCATTAGGGTGTAGACCGTCAGCCAACTCAATCTAGGCCATAATGTACTTAGATAAACGATGGAACTCATTGTATGTCCTCCCCATATTAATCATTTCTGTCTCTACTTATTTCCTCCGCGTGTTTTCGGTCTTCCTCTATTTCTTTTGCCTTGTGGATTCAAAACAAAGAAATTATATTTATACAATTCCCGTGTTCCTTTTTCAAGTCTACAGGGAAGACCCAATAGGTTGTTAATTTCCAAGTGTGAGACTGAAGTAAAATGGCGAAATCAAAGAATCATCCTAGACACAACCAAAACAGCAAACACCATAGCAATGTCATCCAGAGACCCAAGTCTACAGATGTTCGTCGATGAAAGGGGTTGATGAGGAATCTGAAGTTCTCCAGGAAACACAATCAGAAAGTCAAGGTCTTGTTCTTATTGTTCTTCTTGTTCTTCTTGATCTTCTTCTTCTTCTTCTTCTTCTTCTTCTTCTTCTTCTTCTTCTTCTTCTTCTTCTTCTTCTTCTTCTTCTTCTTCTTCTTCTTCTTCTTCTTCTTCTTCTTCTTCTTCTTCTTCTTCTTCTTCTTCTTCTTCTTCTTCTTCTTCTTCTTTTTTTTCCTCCCCCCCCCCCCCAGCCCCTCCTCTTCCTTCTTTGTTCTTTGGTAAGCGTATAACTTGCTACTGAACGTAAACTTGTAAAGAGACCACAGCAGCAGTAAAATGCTGGTGTTGACAGCGATGTCCTGTAAAGGATTTGCAAAAAATAAAAAATAAATATATACTAGAGCTATGTATCCAATACTCCTCATAATGTTTTCACAGTCGACTAGCAGGCTACATTGTCTAGTAGACGGATGCCTTATCCATTAGACATCATCGGCTTGACGTTCTACACATGTCTGTCCCAATTCCACCTCACTGTAAACCCACCCACGTTTTCTGCTCTTGGTTAGCTATACGATCTTTTCATTAGTTTATGAGATATTGACATTATAGCACTCCGGACAAATCCGTAGGTTTTACGTCACTCTCGGCAAATGTCTTTCGATGTAGGTGCTAACCATTCCAGTATCATCATCATCATCATCATCATCATCATCATCATCATCATCATCATCATCATGTACCAGGCCGACAAGCGTGAACGGTCATGTTTCGCCATCTGACACGATCACCAAAATCGTGGATCAGTTCTACGTTTTCTATTATTATCATTGATACCATATTGCCAAATCTGTCAAGCAGTTTCAGCCTTATAACATTTGTTGCCACTTGATATTTTGACTGACTTCTTTTCTTTGTTGAGACCATAATTTAGTATCGAGTTCAAGGGCAGTGGTTCACGAACCTTTCATTTTCTATTTGGTGCACAAAAGTATGCCCAAAGTTCAGTGATACGTGATACCAGCAGGTTATGTGTTCACACGATTGCTGTCTGAATGTACGACCATAGAACAGTGGTTCTAAAACTGGAGTATATTTAACCCCAGATCCCTGGCAGTTTACGAAAAGCCACCTTCTTCTCCAAGTGTCTGGTCTAAGGTGGCAGTCGCGACTCAACTGCAAGACCGTGTTGTAAATCTTGAGCCAGGTGATCCAGAGTTATGGTCACTGGAGCCCTACAATTGTTCCGCATCTATTGGGGCGAGGTTGGTGTGGAGACTTTCCGTCCAGTCGGGTAGCGAAGTACCATCACTTCGGGGGATATGTTGCAGAGCTCTCCCACTCCTCTTCAAGCTCACAACCCACGGCGTAATCATGATGATATTAGACTATCACACCTGCAGAGAAATAGATCAGGGTACAACAGCTGCATGTCCTTTACAGAACATCACAATCAACCCCGTCATTATTTGGCTGCTTGAGATTTCCTAAACAATTATACGTTCAGTATTTTGTCATTGCTTTCTGAACGAACGACGTTCACACAACACTTAAAAATAAACGCATGGCGATCTACTTCCAAATCGCCAGCAGCTGATTTCGAACGCGGTATTTTGGGATTATTAATCGCGTTCGCTATCCCTTTGTCGCAGACGCCGGCTCAGACCAGAAAATACCCAGGTCATGACTCAGCAAGGCACACACGGGTTAGCATGTGTTAGGCCTGGGTCAGTTTGTTTTCTGCACGGGTACCGGGTGTTTCATTGTCGACAATTCCAACCCGATACCCAGACTTCCTGTCGCGTAGAAGTGAACAATTCAAAGCAACAGCTTTACAAAGATAAGAACCATCCATTATGTGCCATGCCAATAAGCGTGGGCGGTCATGTTTTGCCATTTCACTGGATCACCAGAGTCGTGGATCAGCTCCGTGTTTATGTCTCGACCATGCCACGTGACCAAGCCATCCAGGTATATACTTCTCGGTCTTTCCCTTGGTCTCTTCCCTTCGATCTTGCCAGTTGTCACCAAGTTCTCCAAGTCATTTCTTCTCATAACATGCCCACAAAATTTTGACTGTCTACGTCTAATATCTCTAATCAGTTTACGATCTTCATTTGTTTCTTGAAGGACTTGTTCATTGGTTTTTCTGTCTGTCCATGGTATTCTTTGCATTTTCCTCAGAAACCACATTTCCACAGCCATCAGATGTTTTTCAGCTTGTCTGCTTATTGTCCACGCTTCACATCCATACAAAAATATAGGTTCTATGTAGCACTTCAACACTCTTTTTCTCGTTTCAATTGATATCTTTTTATTGGTCAGTATGTTTTTCATCTTGCAAAAGGCAACCTTCGCAATGGCAATTCTTGTTCTAATCTCTTCAAGGCATCTCCCATCAGATGTTATGACTGTTCCGAGATAACTGTACCGATTCAATTGCTTAAGAATATGCTCATTTACTCGTATATCACATTGTGGTATTTCCTTCTTCCCAGTGACGACCATAATCTGTGTCTTCTTACTATGAAATTTAACCCTAGTTGCTCACTGTGTGCAACAACCACATCTACTTAGTGTTGCAGGTCCTGTTCATTGTCTGCAACCAAGACTGTATCATCTGCATATCTAATGTTATTGATGTATCTTCCCCCAATGTTGATTCCTTCCATATCTTTTATATTTCTGAAAATATATTTACTGTACGGGAAAAAAAGATCTGGAGACATTACACATCCCTGTCTCACACCTCTTTTAATAGGCTGATATTGACCTACATCATTATCAATTCTGATGGCAGCTTGTTGTTTCCAATATATGTTTTTTACAAGTCTGAGGTCTTTTCCATTAATTTGTAGATCTTCAAGCATCCGTATCATGTCGACATGTCTCACTTTATCGAAATCTTTTGTGTAATCAATAAAGCACAGATATAGATCTTTGTTTGCTTCTATAGAACGTTTAATTACTGTTCTCAGTATATACACAGCATTTACTGTACCTTTGCCTTCTACAAACCCACATTGTTGTTCTCCTATTTCGGGTTGTATTTACTTCCTAACTCTTTGCATCTCAGCAAAATCTTCGTGATGTGGCTCATTATATTAGTTGTTCTATGTTGATCACATTGCAAGGCTCCTGATTTCTTCGGGATTGCAATAAATATAGAATTACATAATTCAGGAAGCATATGTCCAGTATCATACGAGGGGAAGTCAATAAGTAAGTCACAGATGGCTGTAGAAAAATAACTAAATATGATAACAACTGAAACCAGTTTCTCCCCCGATGTGTCTCCACCTTGCCGTGGTGGGGGAGCTTGAGTGTCCCGTTGACCCTATGTGCTTGCCGATGGGTGAAAACTACATATCGGACAGCGTATGGGATAGGGACCAGACTAAGAGAGACACAACCTGCTGCTCTGCAGGAGACTGAGGATAGCAGTCAAAAGTTTAAATCAGGCGCATGAAGGCAGTTCTTGTTTCGGACAATACTCTAAGGCTCTCTGTCGAGGGTTTAGGCTGAACGCCTCTAAGCCACAGACCCTCGATCTGAGAGTCGGGCCGATATCCACCTACCGAAAAATTGGAATCGAGATACTGAGCAAGCTACATGCCCAGTTCTGACACTTGTTTGAAGGCTCTCAGCTGAGGGATATGTTGGATTCCCGGATGAGATGGCCTGGCCGTTTCTCACTGACTGCTGCACGAAGGTAAGGTGCTGAGCCGGCAGCACATGTAGCCTACCTCGTGAGCGAGTACAAAAAGTCAGTAAAATGCCCCAGTCAAAGGAAATGGTTACGAAAACTGTCTGTATCTAACTCATAGAGAGTGTAGATAAAAGTGGAGAAACGTCTCAATAACGCGAAATGGAACGCACGGCGAGCGAACCTATTGCGTGGTCCAAAGTCAAAAGCAAAAGCTTACCAAGTGGATGTCGCCCGCAGTCTGACCTCCCCTGGAGCTCACTTGAGCGACCAGTGGCAAGCGAGATGCCCAATACATGGAAGTGAGGAACTGAAGCAGCCATGAGCAGGACGTGGCAACTCCTCGGGTGAGCCCAGTCTCGGAGCAATATGTGCCGGCTCTGCAATTATGGAAGCCTCCTTGGATAGCGAGGGACTGCCCATTGTCTGCCCCTGCCTTCCCTTGAGGGCCGACCGCGATGTCGTTGGACGTTCTATCTTGACCAGCTGAGATGTGGGCGACATCACAACAGTCAAACGTGCCTCGAAATCAGAGGAAGGTTAACCTCATTAAAAAAATGCCCGTCGGAAGTGTCGTCCTACGGGTGGCAAACTAAAAATTGACACTACGCAATTACGTCCGAGTGAAATGTCTCGTCCGAATGTCTCTCGTGCTAGGAACAGCTCTGACTACCTAGTTTCCGAATGCCGCTTTTGTTCGGAACAGCTCTGACTAGGTAGTTTTCCGAATGTCCGCCGTGCCTGGAACAGCTCTGATGGGTACAGGGACAAGCACATGTCCGAAAACTCGCTTAGTGGAAACCAACCGCAGAGCTGACTGGTTTGTGCAGGAACGGCCCAGGGCGAGCGAAATGCCCAATATATTGAAGTGAGGAATTAAAACAGCCATGAGCAGGACGTGTCGATTCCCTCGGTAAACCCAGCACCAGAGCGTTATGTGCCGGCTCTGCAATTATGGAAGCCACCCAGGATGGCGGAAAATGCTATGGACTGTCCCTGCCTTCACTTGAGGGATGACCGTGTAGTCTTCGACTGTTCCAACTTGACCAGCTGAGATGTGGACGGTACCACAAAAGTGAGAGTCTCCCAGGATTGCTAACCTGGTCAAAAATGCACGCTAAAAGTCAGATGTGTTGGCCTGAGGGTTTCGACCCGAGGGTGCCTAACCAGACACACCGCAATCACATCTGAAAAAATCACTCCGGATGAACGCAAAGAAGAAGAAGAAACCAGTTTATTTTTATACATACATTGTCCCTTTATTTCTCAACATAATTTCCACCAACATTTATGCACTTATACTATCGTTTTATCAGTCCTCCCAAACCGGCTGCATAGAAATGCGTGCTCTGTTTTCCATACCACGTTTTCACTTCACTTTTAACTTCGGCGTCATTCGCGAAATGTCTCCCTCCAAGGTAGGTTTTTAGTGTATGCTGAACCATGTGAGCGCCCTATTGCAGATGCCACAGTTTATCGTTACTCGCCTGTCACCTCTAATCATCTACTCCACCCGCTGCATGGATGCTTCTGTTGCAATCTCAACAGGATGATCAGATCGGATTTCATCAACAATTTTAGAGCGTCCTTGAGAAAATTTTCCTACCCAGCTATGCACCGCTTTACGGGACAAACATTTGTCAGCATAATCAGGAAGCATTTCCATATGAATTTCCTTTGCAGGCAGTCCCTGTGCCCATAGTAAACGCACATCAGCACGTTGCTCTTTGATTGTACACTCCGTAAGTACAGTCGCCATTTTGTTTATGCGCTGCGCATGCGCATGAGACACATAGCGCCATCTGACGAACGAGATTATAAAGTTCGATGTTGCTGTCACCTAATGACACCTGTAGAAAACACAAACTACATTTAACTGCTATCCCACAGAACTGTGTGACTTACTTATTGACTTACCCTCGTATATTGCGTTCAGCAGTCTGGTGACTTGGTCTATTCCATATTCTTCTAAGGCATTGATCATTTCTAATGTGATGTTATCTGTACCCGGGGTCTTGCCAGTTTTCATATGGGTAAGAGCATTCTGAACTTCCATCTTCAAAATTGATGGTCCTTCATTATTATTCCGATGATTATATTGTTCTTCTCTTGTATCATCATAACGGTCTTTCACATAATATGACCACGCATGTAAAATCTGATCTTTTCCTATTATGATTTCGCCATCTTTGGTTTTTAGGTAACCCGTTGACGTGTGTGTTCTTTTGTTAGTGATGTCATTAATTCTTTTGTGCATTAATTTGGTATTCCGGGTGTTGTGTTGGTTTTCAATTTCCTTGCAATTTTCCCCAAGCCATGTTTCTTTTGCCTCTTTGCATAGTATAACAGAGCTCCATCTCTGTTAGAGATAGTTAGTGGGAAATAGAGAAGGGTTTGGGAAATGGCGCACCCGTGAGCACTATTGAAAGGGGGGTTGTTAGGTAAGCTCACGGGTGACGTCAAGGATAAATATAAGACAGTTCCAACTCAGCCTGTTTTCGGTCAAGATGTGTTTTCAAGAAGTTGTACTCATTTATACATCTGGACAATAAAACCCATTTACACTTGACCAGGGCTTTGGTGTCATCTCTTGTGATTGCCTTTCACCTGTTCGCTCCGTTACAGGGAGTGAAAATGTTGCCAGTGACCAGGATGGGATGTCGCGGAGTGTAAGTTTGTCTCCACGAACAGAAAGATGGCTGTTTCTTCGTTTTTTCAATACCATGGCGTAATGGCAGCTGAAATTTGTCGTTTGCGGAGAAATTTAACAGGGCGTCTCTGATCAAATCTTCGCTACACAGTGTTATCAAGGCGTCTCTGATCAAATCTTCGCTACACAGTGTTATCAAGGCGTCTCTGATCAAATACTGCGCTGACCTGCCTGTTGTTTTTTTGGGTCGCCATACATACTGGAATTATAAGCCGTTTGTCAGAATAATGCTTGCCATCGTATTCCGGAATAACCAGACCGTTGCCTTGAGCGTCAGTATGCTAGAGATCTCGTTTTACAGGAGCCGTTATCATTGAACCAGCATATGACCTTGGTCGCCTGAGGGGAGATCAGAAGCCGTTATCGTTATTGAACCTGACCTCGCTTGCCTGAAGGGAAGTTCATCTTTATTGAATCAAACCAAAAATCGTTTGGATCGTCAGCTCAAATTACGAGAAAACGTCTGACGAAAATTTACTTCAGTCGGGAGCTTGATCCTAGGTGTTTTGAACTCTGGCGCTTATCAAAATGTTTCTCAACCAAAGCGATAACGTCAAAGTGGAACCTTCGGAAGTGGGCGGGCAAACTGGGTTGCCGACCTGCTGAAGAGGGGACCCTAATTAAATCGCTTCATCAAGCTAGAGCCGTTTCCAGACGAGCCCTTTCTCGGGTGAAGACGTCCAGAAGTGCCCCTCCCTCGGGTGAAAAGAAGCCACAAATTTGAGAGTGTCGACAATCTGAGAAGAGAGGAATCCGGAGGCTTTTTCTTTTCAACATGATGGAATCAAGAAAACGACATACTCGTTCTTTCGTCTGTGAAGCCTACAATTGTTGAGCATAGACGTCGAGAGAAATATTTGGGAGTTGGTTTTCGATTGGACCAGTGGAAAAAATATTTCAACAGAAAACGGTAATTCAAATGACCTTTTGTGTTAGATAGAAAATTTATTGATTAATCTGAACCCATTTTTTTTTTTTAAGGAAGAAAAACTATGGATTACGTCCTTTAGCTAATTTAAATGTGCCTATAGTACACTTATTAATATCTATTGATTGTTTTTTGCTTATATAAGTGTATAGTGAAATATTTCAGCATGGCAGAAGAACAAGTTGCGTTAACACAGATGTCAACTAGAGTAGGCACGGCAATAGCTAGACTCAACATAGCAATAAAACAGCAAGGATGTAGGCATGTATATAATTAATTGTTGTAGGATATAGAAGAATTGAAAACTTGATGCATGTTTTTTTAAAGATTTGTTCTTTGAATAACCTTTTTGCAGGGTATGGAATAGTGATAGGAAAGCTGCCTAAGTATTAAAAACAACATATCATAAAGGCGTGGTGAACTAATATGGATATCTTTGATAGGAAGTTAGAACGTGTGACGGAGTTAATGGACAACTTAAGGATGGATGTAGATAGAATTTCGTCCATAATAAAAGTAATAAAGAGACAGACGCTTGAACGAACAGAGTACAAGACAGGTATGAGACGTTTTGAGGTAGACAAGTCCAATAGATGGCAACCGATCAATAGAAACGATAACCAGTGTGGTTACAATTCTAAAGTTATCAACCATATATATATGAAAGCAGATAAGAGTGAGACACAGAGACATATAGGAATTAGTAATGGTCAGAAAAGGAAACAGTGGTCGTGGCCTTCAAATAGTGTAAACGCAAGAGCTTTACGAGAGAACTGGTTTCAGATCAGACAGTTGCGATATTCGGTAGCAAGGTTGAGTAACAGAGAAAGAAACACAGATTAGATTTTGGGTAGTCAGGAAGTATCTTCAGTCTTTAGTGTTAGACAAGAAAGAGAGACACAGACGCAACTAGGCAGTAGTGTGGAAAAGAGTACTCAGACGTCGATTGATAAAGTGACAAAGAGAGACACCGTTGCATTAAAGAGAGACACTGGTACAGAGGTTGGACAACCCAAGGCAAAAGACAGCAGAAAGAAAATTAGAAAGAGTGTTAGGACTAGAAATGAAAAAAGTTTGTACATATATAATCATGGAGGTGGAACCGAAGAATCTTTTGAGTCTCTGGAATCAGACCTCACAGATTTTAGTATAGAATATACATCAGACAAGGATTTAAAAGGAATGAGTGGGAACGAAAGAATTGCACTACGAGCAGATCTTGACTCGAAGCGACATGTTTCCTCGTACGGTATGATTGCTAGTAGGCAGGCAGACAAATTTTTAGGTAGTGACTCTTTGGAACAAGATAACAGTATATATGGTAGAAAAGTAGTAAAAGCCAGGAGACGAATTCCAAAGATGGGAGAGAAAGATACTTCCAAAAAGAAAGATGTTTGCCTAGTAGGAAGTAGAACACGAGAACAGCAGAAGGCTGAAGCGTCGCTGGAAAAAGCTAGAAGTCTCATGAAATCGGTAAGACCATGGTTATATTTAAATAACCGATACGAGCAGATTTGAACATTTTGTAACTGAGCTTGGGGTAATTCAAGTTTGATGAGGCTCAAATTTCGACTCAAATGTGGTGTTGATGTGGAAAATGGTGGAGAATCACTGCAAGTGATGTGTGACGTCGAGAACTGATGTAGTATTGTCTTGTATTGCATAGGTTATTTTGAGATATAAAGTGGTCATAGAATAGTGATGACGATTGGGTAATGCGGATGTCATAGCCTGAAAATAGCGCGAAGAAGTATTATGAACTGGTGAGGAGGTTAAGATAAAGTGAGTGAGTAGTTGACTGTCGGAGTGGTCTGACGTGAAGAATTAAGTAGGACGGAGAGTAGTGGAATTATGATGATTGAGAATGGAGTAAGAAAGCAGTCGAATTGTGAAAGTCATGTTGAGTATTGAAGTAATTCGTCTGGTTATGGGTTGTCCGTGCGTGAGTATAGGTGTAGACAAACATGTGTTCGTCGCGCTGAGTGAAGCAGGAGTGAGGTTTTGAGACGCCGTCTAAGTGGAGTATAGTAACGCGTGCATGTACGAAATGTTTGGTATATCTTGTGTCAATGTGTGTGGAAGTGAGCGACACGCTTAGGCTGCGGTGAGTAATTGCTAGAATGTTGAATTTGTTGCTTGTAGAAGTATAGGCACGACAGGTTGTTGTGATACGAGAATAATCGTGAGATGAGAACGAGCTTGTCGTACACAATAGTCAATGCATAAGAGAAGTATAAATACGAGCGCCGTGCGAAAATTTGATGAGTGGCTGATGGGTGACGCTGATAAAACATACCGGTGATTTCGTGGAGGACAGAATAAGTGCGAAAGTTAGAAAGTAGAGAGAAGATGATTAGAAATTTGTGATGTCTTTTGTTTAGAATGTGTGGTGTTGGATAGAATTAATGAAAATTCTATGACAGGCTGACAGATAGAGAGTTATGTTTATTTATAGTAAGCAAGTACCATGTCGTTGGCGGAGGTGAGTGTGTGGAAGAATGAGAAAACACAGAAAAGTTAGCTGTGGGAAAGTGATTCTTAGCGTTTTTAGCGTTTAGATCGTTGGATGATGAGAGTGGACGAAGAATTGCTTGTTAGAGCTAATGTGTTGTTTGAGCAAGGTAGGCTTTGAGTTGTAGAAAGGGAGTGAATGATTGAGAAAAGTTGAAATAAGAAAGTAATTAGATTGTAAAAATTGTTGGCAGAGACATGTTGAAGCAAGAATGCCTGATATAGAGAAATGAGAGAAGATGATTTGCCCAGTCGAAGTGAGATTTCTCGTTACTCATGTGCGGTGTTGTTTATTGTTTCTGAAAGAGTTCCCATAAATAGCAGTAAGCAAGAGAAGGAGATAATGTGATTAGCTAAATGAACGTCGGAGCATTATAAATAGAGCACTATAGACTGTGTTCCGATAAGTGTGACTGGTTTGACTATCATCGCGGTATGAGAACGCTAGGAGAGAGTGGAGGATAGTTTAGAGTTGTTGTAGTGAGTAACGTGCTGCGCCAGACAGCGTGAAGACAAATAGTAAAACATGAATTGAATGCCATGTTTTTTTTTATATATACTGTGGATACAATAGAAAAGGGGGGTGAACATTGTTAGTGTGGAGTGCTGTAGTCACAGCGAACATAGATTAAATAACATGAGGTTTTGGGGGTCCGTGATATATGGACTGAAAAAGAATAACGTTGATTACAAGCATTGAGGGGTTAGTAGGTCACAGACATGAGTTCAGTGGTGGTATTTTATTGCTGTTGATAACGACATAAATTGGAAGTGAAGGTTTTTGGTGAAAGGCCCATAATAAATGGACATTACTGGGTTGCTGAAGTTTTTCGGCGAGATTAATAGGGAATTCTGAGTGAGGTATAGGAGAGGTTTGGTTATGTTAGGTGATGAGGAGGTCTTGAGTGATAGGGCCCATAATGGACCTTTTGATTTGTATACTGTCTGTAATAGATAGACAGATTAGATTGGATATAGAAAGGAAAAAATTAGCAGCTGCTAGAGATAGACATACAGATGAAGAAGAAGAAATGGACGAAAATTCGGTATCTAATAGAGATAGTAGTATGAAGGAAAATATTTCTTTACGAGAAGAGGAAGATATTGATGTGGAAATAGCGCTTATACAGAAAAATTTAGAGTTACTGAAGAAATGGAGATATGGTAGATAAATTGGTAGAAAAAGCTGCAGATGGCAGGATGAAAATTTTGTGCTTTGAAGAGGAAATTGATAGTTGATGAAATATAGTAGCTGTGTATTACAGGTGTTTTATAGAAACTATTGGCAAATAGTTTAATTGATAGTTGTGGTGAGTGGTCTTGAGGATATGATGTTGTGTATTTTATATATACGATATGCTGCGTAATATGGATGTAAATTCTCGTCTGGTCTTGAAGATGTAATTTTATTGACATTTGATTTTGAGATTAGACTTGTTGAGTTTTCTTAATAGATAAATAATTTATTGTTAGTCCGTAAAAGTGACTAACAATGGATAGGATGTATGTCATATTATTTTGAATAATATCTTTCTTTGAATTGGTTGGTTACCTTTATTTGATATGAGGGGAAAGAAAAATGATATTTAAAAACCTGGGGGGTATGATATCCTGTTGTGATTTTATTTTGCTTGACTCATGATTTAAGTTGAATTGTCTTGTGTGTTGAATAGTAATTACCTTGTTTACAAATATGTTGAAAATTGTTAGTTCACAAACAGTTATGGTTTTGTCTAGAATAAAGGCAATACATGGGGCTTTATTTAAAACCCTTCGTTCAGAAAATAGTTAATAAACTACTGAGGACTAGAAGAGAGACACATTCTCTTTATGAGTAATAAGTTCATGAGTACCTTGTGTTAGTAAGAAGGCTGATGTGATAATCAGCGTTAATGTTTTAGGATAGGGAGGTTAATTACATAGTGGCTACGAAGTTGTGGAAACATATGCCATACTTATATGGGGTTACTACACAAGTAAAATGGTTCTGGGGGAGTTAAAAATAGGAGCTGCATTAAGTCAGAATTGATTGAATATATATGGATTGGATGCCATATTGGGGAAGAAAAGATTAACGTGACTAACGTCTATAGCAGTGAGGTAAATGTGGGGAGCTAGTTATTGGAAATGGATATTGAGGGGGCTGTGAATAGCAGAGCATGTGGTTGAATATGCCAATAGACGGGGATACTTATCATGGGGGGGGGGTAAATATGGGAGCTGTGATAAACAGCGTTAATTAATTTAAAAATATGTTCATGAAAAATAAGCATTGTAAAGGGTTTTATGATGGAACATGAGACAGGTGAAATATAGTCATGCGTGTGGATGGCAGTACAAATATTGAGTATATATTTTCAGATCGACTTAATTTATAACAAACAGAGATATAAGTTCATAAGATGTGTTTTTGAAAAACTTTTATTTGTAAAAGTGTTTGCGTTTGCAAGGGAGGTAAATGTGATTGGTTTCTGACTATTTCTTTATATCTTCATAACTGGGTGCGCACCCCATCAATATCTTTTCTGTCTATCCTGTGTTGTTGATGTTGAGAGAGAATGAGAAGATACGTGACGCAAACTATATACTAACGATTTTTTATAATTCTGAGTTGAAATATCTTTATGAATGTTTTTTTTTTTGGTAATGAAACCTTGTGTACTCAGAAACGAAGAAGAAGTAACAACGAAAATAGCAGTTAGCTATAAGAGAGTATTATAAGAGAGTATTATAAGAGAGTATTATAAGAGAGTATTATAAGAGGCAAGTAGAGAGGTTGAACTCGAAATAATAGGAATGGGGTTTAAGATGGTTTGGAGAAATAATATTGGGCTAAGATGGTAGTGAGGGAAAGCAAAATGGGAATATGTAGGTTAGGGAAGTAAGACTTTTAAGAAAAGTCTTCTTAAAGAAAAGGAGGAATATAACAGAGCTCCATCTCTGTTAGAGATAGTTAGTGGGAAATAGAGAAGGGTTTGGGAAATGGCGCACCCGTGAGCACTATTGAAAGGGGGGTTATTAGGTAAGCTCACGGGTGTTCGGTCAAGATGTGTTTTCAAGAAGTTGTACTCATTTATACATCTGGACAATAAAACCCATTTACAATGTCAATTATCTCTGTAAGTCGGCTCTATGGCGAAGGATTTGTTCTCCCAGAGTCTTTTTGCTAACATGTTCATTGTTGTTGCTGCCTTGCCAATCCTGTTGATTTCCTGATCGAGGGATAATTTGCTATTTACCTCTGATCCTAGATATGTAAAATGGTCTACTATCTCCAGTTCGGCGTCGTCAATAAAGATTGATGGTACACCATGTGCACCTTGTGACATAATCTGTGTCTTCTTTTTGTTAATTGTTAAACCAAATTCAGAACAAGCATTGGAGAATGCAGATAGTAGATGTTGTAATTCTTCCTCAGAGTGGGTCGTAATCGCAGCATCATCCGCAAAAAGCAACTCTCTGATTAGTACCCTGCTAATTTTGGTCTTGGCCTTCAATCTCTGAGCATTATAGAGGCCACCATCTGAGCGTGAGTGAATGTATATACCGTCATCCTGATCACGAAAGGCATATTTCAGTAGAAGTGAAAAGTATATCCCAAAGAGGGTGGGGGATAGTACACAACCTTGCTTAACTCTGTCATAAGTCGGGACAAAATCTATATGGCTGAACTCCAGATTAAGCCCATGAATATCCAAGTGGCTCGTTACAAAATTAAATGAACTGTGCTGAATATTCGCCAAGGTATAGGAAAGAGAAGGTTAGCTAGGATAGATTTTTAAGTCTGAATTAAAGTTTAAGGATAACTATCCTAGTACAGGTTTTTCTCCCTGACTGCTTCTTTCCTTGGTGTGTAAGTGAACCCCCACCAATGTACACAACAACACGTATGCACAATTGGAATTAAATTATAACGAGAGAACTATGAGTTACAAGACTACAACATTTATTTATTACTCATATTACACATGTACGGTTTTTCCAGACGATGATGGATGCGTATGAGTTTCTGTACTACAATAATCATGAAGGTGAAATGATTAATATACAATACGTAACTCTGAATCCTGTCTGGATCAGTGAGAGATCAGCAACTCTCCAGTGGAAACCAAAAGGAAACAGCTTGCCGGTATTCTGACGATCCTGTCAGTCCTGACACTCCTAGTCTTCACTCGTCCTTGAGATCTACAACATAGGTGCTCCTTGTGAGAGCTTGAAAGTCGAGAATGTGTTATATCTAATTCTACATCAGTGCAATCCTAATTAAAACATATAACACAAACATATACAATGACCAGTCTGGCCAAGTTTATCTTCCAGCTCTACTGCGTTCACCATCCTCCTTCTCCCTACTGTCTTTAGTCTGGGACGGGCTTTTCAATTGTTTTCCCTGAGTGACCCTTCCTCAGCGAGGCGAGTCTCCTGCAGGCCAGCAATATCAATGTTAAGACGATTGAGTTCAGCATCAATCACAGCCGTTTTTCTCACATCGTCAATATTTGTCAAGTCAGTGGAAAATCCTGGACACATGGTTCTCACGTTCCAGGTTGCAAGCCGTAGCTTGAGGTTTCTATTATTCTTGTTATTAGTACCTGGTGCATTGGTTTTACAGCCTGCGAATCAGATTTTGTCCTAGCCCCAAGCACCCATTGAAGCAGGCAGGCTGTGGCGGATCAGCACCCAATTGGCCGGGGGCTGCCCAGCTTGAGGCGGGCGGTAGCTGATCAGTGACACCTGTAGGTGTCTCCCACCGTCAGAGGCAACGCGTGGCGCCCCATGTCTACGCCAAATGACAAGGACTTATAACCCGTAACAGTTGCCTCACGCTTTGATTCCAAGACCGGTTAAGACCGGGGATGGAGTTATTGCCTCTCCATAGCACAAAGCCGGGGCTAAAATAAAGAAACCATGTGTTGCCCATGCAGCATGATCCCTCTCTCGGCCTGCCTAGTTCACTCCAGAGGAAAGTTACCTATACATCTGGAACAAGACAAGCTGCAGAAGCTGCCGGATCAGCAAAGCAATGCTCTAACTGTCATAAGTTACATGTACATATTAATATTGGATAAATCTATCATTTATACTTATCACTGATATCGATTTGTATTTTTTACATAGAGAAGTTGGATCACACCAACAATTTTTGTGAAAGCCTCCAGGCCATCCTGGTTCTTGCAAGACCGGCAGCAGGACTGCTCTGAGTTCCTCAAGTATCTTTTAAACCAGCTTCACGATGATGAAGTTTTGTCAAATACAGACATGAGTCCCAAAAATGACAATGTTCTTCTAACGTCACTTACACTGAAGATGGAGGACAAGTCTTCTGGACATTTCAGCTTTGACTGTGGCAAAAACACAGAGTTAGTACAGTCTCTGGTTGAAAATCATTTCTCTGGTAAACTGAAGACCACACTAAAATGCCTTGCTTGTGGACATAAATCTGTTACCGTGGAAACGTTTTTCGATATCGCTTTATCATTTCCAAACTCATCAAAACTAACACCTCTACTCTGTAAG
The DNA here is from genome assembly GCA_014155875.1 of Cepaea nemoralis. Classification (NCBI taxonomy): domain Eukaryota; kingdom Metazoa; phylum Mollusca; class Gastropoda; order Stylommatophora; family Helicidae; genus Cepaea; species Cepaea nemoralis. The sequence goes on from JACEFZ010001410.1 coordinate 86,918, forward strand.
AGTCTGGCAGGGAACAGATGTGCTTCCTTTGGGGAACAAGAAGCTGAGAGCATGCAGGTTGTTGAGGCAGAGCTGGCAGTCCCACCTGCAGATGATTTATCTCTGAATGACTTGATATCCTTTTACCTAAAGTCAGAGAAGTTGACAGAGGACAATAAGTACCAATGCGATCAATGCAGAACACTGCAGGATGGAGAAAGGAGCCTTCAGATAATCGATTGTCCAGAGTACCTTATCCTGACTCTCCTAAGGTTTTCTTATGACTCTACATTCGGGAGAATGACCAAAGTATTTAAGGATGTTTGCTATCCTTGTACTATGTCTATCCCTGTTTATAAGGAAGCTGCTTCTGAAGACGCACACATGTGTCTTTCAGAACAGCATGTCAGAAACACAGGCAGCTCATCAACACAAAATACTACTGGAGTTGGTGACTCACATCTGGCCAAGCTTGAAGGTATTGCCAAGATCATTGCTCCAAAATATGACAGTTGTAACGAGGAGCCACAGTCTTTTCAACTATATGGGCTGACTGCTGTGATTGTCCACTCCGGGTCATCATCAGAGTGTGGACATTTTTTCTGCTTTGCGCGGCATGCGCAAGATGGCCAGGTTGATGTCAGTCTTTTAAATGAATTTAACATCAACAACCTAAACAATCTTGACCTACTTCCAGACAAGTGGTACCGCTTCAATGACAAGAACGTCACTAGTTGTACATTAAATTCATTCAGGTAGGCATTTACAATTTATGCTATGATTAGTTTTGTTTCCCTGTCTCTGCTGGTGGTCTGTCTGTCTGTCTCTCTTTATCTGACACATACGTTTTTTTTTGTCCATCAAGAATGATGATGCCCATTAATTTTATCCAGTGGGGTTGAAAGTATGGAGCCGTGCGTTCTAAGATGACTGATAAGGCCTATTATGGGTCAAAATGTTCTTTGGCAATATGGGCAAAGAATGCTTGACGTTCCCAAAAGAGGATCTCCTGTGTCTTGACACATTCTATGGTATTTCAATGTCAACAGCTCGTATTCAAAGTACAAACGAATTAACCAAGCTCACCTTGAGAAAACGGGTGCAATTCAGAGATTTGAATCTTTATTCAGCTTTATCCCTTTACAGAAGAATACGAAACATGATCATCAAACGTAACCAGCCCCTGATACGGGGACGGGAAGTTACAGGTTAATAACGACCTAGTTTCTACCTCCTGTGATTGCTTGATCTTCCAAGGACTTGCGTAAGCTAGCGTAAATTGTTGTCTAGAGACTCCTGTCCCGATATGCATGTAAGACAACAGCTGAACTCCTCGCACCACTAATAAAACCGCATCTACCAGATCATGTCCATGTAACACGAGCGCCAAAAGAACCGCTGACCTCTTGTCCTTTTCCTTGAAGCCTCCCATTGCTATCTCTCGATGTCCACGTCGGTCTTGGTTACCCATGGTCAATTCATTCTATTCCGAGTCTGGGAATATCCAAACTTATGTTTGGCGGTGTGCGTGACAGTTATGTGGCATAATGCCCCCTCCCAAAAAAAAATGCTAAGGCATTTTCCTTTGATAATTATCATACATGATACTTCCACTGTGACTATAATTTTCTTTTACCCACAACCACATAGTTCTAGGATTTACCCCATCATTAACCCTAAAAAAAATTATAAATGCTACATAACAGGCACGCCCAACTGTCCGAACCTCACATCGGACGTCGTGTGACTGATCCTTGTGAATCAAATCAACTAATAACACATTAGTCCCTTATTGTCCTAATGACAAGTGTGTCCTAGCTCTAGGTATTACCATGAGTGTAGGACGAGGGTAATAATGAAGTTCTCCCAGTAACCATGTTAGTGTATTTAATCCATGTTATTGTTCTTGTATCATATAAAACATTTAAATGGGTAGGGTAGATCCACCTTGCACTTTTTACCGATTCTTTTCCCGTGGACTTTGAGATTGATCGTATTCTTATCTGGCACATGCATATAACGTAATATAAAATCCACAATCTTATCGTTCTAGACTCAAAATACATAATCAAATCATATAATATACTCTCATGTAACTCTAACCATTAATTCATGTACAATTATAACACGACATATACATTTTCACAATCACAGAAAATGACATGGTACTTGTTAAATTGCTTGTTGACTATCCTTGTTGACATAGCACTTGTCTCTGATATATCATTCCATCCTTGCTTTGGTTCTGTCATGAACATAAATTATTCTTAGATGTACCGTATCTTTAACTGTCAAATGTTTCAATACATTACATCATCATCATCATCATGTGCATGCTGGTATACTGAAACATTTTGTCAATCTCTCTGTGGCCTTGTAGGAATGGTATCAAAACAAAGGACACAGCCTATATACTTATTTATCGCAAACTTTATTCTGGAAGTCAGAAGAGAGGATCAGATACCGACCCAGCCTTGTCTCCTGGTTTAATGGATGCAGTCATCAAGGATAATGAGGCCTATTTGAAGGTAATGAAACATCAGTTTCACTTTACTGTTAATGTACAGTTGGTGGTTTGTGTGGTTCATTATGTGGCTGTGTCTCATTGCGTGGCTTATTGTATGTTGCTTGACATGTGCCTCACTGTGTGGCTCCTTGTGCGTGGCTCATTCTGTAGTTTATTCTGTGTCTCATGGCGTGGCTTATTGTATGTTGCTTGACATGTGCCTCACTGTGTGGCTCCTTGTGTGTGGCTCATTCTATGGCTCATTGTGTGCCTCTGTGTTGGCTGACTGTGTGACTAATTGTGTAGCTCATTGTGTGCCTCTGTGTTGGCTGACTGTGTGACTAATTGTATAGCTCATTGTGTGCCTCTGTGTTGGCTGACTGTGTGACTAATTGTGTAGCTCATTGTGTGCCTCTGTGTTGGCTGACTGTGTGACTAATTGTGTAGCTCATTGTGTGCCTCTGTGTTGGCTGACTGTGTGACTAATTGTGCAGCTCATTGTGTGCCTCTGGTTGGCTGACTGTGTGACTAATTGTGTAGCTCATTGTGTGCCTCTGTGTTGGCTGACTGTGTGACTAATTGTGTAGCTCATTGTGTGCCTCTGTGTTGGCTGACTGTGTGACTAATTGTGTAGCTCATTGTGTGCCTCTGTGTTGGCTGACTGTGTGACTAATTGTGTAGCTCATTGTGTGCCTCTGTGTTGGCTGATTGTGACTAATTGTGTAACTCAATGTGTGGCTCAGTGATCGCTCAGTATGTAATTTATTCTGTGACTCAATGTGAGTCTCGATATGTGACATATTGTGTCACTTGTTGTGCGACTCATTGTGGTGAAAAATAATACAGATGTGACAAGACATGCCAGATCATCGGGCACATGTCACTTATATTACAGAACAAACATTTGACACCTTTGTTTTGTTGGAATGCTAGCCTTTGTCTTGCATATATTTCATTTGCTGTGTGTATTATTCTGACAATAGGAGCAAGAAGCTCAAGCCACAATGTTTCAGGGTAAGAATTATTAATAGTGGGGTTGTTTTTATTGCTGTAATTTAATTTTCTTGTTTTGGACGATGAGATGTTCAACTTCCCATAATTCCCAATATCCTGGCAGCTAGCTTCTGGGACATTTAGGAACATGTTTTTTTCGCAATGCAAATTTAAGAAGAAACAGTATTCTCTACTTATGTGTACATGTAGACAACAATTGCACTAGTCACAAGGGTTAAATGTTAATGGAGTTTTTCTATACTAAGAAATGATCATATATCAAATGGTAATATGCCAAACACTTGTAATGTAAAGATTCATCTTGTACTACGCATTAGTTATGTCATGGCACATTACCCCAGAGACTTAAGAAAATTCATATAAATATAAACATGTTTTGGTTATATAAGAGATAAATGATGCATTTATTGATAGGGAAACATTTAAAGTACAACTGCAGGTGACAGAAAGAGTTAAAATGGCGAGAGTCACAAATGTGAAAGTGTTCATGAAAGTTATCTTAAATGTTAAGATATTGTAGACAGAATGGTTTAAAGGCTACAAATGTTTGCCTGTGTCTGGAGAGCAGACCTGGTACAATTCTCGACACAGACAGTGTGGATATCTTATAAAAGAAGAACAAAATGGTATATGCCCCCCCCCCCCCCCCAACCAGATCCTGCAGTAGTGGAACATATACCTAGACTTCTCAGACCAGGTCGGACAACTCAGAGGACCAGTGTGCATACAGTGCACTTTAAACATCCCTTGGCAGTTGACAACTGAAAAGAGCTGACAGAATAAGAAGCCAACAGCCGCCTGAACTTCCCATGACATCCCTTGGCACCCACTGTAGGCTGACAGTCCAGGTCAGTTGTACACATCTGCCTTGATGCAAGTTTGAACCCATGACCTCTGGACTGGCAGGCCAGCATGCATGCTACTGCACTACTGAGACTCCATCACACGTTAACAATGTCTCATTTTATAATCCTGAGAAAAATGGCAAGAGTCACAGCTCACGAGTGTTAAAATAATGATGAAGATGGCAAGAGTCACAGCTCACGAGTGTTAAAATAATGATGAAGATGGCAAGAGTCACAGCTCACGAGTGTTAAAATAATGATGAAGATGGCAAGAGTCACAGCTCACGAGTGTTAAAATAATGATGAAGATGGCAAGAGTCACAGCTCACGAGTGTTAAAATAATGATGAAGATGGCAAGAGTCACAGCTCACGAGTGTTAAAATAATGATGAAGATGGCAAGAGTCACAGCTCACGAGTGTTAAAATAATGATGAAGATGGCAAGAGTCACAGCTCACGAGTGTTAAAATAATGATGAAGATGGCAAGAGTCACAGCTCACGAGTGTTAAAATAATGATGAAGATGGCAAGAGTCACAGCTCACGAGTGTTAAAATGATGATGAAGATGGCAAGAGTCATAGCTCACGAGTGTTAAAATAATGATGAAGATGGCAAGAGTCACAGCTCACGAGACTTAAAATATTGATGAACATGGTAAGAGTCACAGTTCACGAATGTTAAAATAATGATGAAGATGGCAAGAGTCACTAGTGTGAAATGATCACTGTAAGGGGTGTTTATTTTTGGACTGGAGGTTCTTCACCTGTTCTTGTGGATGTTGCTTCTCCCCTTCGCTCCCCAAGGAACTATACTCACTTCAGCCCCGGTAATCAAGGTCGACTGTGTGTATATGTGTGCATATGTGTTTGTGTATTTGTGTGTATATGTTTGCATACATGTGTGTGAGCGCATACACATGCATGCAAGCACAAAATGTGCGTGTGTAAGAGAGAGAGAGAGTGAGAATGTCTAAGTGATAGATAGGGAGGGAATGAGAGAGTGAGAGAGAGAGAGAGAGAGAGAGAGAGAGAGAGAGAGAGAGAGAGAGAGAGAGAGAGAGAGAGAGTTAGAGGTACATCAAGATTTAACGTCTTTCTCCTCCTGGAGTAAATGAGGAGTTAGAAAGAAATATATATTTAAATGTCTAACTAGCCAATTATTTATCGTTTTCTTTGATGTTGAACATAATTTCGTCCTGCAATTTTTCTTGGAAAATAGCAGCATTTTATTATAAATTCAGTGTTGTTTGACATCCAATGCAAATTCAGTTCTCTTTACTTGTATGAAAGGAGATAATTAAGTAACAGGAATTTTACAAATAACTTTTTATAATAGTACGAACTAGAAATTGTATGTGTTTTATTTTACAACATAGCATGCAACACACTTGGTCCACCTGACCACTAGTTTGATGATGCTTTCTAAGGAAAAATTGTTGGGTCCGGCCTCAAAGCAATTTTGCACCACTTCCTTTACTTCATTGTCATCTGCAAACTTTTGACCCCGCAAATGTTCTTTGTTAAAGTTTGATGGCAGCAAATCTTGACTGTCTGCTGGATGTTTCAAGACCTCGAATTTCAAAGCATGTAGTGTATCCACTGTTTCCGCAGCCATATCATATGAGGGCGGGCGTTGTCATGTAGTAAAAATACTCCTTTTAATAGAAATCCCAAGTATTTCAATCATATCGCACGCTTCAGTTTGCTCACCAGCATGTCACTGAATCAAACACTTATCACAGTTTCACTTCTTTCATAGAAATGCACCAATATAAGGTTCTTGATTTCCCAAAAAGTGGTCATAATGACTTTCCCAGGTGATTCCTTCATCTTAAATTTTTTCTTAACCAAAGAACTGGATGTTTCCACTGCATCTTCTACCCATTCATACACTTTTCTTTGTCTCAAACAACTGTCTCCGTACTGAACCTTCATTCTTCTGTAGATTTCACACCCTCTGACTACTAATAGACGAATAATGCTTTGTTGTTCTACCACAGTGAAAATCAATAGTGGGGCAACGATTTGTAATTGTTAATGTGCATGTTCAAACTGATTGATCCTCATTATCCCATCATGGGGTATTGCTTAAGGGCCATTTTGTGTCCTGAAATAAGGTGTTCCTGTGTCCACACTCTTCCATGCACTTTATAATACAATTCCTATTACTTAATTATTTTTTATCATATTGTAAATTCTTATTTGTTTACATGCTGGCAAATTTATTGCTGAATTCATTTATTGTAAATTCAGTGATGTTTAATTGTATTCATTCATTTTGTTATTTATTTTGTTGCAAATTCTATGTTTTTACAGTTCAGTGTGAATTGTATACTTTTCACTTTTATTTTGAAATCAATGTTTTTTTAATTGGTTGACTTACAATTGTGTGTTTACACTGAATTGTGGATGTTAATGCTGGTGTTTTTTTACAGTTTGTTGTTCTTTAAAATTGAATTACAATTTGTTTTTACATTTATTGTATATCCTATTTATTTTAACTTCAATGTTAACTTTTATTGTAAATTCTGTGGTTATTTTTTTTTTAAACTTCAGATATTAATAGTTCAGTATGCTTTATTATGTCCACAAATTGTAATATAGGGTGACTAAAAATATTTATTCACTTAGCCCTGAGGCAGTGAAGTTACATTCTGTAGTTATTTACATCAGAAATTATTTCTTAACTTAGCACCAAAAATTTTAATTTATTTTCTATAGTCATTAATGTTATCAAAAATTTATGCAAGGTGACTACATTAAATAATTATCAGCATACATATCTCTTCTGTGAATGTGGGGGACAAAGGATAACCACCACATTAATCCCCCCCCCCCCCAAAAAAAAAAAAAATAATTTAAAAGGGGACTCACAAAGTAAATGTATGGTGAAATGCCATATTCACAAAATGTCACATCAGTTTTTGCATTGGGTACCCTAACTTGTCAAAGTCATAAAGTTGTTTTTTTTTTTAATTTCAAGGTATGAATAAGTACATTATAAAGTACTCTCATACAACAATTGGTAAAATCACCCTGTATTATAATTATTAACTCCGTTGCAGATTGTTGGTATTTTAAGATAATATCAGGGGATCAAAGAGATAAAAATAATATCTCTTTGTGACTGAAGGTATCTGCAGCAAAGAACCTCAATGGCTCGGAATGCTGAAGAAGACGAAGAAGAAGAAGAAGAAGAAGAAGAAAAAAAGAAAAAAGAAGAAGAAGAAGAAGAAGAAGACTGAAGGTATTAAAGTAATAGAAAAAGGGAGAAACATTTCAAGTATGACAAAGACATAAATATTTTAGTAACAACAAGGATATAAACTTTTAAAGTAACAACAAAAACATAAACATTTCAAGAAACAGCAAGGATATAAACATTTAAAGTAATAAGGACAGAAACATTTCAGTTAGTTAGTTAGTTTTTCCCCAGTTCCAACTTCACGGCAACGGGTCTCCCTATTATGCTCCGTTTCCTGTGCCAGTGAATATCACACAAAATGCTCCCCACTGTTCAATGTGAAAAGTTGAATTAGACAGTGGGAAGCATTTTGTGTGATATTCACTGGCACAGGAACGAAGCATAATGGGGGGCGACCCGTTGCCGTGAAGTTGGAGTCTCGGCAATCCAACAGACCGCACAGGTACACTGTGCACAATTCCGCTGCCAGAATGCCAACACAAAATTATCCACGAAAACCACAGTTCATCGTCGATGGACTCGGCAGTCACCAGAAAGACCTCATTGACCTGGGTTTTTTTCATATAGCTCGGTCTTTTACCGCATGGTGAATCGCCGATAGTGTCGCATAAAGTACGAACTCCGCAGCTTTTAGCGCTGACTCCCGGAGTCTCCTGAAAAATGCACTCGTGAACCGAAAAAGGGAAATCAGTCTATTCAGCAACAGTCGGTAGCCATTGTTCCGAACATGCAGGTCACTGTATAAAAAACATTTCAGGTACAACAAGGATATAAAATTTAAAATAACAGCAAAAAATAGAAACATTTAAACTAAAAAACAAGGATATACACATTTAAAGTAATAAGGACAGAAACATTTCAGGTAACAACAAGGATTTACACATTTCAAGTTACAACAAGGATTTACACATTTCCATAATAAGGACAGAAACATTTCAGATAACAACAAGAATAGAAACATTTCGAATAACAAGGATGTAAATATTTCAAGTAACAGCATAGATAAAAACATTTTTTTGGGAAAAACACGGATATAATCATTTCAAGCAACAAGGATATACACATTTTAAAATAACAACAAGTATAGAAATATTAAAATAACAACAACGATAGAAATATTTAAAATAACATAGATACAAACATTAAAAATAACAATAATAGAATGATTTAACATAACAAGAATATTGAAACATGTACAATAGCAACAATGATACGAGCATTAAAAATGAACAAATTATATATAAATATTTAAAAAAAACAACAAGGATACACACATTTCAAATAGCAACGACAGAAATATTTAATATTCAAAGTAATAACTATAATAAACATTTCAAGTGATAAGTATAAAAATATTAACAATAAAAACAAGTTTAGAAACATTTCAAGTAATAACAAGTATATAAACCAGGTCCGGTCAAGGATTGCATTTCTGACGAGCTCAAATGAGAGCAAAAAACGAGTGTAGTGCTTCCACATCGATGTGGATGGGCCTTAGGTTTATACCAGAACACGATCAGCGTTGTCAGTAGGGGGTTTTGCTCAATATTTAAATCTCAAATCCCGAAACAAACCCAAAAAAATCAAGTATATAAACATTTCAAGTAACCACAATATAGAAAAATCTCAGGTAACAACAATGATAAAAAAATTTAACGTAAATTTCAATGATAGAAAAAATTTAAAGTTACAAGGATAGCAACATTCTAAGTCACCGGGATAGTCTTTGTTAAAGCAATAAGTATAATAGGAATAAAAAAAAAAAAAAATCACAATTTTTTTTATAAAAAAAAAAACTTAAAGCCAATTATTTATCGTTTTCTTTGATGTTGAACATAATTTCGTCCTGCAATTTTTCTTGGAAAATATCAGCATTTTATTGTAAATTCAGTGTTGTTGACATCCAATGCAAATTCAGTTCTCTTTACTTGTATGAAAGGAGATAATTAAGTAACAGGAATTTACAAATAACTTTTATAATAGTACGAACCAGAAATTGTATGTGTTTTATTTTACAACATAGCATGCAACACACTTGGTCCACCTGACCACTAGCTTGATAATGCTTTCTAAGGACAAATTGTTGGGTCCGGCCTCAAAGCAATTTTGCACCACTTCCTTTACCTCATTGTCATCTGCAAACTTTTGACCCCGCAAATGTTCTTTGTTAAAGTTTGATGGCAGCAAATCTTGACTGTCTGCTGGATGTTTCAAGACCTCGAATTTCAAAGCATGTAGTGTATCCACTGTTTCCGCAGCCATATCATATGAGGGCGGGCGTTGTCATGTAGTAAAAATACTCCTTTTAATAGAAATGCCAAGTATTTCAATCACATCGCACGCTTCAGTTTGCTCACCAGCATGTCACTGAATCAAGCACTTATCACAGTTTCACTTCTTTCATAGAAATGCACCAATATAAGGTTCTTGATTTCCCAAAAAGTGGTCATAATGACTTTTCCCAGGTGATTCCTGCATCTTAAATTTTTCTTAACCAAAGAACTGGATGTTTCCACTGCATCTTCTACCCATTCATACACTTTTCTTTGTCTCAAACAACTGTCTCCGTACTGAACCTTCATTCTTCTGTAGATTTCACACCCTCTGACTACTAATAGACGAATAATGCTTCGTTGTTCTACCACAGTGAAAATCAATAGTGGGGCACGATTTGTAATTGTTAATGTGCATGTTCAAACTGATTGATCTTCATTATCCATCATGGGGTATTGCTTAAGAGCCAGTTTGTGTCATGAAATAAGGTGTTCCTGTGTCCACACTCTTCCATGCACTTTATAATACAATTCCTATTACTTATTATTTTTTATCATATTGTAAATTCTTATTTGGTTACATGCTGGCAAATGTATTGCTGTATTCATTTATTGTAAATTCAGTGATGTTTAATTGTATTCATTCATTTTGTTATTTATTTTGTTGCAAATTCTATGTTTTTACAGTTCAGTGTGAATTCTATGCTTTTCACTTTTATTTTGAAATCAATGTTTTTTTAATTGGTTGACTCACAATTGTGTGATTACACTGAATTGTGGATGTTATGCTGGTGTTTTTTTTTCAGTTTGTTGTTCTTTAAAATTGAATTACAATTTGTTTTTACATTTATTGTATATCCTATTTATTTTAACTTCAATGTTAACTTTTATTGTAAATTCTGTGGTTATTTTTTTTTTTAAACTTCAGACATTAATTGTTAAGTATGCTTATAATGTCCACAAATTGTAATACAGGGTGACTAAAAATATTTATTCACTTAGCCCTGAGGCAGTGAAGTTACATTCTGTAGTTATTTACATCAGAAATTATTTCTTAACTTAGCACCGAAAATTTAATTTATTTTCTATAGTCATTAATGTTATCATAAATTATGCAAGGTGACTACATTAAATAATTATCAGCATACATATCTCTTCTGTGAATGTGGGAGACAAAGGATAACCACCACATTAATCCCCCCCCCCCCCCAAAAAAAAAAAAAATAATAATTAAGGGCACTCACAAAGCTAAATGTATGGTGAAATGCCATATTCACAAAATGTCACATCAGTTTTTGCATTGGGTAACCTAACTTGTCAATGTCATAAAGTTGTTTTTTTTTCAATTTCAAGGTATGAATAAGTACATTATAAAGTACTCTCATACAACAATTGGTAAAATCACCCTGTATTATAATTATTAACTCCGTTGCAGATTGTTGGTATTTTAAGATAATATCAGGGGATCAAAGAGATAAAAGTAATATCTCTTTGTGACTGAAGGTATCTGCAGCAAAGAACCTCAATGGCTCGGAATGCTGAAGAAGACGAAGAAGAAGAAGAAGAAGAAGAAGAAGAAGAAGAAGAAGAAGAAGAAGAAGAAGAAGACTGAAGGTATTAAAGTAATAGAAAGGATAGAAACATTTCAAGTAATGACAAAGACATAAATATTTTAGTAACAACAAGGATATAAACTTTTAAAGTAACAACAAAGACATAAACATTTCAAGTAACAGCAAGGATATAAACATTTAAAGTAATAAGGACAGAAACATTTCAGTTAGTTAGTTAGTTATTCGCAGTTCCAACTTCACGGCAACGGGTCTCCCTATTATGCTCCGTTCCTGTGCCAGTGAATATCACACAAAATGCTCCCCACTGTTCAATGTGAAAATGTTGAATTAGACAGTGGGAAGCATTTTGTGTGATATTCACTGGCACAGGAACGAAGCATAATGGGGACGACCCGTTGCCGTGAAGTTGGAGTCTCGGCAATCCAACAGACCGCACAGGTACACTGTGCACAATTCCGCTGCCAGAATGCCAACACAAAATTAATCCACGAAAACCACAGTTCATCGTCGATGGACTCGGCAGTCACCAGAAAGACCTCATTGACCTGGGTTTTCTCATATAGCTCGGTCTTTTACCGCATGGTGAATCGCCGATAGTGTCGCATAAAGTACGAACTCCGCAGCTTCAGCGCTGACTCCCAGGAGTCTCCTGAAAAATGCACTCGTGAACCGAAAAGGCAAATCAGTCTATTCAGCAACAGTCGGTAGCCATTGTTCCGAACATGCAGGTCACTGTACAGAAACATTTCAGGTAACAACAAGGATATAAATATTTAAAGTAACAGCAAAGATAGAAACATTTAAACTAACAACAAGGATATACACATTTAAAGTAATAAGGACAGAAACATTTCAGGTAACAACAAGGATAGTACACATTTCAAGTTACAACAAGGATATACACATTTCACATAATAAGGACAGAAACATTTCAGATAACAACAAGAATAGAAACATTTCGAATAACAAGGATAGTAAATATTTCAAGTAACAGCATGGATAAAAACATTTTAAGGAACAACACGGATATAATCATTTCAAGCAACAAGGATATACACATTTAAAGTAACAACAAGTATAGAAATATTTAAAATAACAACAACGATAGAAATATTTAAAATAACATAGATACAAACATTAAAAATAACAATAATAGAATGATTTAACATAACAAGAATATTGAAACATGTACAATAGCAACAATGATACGAGCATTAAAAATGAACAAATTATATATAAATATTTAAAATAACAACAAGGATACACACATTTCAAATAGCAACGACAGAAATATTTAATATTCAAAGTAATAACTATAATAAACATTTCAAGTGATAAGTATAAAAATATTAACAATAATAACAAGTTTAGAAACATTTCAAGTAATAACAAATATATAAACCAGGTCCGGTCAAGGATATGCACTACTGACGAGCTCAAATGAGAGCGAAAATCGAGTGTAGTGCTTCCACATCGATGTGGATGAGGCCTTAGGTTTATACCAGAACTACGATCAGCGTTGTCAGTAGTGGGTTGTGCTCAATATTTAAATCTCAAATCCCGAAACAACCAAATAAATCAAATATATAAACATTTCAAGTAACCACAAATATAGAAATATCTCAGGTAACAACAATGATAAAAACATTTAACGTAATTACAATGATAGAAACATTTAAAGTTAACAAGGATAGCAACATTCTAAGTGCACCAGGATAGTCTTCTGTTAAAGCAATAATTGTCTGGGACTGAAGAAGTCCAGAAAGAATGGGAATTTAATACAAAGTAAGTTTGGTGCATTGTTTGATGCTAGTTAGTTGCATTATCCTTTCCAGGACGTCACAGTCAACACCAGCATTATTTGCTGCTGTGATCTGTTGGCAAATTTATGTTCAGTAGTTTGCCATTGATTGATAAAATTGATGTAGAGTTCACTAAATACTTATGTAGTGTATATTTAATGTGTACTGGATTTATTGCCGGCTCCATGGCAAAGTGGTTACGGATGCAGGTTTGTAATCCCTGCATACTGCGTTTGAAACAGAGCTGCAGGCCGATTTGGAAGCAGACCGCCTTGCAATGGTTTTTAATGAAATGGTATGGTTGCCAGTTGTTTCAGAAAGCAGTGGCAGACTACTGAATGTAAACTTGCCAAGACCATGTCATGTTGCGTTGTACTCTCATACTTGAACTGATGACATTGAAAGATCGTGATGACTTGGTTCCATAACTCTCATACAGCAAAAAATGCTTGGGTTGACTGCGAACTCCTGTAAAGGATATGCAACTAACTTGTAACTGGATTTATTACAAGTGACACGTCTATTTATTATCATCTGTTCTTTAATGTATTGTAAACATACCATGGTTGATTTGAGGTGCTGTGTGTTTTGATCGTGTCGCTTGAATGTGTAGTTAAAGTTGGTGGCGCAGACTGTCAGAATAATGTTCACTCTGATGCGTCTGTTAGTCACGTGTGTTTCTAGAGGCAACAGGCTGCAAACAGTGATGCTGGTTTGAAACAATGATGCTGGCTCAAACAAGAGTGCTGTTTATAGCAGTGGTTGATTATGGGCCCTTTAACTGTAACTTTATATATGTATTGAAGCAGTTCTGGCCACAGCAGTCAGGATGAAATAAACTCCGTGTTAGCAACGTTTTGAGAACATTCCTGCTCTTTAGAAGCTCACTTGCAAAGACATAATAAATCAACTGAGAGCTTGGCGTGATTTCAAGCGATCTCCAACAGTCCATATCAATGTGTGTGCTGAAACACTTTTGTGCCATGACGAGCGGCTTTCCAGAATCTTCTACTACTGTCTTTCTCTATCGCTCTTTCTGAAATCTTTCCAGTTGTCACACATTCTATTTTTTCTCTTTTTGTAATGTATCCAGACAATGATGACTGCCTCTTTCTGATGTTTGTGATAAGTTGTTTTTGTGACTTAGCCTCTTTCAAAACATTTATATTACTCATTTTGGTTGTCCAATGAATTTTCATCATTGTGCCGCTTGTTTACTACTTGTCCTTGATTCACAACCATATGATAATATTGGTTTGATGTAACATGCAAAAATTGTTTTCTTTTTCTAACCTCCACTAACAAAGCTTTATTGCATAAGATCTTAGTCATATGTTTGAATGCAGTTTGTGATTGTCCTATACTGTTCTTTTCTCTGTTATACATCTATCTATGTTATCCATGTGCCCTTGAATTTCTAAACTTGCCCCAAATTAATATTGACTATAATTGTACATTCAGACGTGATCTGTTTCTTTGATATTACCATAACCTTTGTCTTCCTATTTTTCAAGCTAAGGCTCTTTTTGTCACATTCTACAACCACTACATTTATCAATTTATGTAGTTCCTTCTGACTTGTTGCTATCAAGACAGTGTCATCCGTATTATGTAAGTCGTTTTTATTGGCTACCAACTGCAATTCCTGGCATATTTTCTATAGATCTTATTATATACTCACTGTATAATGAACCAAAAAGTTCAGCAGACACTTCACATGCTTGTCTTACACGCTTCCTTTTCCACAGAAATGGTGCTCGATGGTTGTAGATTCTAATAACTTCTGCAAAAAGTTTCAGCACACTAGGAAAACTAATGTGTCCTTGGTCAACCTCATTGTCACTTGCCACAAATTGTCTTCCTGAATGTTCTTTTAATGACCGTCAAACCATAAATGGCATAAGATATGATCAAGCTTCAACACCCTCAAATCCACCAGTTGCTCGAGCAATTTGCTATGTTCTTTATTTCCTACAAGATTTGTTTTATCCAGTCAAGCATTGTCTTTGCATTCTATATTAACACCACATCTCAAATTCCTCCAGCAGTTTGTCATCTTTATTTTTAAACAATCCATATTTCTGAGATCTTAAGCACTATTTGTCATATACGTAAACAAAGGATTATTTTTTAACAATTCAGTATTTATTCTTTTTATATCAGTATTTCAGATAACATTAATATCTAATTACAAATAAATCCTACATACATATGGACATTTTTCTTTCAGCTATGAAAAGCAAGAATGAATATTTGAAATATGCAGTTCCTCAACAGTAAATTATCTTTGTCGAGTTTAATATTTTGGTAATGGGTTAATTTATTTTGCATGTGACATTTACAAAATACAGGAGCAGGTTATCGGTTTGATGGAAAGAAGGACCATATTTCCAGGGCAAGGAGAAAACGATCTATGTCAACAGAGATGAATGAACACAGAAGAAAGAAGTCAAACGGAACTCGCAAATTAGGTCCGGCCGAGTAGAGAATATATAAAGCATACATCATTATGTGGAACAATGTTAATTTATTACTTTTTGAATGAAACTAGGAAATAGAATGTTCATCCACTTGTAAATAATAAAATAAAGATATCATCTTAATCACTGTACACTTTGTGTGTCATCATCTTTATTATTCTAAGGGTATACAAGTTGAGAATTTTGAGATGAAATTAGATGAAAATTTCTGATTAGGTAAGTTTCAAAATAAGCTAATGTATAACTACATGTGCCACACCTATTATAATGGTTGATTTGAAAGTGGTGCAGCTGAAATGGTTAGATTACTTTAAAACAAAACATTCACTATTCGTGTATTACAAGGCTGATGCCCGGTAGCAAACATAAGAAAAGTTTTGAATGTGTTTTCACTGGTATCCTGAATGCTGTAGCAAACACGATCCTGTTTACAAATAGCAGATGCAGAATTACACCTTCACTTCCGCCCCCCCCCCCCCCCCCCCCACTCCTCGCTCTTTCTTCTTTCAGCCCACCACTGGCATTCTGATACTGATAGCATACATCTGGTACTGACATGGCTCATAAATGGCACTCTCATGGTACATACTTGGCACACCTCAGACTCTCTAACAGCATACATGACACACTCATGGCATACACCTGACTTCCAACTTCATGACACTCTAAAGCACACTAGATAAAGACTGGATAAAGCACACATATAGCATACATCTTTCACTCTTGTGGCATACCACTGAGACCTTTTTTTCTCTTTTTCTATCTCTTTCAGCACATATCTGGCACTCTCACGACACACTACTGGCTCTATTCTGGCACTCTCATGGAACACTCTAGCTTTCTCTTGGCACATGTGTGGCACTGTTATGGCACATCTGTAGCATCTCATGCCACATCTGTGGCACTCTCATGGCGCACCACCGGTTTTTCAGTCGCTAATCAGTTCTAAATAAAACATAATTTATTAATGATCTGTCAGTTCTAAATAAGACACAATGTGTCAGTCATATATAATTATATTATTTCCCAATAAATACAGTTTATCAGTCATTGATAAGTGGCATGATTACCGGGGCTGTAGATTTCACACCCTCTGACTACTAATAGACGAATAATGCTTCGTTGTTCTACCACAGTGAAAATCAATAGTGGGGCAACGATTTGTAATTGTTAATGTGCATGTTCAAACTGATTGATCCTCATTATCCCATCATGGAGTATTGCTTAAGAGCCAGTTTGTGTCCTGAAATAAGGTGTTCCACACAGGACAGACATGTCCAGACATCAGTTTGTTAAATATATGATACAATTTATCAGTCAATTAATTCTCAGTAGACAGTTTATCAGCTGTACGTTAGTTCACCATAGGGCACACAGCAGCAGCCATTTATTAGTTCTCAATAAGGTACAGTCTATCAGCCATTTATTAGTTCTTGATAAGGTACAGTCTATCAGCCATTTATTAGTTCTCAATAAGGTACAGTCTATCAGCCATTTATTAGTTCTTGATAAGGTACAGTCTATCAGCCATTTATTAGTTCTCAATAGGTACAGTCTATCAGCCATTTATTAGTTCTCAATAAGGTACAGTCTATCAGCCATTTATTAGTTCTCAATAAGGTACTGTCTATCAGCCATTTATTAGTTCGCAATAAGGTAGTCTATCAGCCATTTATTAGTTCTTGATAAGGTACAGTCTATCAGCCATTTATTAGTTCTTGATAAGGTACAGTCTATCAGCCATTTATTAGTTCTTGATAAGGTACAGTCTAGCAACCGTTTATTAGTTCTCAATTGATTTGTTCTCAATAAGGTAGTCTATTAGCCACTGTTCATCACGTGGGTAAAAGACAAAAGCTAAGGACACTGCAGTTGTCTGAGAAACCAGTAGTGTCAGTACTTTGTTGTGTATTCCCACCAGTAGCTTTAGCGCAGACCCAGCATAAACAGTAAGCCACAGATACTTTTTCTTGGACGGAAAAGCAACGTGTTAGTGGGTTGGTTTTCCTGTCCCAAATAGTTTAATTTAGTCGACGGATCAACATCACGGCACACGGGTGCAACCCATAAGTGCTCCGTTCTCCTCCTAACTCAAGCCTGAGTCAGGAGAATCTCAGCTGTCCCAAATGAGGTAATTTAGTAAATGTGAAGGGCTAACAACTGATGCATCTGTAGTAGAGTTGCCACGGGAATGATCTTTATCTTTATTAGAGATAGAATGTTTCCTAAATGGGAGACAGTTTATTGTTTGTTGATCATCATAAATATGTATTTATGTCAATACATAATCATTAAAGCATCACATGTTTACTAAATGAGAAAAAAGTTATCAGTTGTTGATAATCATAAATATTTATGTTGACACATGCAGTATAAGACACATAATGTCTTTACATATTGCAGAATCTAACATAATTTTATAGCAAGTTTATGTTTCAACATATATGAGAGACTATTTATGCCTTATCATCTTGTAGAAGACATTTATATAATGTTCTATACACAAATAAAGTAAAAGAAACCTAATTGTCAGTGTTATTTTATAATGTTTTAACAATTGTTTTTACTGGTTAAGACAATAGTAATTTCTCCTTTGACCTGGTATCCACAATTGGGGTTGCCTGTTGCCATTGTGTTTGTTTGTGTTTTCTCATTGTCTAGCTTCTTACTCACAATTTGTGGTTGTATTCAGCCTCTGTTGACATGGTAAAGCTCTGTCAGGTCTTTTCCTCATTGCACATTCCAGGTTATAACTTTATTATCAGAGGAGAAGCTGGCTTAGCATGTCTACCTTAAACACGTGGGACGTTTTCAATTACTCTGGCTCTAGAGTTTTCTTTCTATTGGTGGTGAAATTAACACCCTAGTTTAAACACTGTGTTGAGACTTGCTGTAAACCATATCATGGTGCGTTGTACTCCATACTTGAACTAATGACATTGACTACAGGCAGACACCACACACCACTGTAGGCAGACAACACACATCATTATAGGTAGACATCATTTGATACCTCCTCCAAATCTGAGTTTGCTCCAATTACTAATTCACTCTTTTATACCCAGAACACAGGATCTGTTTCAAGGTGGACACTGTGTACTGCACCAGTGAGGTCATGAACAGAAAGTTATTGCAGTATTGTGTATTTATTTGCTAAATTTTAAATCAAGACAGAGAGTAAACTGCAGTTGCACACATTCCTGGAAACACATGTTAAACATTACACCGACACAAGACAAATGCCAACCTTTGTTGGTTAAGGACAAGATGCAGCAGACTGAAGTTTTTCACTTTATCTGTTTCAAGGTGGACACTGTGTACTGCACCAGTGAGGTCATGAACAGAAAGTTATTGCAGTATTGTGTATTTATTTGCTAAATTTTAAATCAAGACAGAGAGTAAACTGCAGTTGCACACATTCCTGGAAACACATGTTAAACATTACACCGACACAAGACAAATGCCAACCTTTGTTGGTTAAGGACAAGATGCAGCAGACTGAAGTTTTTCACTACCGTATCTTTAATTTGACATATAGCACAGCAATACAATAATGTATTAAATCAAGTATATAGTCATTGAACTAAATAATATAACATGACAACATCATCAAGTGTTTTCCTGACTGATATGGGTGATTGTGCTTCTCAACATCTTGCAGTCTCCAACAGAGTGTGTCAGTTGATGTGTTGACGACACCTTTCCGTGCCATGACACAAGGCTGTTAAGAATCTTCTCTCACTGTCTTCCTCTAGTTCTCTTTCCACACATCTTTCCAGCTGTCACAAGATGTTGCAGTTTTTCACTTCTCGTACTGTGGCAAAAATGATGACTGCCTCTTTCTGATGTTTGTGATACATTTTCTTTTACATATTTCTTTACAAAATAAATAAGACTAGCAACAACCAGTTTTTCACTGAAAATATATTCACAATTGTCCTCTTTGTAATTTGTCTAAGTCAGCCACACTGTCATTTACTGCCAATATAGTACCTTGCGGTGTATGGCAGGGGGGTCTTTGAGCCTGAGGGATTAAGGCCGCCTGGCTAGTGCAGTCGTCACGAACTGTTCAAGTTAGGATTTTCTTTTTTCCCCCGACATAAAAAAATCCCACACCTTGCCGAGGGATCGAACCCGGGTCTCCCAAAGGAAAGTCCGGCGAGGGCATAATACCCCTAGTTCCAGTAAGACCAAAGTTCTGCCAAATACC
The DNA here is from genome assembly GCA_014155875.1 of Cepaea nemoralis. NCBI lineage: Eukaryota > Metazoa > Mollusca > Gastropoda > Stylommatophora > Helicidae > Cepaea > Cepaea nemoralis. The sequence goes on from JACEFZ010001410.1 coordinate 106,806, forward strand.
AGTGGTTAATATAAGAAGGAGATAAATTACAAGATTATTCCACTTCCTAATGGCTTGTTGGGGGACTGAAGGCTGGCACCCCACAACCTGTATTCATGTTTGAAAGCATCTTTCATATAATTGTGTCATTTGTATGGCCAAAATGGCTATTGTAATTCCTTACCATTCCAATTCAAACAACAGTGGCTGTGTGCAATATAAAGTAACAGGGGAAGTGGGGGAATGAGTGAAAAATGTTTAAAATGTAGTTGCAATATCAATGATTGTGTAGTTGTACTCAAATATAAAACTTACCCGTTGGCCACTTTGAATTTTCTCCTTACTTCTGTGAACTTTCTCCATACTTCTGTGAACTTTTCCCTTACTTCTGTGAACTTTCTCCTTACTTTTGTGAACTTTCTTCTAACCTCTTTGGACTTTCTCTGGCATTTCAAAATAACTTTCTTATAACATGGTTACAGCTACAAATAATGCTAAATCATACACAATTCTGAAATGAGGCATGAGTATTCTTTTTGAGCAAACTATTTTGCACCCAATGAAAAAACAAATAATTGTAATGCACCATTCATCACATAAAACAACCCACAGTAATGTTCATTTATCATGAATATGATATTCGTCCCATGAAATAACCGAACGACCATGAAGAGAATCTAAAGCAAGTCTGCCCACTGATGGACTGAAGCTAATAGCCACCACATTGTCTGATGCCTGCTTGCTGTTGAGCTTGAACTACTCTCTTGTGCCAGGGGATCACTATCTAGTTCAGTATTATGTTTACACAAATAATGTCAGCTCTTCACTGCATCATCCACATGTTCACAGACATGGTTTGGTTTTTGTTAAAGATAATTTTTCACTGCACATGGATATGTCCATAAGTGATCCAGTCTCCCCCGAAAGATCATACAAGGAAAATCTCAGTGCAGTGAACACAAACTGTAACACAGTGAGGATACAAGTGTGTGTGTGTGTAGCAGAATGACACATACTATAAATGTTCTTTGTGTGGGCAGCTTTTCAAACTTGGAAATGTAACCTAAACAGCGGCCTACTCGACATGTTCTTTTCAATTTCTAGTTGCAGAGAGGGTATTTTAAATGTGCAGCATACAAAGAGTACTCAGAGGTCTTTGCCATTGTCTGAGAAGTCTAGATGTTTGATTCACTACCCCAGGATAGGACCAACCTTTTCTTATTTTGTAAACATCCAGACAGTGCACACAGTGAAACAAATCAGATTCAACACCAGTCAGAGGTGAATGCAGTAACTTCACAGTAATTGCAGACGTGACCCACTGACAGTAGGCTTGATGCTTGTTTATATGAGAAGTCACGGTCCCTCATGCAACTATGGCTTCATTGTAGACCACAGATAGATATATGGCCATCATAGGCCTGAACCAAACTGGCAGGGGATCATGGAGTTGATAGTCCCTAGAGATGCAGTGACCAGACAGTAATATGTGGAACATCCTCTGACACTCATGGAATTGATGGCATTTAGAGATGCAGTGACCAGATAGAAACATGTGAAACAGCCTCTGACACTCATTGAGTTGATGGCATTTAGAGATGCAGTGACCAGATAGAAACATGTGGAACAGCCTCTGACACTCATTGAGTTGATGGCATTTAGAGATGCAGTGACCAGATAGAAACATGTGGAACAGCCTCTGACACTCATTGAGTTGATGGCATTTAGAGATGCATTGGACCAGATAGAAACATGTGGAACAGCCTCTGACACTCATGGAGTTGATGGCATTTAGAGATGCAGTGACCAGATAGAAACATGTGGAACAGCCTCTGACACTCATGGAGTTGATGGCATTTAGAGATGCAGTGACCAGATAGAAACATGTGGAACAGCCTCTGACACTCATGGAATTGATGGCATTTAGAGATGCAGTGACCAGACAGCAACATGTGGAACATCCTCTGACACTCATGGAATTGATGGCATTTAGAGATGCAGTGACCAGATAGAAACATGTGGAACAGCCTCTGACACTCATGGAGTTGATGGCATTTAGAGATGCAGTGACCAGATTGAAACATGTGGAACAGCCTCTGACACTCATTGAGTTGATGGCATTTAGAGATGCAGTGACCAGGCAGCAACATGTGGAACATCCTCTGACACTCATTGAGTTGATAGCATTTAGAGATGCAGTGACCAGATAGAAACATGTGGAACAGCCTCTGACACTCATGGAGTTGATGGCATTTAGAGATGCAGTGACCAGATAGAAACATGTGGAACAGCCTCTGACACTCATTGAGTTGATGGCATTTAGAGATGCAGTGACCAGATAGAAACATGTGGAACAGCTTCTGACACTCATCAACCTGCCTCAAATGTTGGGCAAAAGATGTCCCTCAAAGTGTGCTCAAGTAATATGACAAATGGGTTCTAATTTCCACTTTGTGTAATTTCTTCTAAGTGACAATTTTATCAACATTTCCATCGAATGAAATATCTATAGAGACCAGAATGAATGCCCTTTGAAACTACCAAGGAAGACTAACCCAGTCAACAAAGGCCACGAAGAAGTCAGATGTGTTGGCCTAAAGCTAAAAAATATAAATATTGCAACTCTAGTGTAAACAGACACAACACAATTACATGCGAAACAAGCAAAACATTATAGAACGAATGAAGATGAGAAGAAGAAGGAAAAGAAGAATCAAATACTGATCACTGCTATTGGCTAAAGATGCAGAGGTAAGTTATAACAGTACAATTAACCAAGCACAGATGATAAACAGGTAGTTGTCTGGGCTTTTCTTTGAACTACGCACATTTCTCCCCCCCCCCCCCCCCCCCCCCCCCCCCCCCCCAACTGCAGTGAAGGTTATACCACATAGCTAAAGAAAGGACTGCAAAGTAGTAGCCATGCTGCAATAAGAGCTCAGCACAACCCTTCATGTGATCAACAGACTTATAGGGGATTACTCACAGATAAGTGGCTAGAATACTCCCAGAGGCCATGATGCAGCTTTAAAACATATATGCTTCTTAAAGAAAATAACAATGGGATATTTGATACTGTGACTTGTTCTCATGATGATACTGCATTAATGAATGATGTTGCATAGATGTCACGATGAAACAGTAATAATAAGGCAACAAAAATAGCAAAATATTTTATATCTCACCAACGTGACTAAATAAGAAGAGTATATGAGTTGTATACGACCTGTCTGGAAATAGTGGTACTAGAACATGAATCACATACTCCAGATAAATAAAAGCAAAAGGTGGCAGATGACTAGAAATAAAAATGTTCTACATGAAAAATGGTAAAGTAATGACTGCCATTATGAGCAAGAATGCTGTTGATACATTTATTATCAATATCCCTGAAACATTCATAACATAAGTACCTGTGTTCCCACCCATATATGAGAGTAACTTGTACAAATCTCTAACGGTGCCCATACCCCATGTTTTGAATACCAATTAAACACGTTCAGCTATCTTTCAGTCCTTAAGACTGATAAATAAGCTAACAAAACAGTAGCAGAGTTAATTTCATGCAATTACATGTAGTAATAATCATGTATTATTCTACATTTTCAGGAAAAATAAAGATAACACTAAGAGAGACAAAGTGGCATAAGAAACATGGCCAAAAATAAATCCTATGCCGAGCTAACCAAATTACACACTTATTATTATTATTGAAAGCATCATGCTATTGATTAAATTATGATTTGATCTATACGTTAGTTGACGATATAATCATATAAATTGTTAAATTAAATGTAGATCAAAAAGGAAAGTAAAGTTGCTGATTGTAACTCGTTGAGAGAAAGGAAAATAAATGATTGTCTTATGAGAAGTCACCCACATTAACATGCTTTTGTTACCTCCTTCATGTATGAGGAACAAAGAACACTCACACACACATGATTCTGAAAGATTTATAAATAAATCTAAGCACTATAGATATGATGTCATGTTGTCTTCAGACATCCATCTCATGTGTTTCACAGAAGATATAGTATTTACAATCAACTGATAGAAATTTATGGATAAAAAAAACAACTAGTAATACATTATGTGACATACAAGTATCCATGCAGAATATTATTCTCAATGCAATCTTTCACAAAACATGAGGAACTTAACATACACACATTCAGTGTTTACTGTATTGTTTATTCTGAATAAAAGTGATGGCAAACTACTGAATGTAAACTTGCTAAGAAATCACAGTTAAAAAAAGTTGGAGTTGTAAAGGATATTCAGCTAACTTTTTTAATATGAATAGCATAGCAAGTAAACAAAATTATAAAGCATTTAATTAGAAATTCAGTGGTACAGTAAGGTTTCAACAGCAAAAATTTTGTACCGTGACTTGATCTAACTGACTACTTCCTAGAACCACAGATGTTGAAGTGGTGCTTCTAGTAATTATAAATGGAATAATAATTATGATTTAACAAATTTAAATTAACAGTATATAATTGTCATATATGTCTTTGCATATAATTGTCATGAATAGCAACAAATTACTGTTATCAACCATTATCCCAGATTTGGTAAACATATCCGAAAGTATTAACTGAATGGTGTAAATTTTGTTCCCTTTGACCTTCAGTTACTCAGAACTGGAGATCCTGAAACAAAAAGTTCAAATTTCTCATAATACAGGACATCGCTGTCAACACCGGCAATTTACTACTGTTGTTGATTTCTTGGCAAGATTACGCTCAGTAGTTGGCCATTGCTTTCTGAGTGGCCAGCTCACATATCCCGTAAGTAACGGGCGCAGTGAGAACCGCTACCGATTCTCACACAGCTGCATTTGCTAACGTGAATAAATGGGATTACAGAGAAAGTCGCTAACACCTAGGCCAGGGAGACTGGCTCTAGTCATCTTACCCCCTCTAAAATCATCATAGTGGTAGTAGTCACTTGTGCTTTCTTCTAATGAGTTATCCTGACTACAAGTCTCCATCATGATCATTTCCCAGTGACTGCAAGGTTCTAGTGAAGTCAACAGATTAGATCTACTTTTAAAGAACTCAACAGACTAGATCTACTTCTAGTAAAGTCAACAGATTAGATCTACTTAACTCAACAGATTAGAACTACTTCTAGTGAACTCAACAAACTATACCTAAGTTTTGTGAAGTCAACAGATTAGATCTAGTGAATTCAACAGATTATACCTAATTCTAGTGAAGTCAACAGACTAGATCTACTTCTAGTGAAGTCAACAGACTAGATCTACTTCTAGTGAAGTCAACAGACTAGATCTACTTCTAGTGAAGTCAACAAACTAGATCTACTTCTAGTGAAGTCAACAGATTAGATCTACTTCTAGTGAGGTCGACAGATTAGAGATCTACTTCTAGTGAACTCAACAGATTAGATCTACTATGTTTTCCATCACTATTTTTGGGAGTGTTTTTGATTGTCTCATCCTGAGAACCATAGAGAAAATCTAGTTCACAGATCATTGACAATTTTGCTACTGGGCAAAGATATCTTTGTTTACAACTGTTCCATGATTTCATTGAAAACCAAAGCTAAGTTAATGTGTATATTAGACTGGCCAAAAGACCTGAAACTTAGGATTTAAATAAAAGTTTAGCAAATGTATTATTAATTGTTGCACTCTTTATTTTAATTCAGTTATGATATTTCTGAAAGATGATTTATTTATAATTGCAGGATTTCATATAAAAATATCAAAATTAAAATGTCACACCACATATAAGTTTTACAATAAGATATTATAAGAGAAGACAAAATGGGGAAACATATGTTTTGATTATGCTGTAGTCCTCACTGAGTGTCTTATTTTCAAGAAACTGTGAAACTGTTTTAAGGAAAACTAATGAATCTGACTTTATTAATTACAAAAATGGAATGCTGCAAAACATATTTAAAAAAACACTGTGACACGATGAAGACAGTTGCACAGTAATTATATTAAACATTTGAATATTAAATGAATTTGTGAGCACATTTACTTTTACAACTATTCTCAATGAATAACTCATGTATTAAAAATATGACTAGGAAAGTTAATGGAAAATAACAATCTTTTCATATGCATACAAGAAGAAAACAGTTAAGGTAATTGATCTGTAACAATGTGAACAAGCAGTATTTTGGAGAAAGGAAGGGAGATAAAGTTTTAAAAGAAATTGTAGTTGTGAATAGAGTAACAAATACAATAAATGAGATGCTGATGTATTCAGTATACAAATGATGATGTATTCAGTAAACAAATGAAGGATTACATTAAAATATGAGTAAGTCATTATTTGAAGTGATGAAATCATGACTTTGTGTGCAGGGATATTCCACAAAATGTGTGTGGCCATGTTGGGTGATATCAAAGAATCAGCCTTACTTGATGTAAACAATGGGGTTAAAAACAAAAGCAGATACTTCACTGACACTTTTGTTGGCAGTAGTTTTTCATATTGATTAATATTTTGTTGTTAAATGTCAATACATATTTATGATAATTAATTGAATAGGTTTCCGATGCATCAGTATATCATGCTGAATCACCATCAAGGCAAGGATTTTGAAAACAAATTGAACTGGGCTCCCAGAGCGACGCAGTGTAAAATGGGTGCCTAGAAATGATTTGGGAAGTTTGATATTGACCACTTCACCCATCTAATGCCCATTGGTTATAAAAATATGGGACAAGCATCATATACCCAATGCATCTCAAGGCAGGGACAAGGGTTTTTTTAATGTTTTATTACTAGAAAATATTTCTGGATGAAATGATTTTCTCAACATCTTCTGTCCCATCCAATAGCTACATTAAACTATACAGAAGAAATGGCATGCAAAGTGGTTAGTCAGTATCAACATCTTTGCACTACAGACAGGTCCATAGATGCTCCTCTCTACTCCTTAGTATCTCCACCAATATATAGCGACTGATAGCACCAGTTCTGTGTTGATTAATTAAATGTCTTGCAGCCTTTGCAAAATGTTAGTGACAGGCGGTGCCCTATCTCACTCCCATCTCCCTCACTCTGGACAAGGAAACAGATTGCCACTGCTACACAAACATGTATTCCTAATGACACATAACAGTGGGGCACCTGGACTATGGGTGAATCCATTGACAACCCACAGATGGGGTTTCAAGATATGAGAAGAAGTTAGACCAACCAAAGCATATGAAGATAGACATGTTCTGAAATGTATCGTAAATTGTATTTCAATCATAAATACTCAACATAAAGCCTTTGAATATAAATGTTATATACAGGTTTTAAGAATATCTTGGATATAGAAAAGGACAAATGCATCCTTAAGACAATAACTGAATATTGAAGAAGGCTGGCTACTAAAGACGATAAAACAAAGAAAATTGAAATATTTTGGTCCCTTGAAACGTAATGAAAGTTTGGAGAGAACAATCATGGAGGCGTATATGCCCAAGAAGAGAAGAAGAGGGAGGCCAAAGAGAAGTTGGGAGCAGGATGTGGCAGATGATCTCCAGATAGGTGTATTAGGCACAAGACATCTTGCTTATAATCGAGAAGTTTTCTGGATGGTTGTTATGGGAGCGAGGTTCTCCAGGCCCTTTTCTGTGTAAAACTGTTCTGAAATGTCACACAAGTATAAGAGGGTAGATTGCAGAAGACATTATTATTCATAAATATTGTTAGTGTTAATGGGATTTGATTATCATTCTATCAATTAAAAAATGAGATAAAAAGTTGTTGTTGGGAGTATATTACATTTATTAAAAATCATATAATCTGACAAAATATAATAACATTTACATAAACCACATGACAGCTCATTTTTTGTTACCGTGATAATAAACAAAAATTTAATACGACATATGTTACAATTATATGGCTATTTCTAAGGATACACATTAATGAGATATAATCTTTCTATTTGCATATTTTTTAAGTTTTCTGGAAAGATTACATTATGCATGCACATTTACTAACTAGCACAGAATGAAAACTGATATATGTCTTTTGAAGTTTATTAAGTGTACAAGTGGCATAATTTCCATGTTTTGATTTCTTCTGTTATCAAACAAGTGAACTAATATTCTGCTAATTCATAGCAGTTTTATTCAGATATTTTACAAATGATCAGATCATCATCATAACCAAACAAACTTTTAAGAGACATTGTGGGTTAGAAATCATCAGGGGACATATGATATATTTCTCTTTCAGGTGTGACTACATTTAAAAAAGAAAAAAAAACACATTAAAAATGTCATGGAAAGACTAATATACAAGTATTAAAAGATCTACAGGTATATGTTACAAGTTATTGATACAAATGTCAAACAATATATATGTAAGGGAGCTGTGGTAGTGCACTGCCTGCCTTGAAGGTCAGGTCATTGAAGTACCCCATCAGAAAATTTTAAAAAATTGACTTGGGCTCTAAGGTCATCCAGCCTAAATAAGTACCAGGATATATTCTGGGAAAGTCAAGGCAGTCCGCATGGTATTGATCACATCAACCATTGGGTGTCAGCTGGTCTATACAAAATATGTGGCTAGCACCATACAACCAACAATGATCACATCAACCATTGGGTGTCAGCTGGTCTATACAAATATGTGGCTAGAATCATACAACCAACATTGATCACATCAACCATTGGTGTCAGCTGGTCTATACAAATATGGGGCTAGAATCATACAACCACATTGATCACATCAACCATTGGGTGTCAGTTGGTCTATACAAATATGTGGCTAGCACCATACAACCAACATTGATCACATCAACCATTGGGTGTCAGCTGGTCTATACAAATATGTGGCTAGCACCTTACAACCAACAATGATCACATCAACCATTGGGTGTCAGCTGGTCTATACAAATATGGGGCTAGAATCATACAACCAACATTGATCCACAACAACCATTGGGTGTCAGCTGGTCTATCCAAATATGTGGCTAGCACCTTACAACCAACAACGATCACATCAACCATTCCAGTGTCAGCTGGTCTATACAAATATGTGGCTAGCACCATACAACCAACATTGATCACATCAACCATTGGGTGTCAGCTGGTCTATACAAATATGTGGCTAGCACCTTACAACCAACAATGATCACATCAAACCATTGGGTGTCAGCTGGTCTATACAAATATGGGGCTAGCACCATACAACCAACATTGATCACATCAACCATTGGGTGTCAGCTGGTCTACACAAATATGGGGCTAGAATCATACAACCAACATTGATCAACCACATTGATCACATCAACCATTGGGTGTCAGCTGGTCTATACAAATATGGGGCTAGCACCATTACAACCAACATTGATCACATCAACCATTGGGTGTCAGCTGGTCTACACAAATATGGGGCTAGAATATACAACCAACATTGATCAACCACAATTACACACAACATTGGGTGTCACTGGCTACACAATATGGGGCTAGATCCATACAACCAACTTGATCAAACCAACATTGATCATCATAACCATTGGGTGTCAGCTGGTCTATACAAATATGGGGCTAGCACCATACAAACCAACAATTGATCACATAACATGGGTGTCAGCTGGTCTATACAATATGTGGCTAGCACCTTACAACCAACAATGATCACATTAACCATTGGGGGCAGCTGGTCTTTACAAAATTGGCGCTAGCACATACAACCACATTGATCACATCAACCATTGGGTGTCAAGCTGGTCTACACAAATATGGGGCTAGGAATCATACAACCAACATGATCACCAAAAAACCTTGAATCACATTCAACCATTGGGTGTCAGCTGGTCTATAAAATATGGGGCTAGCATCATAAACAATCATTGATCATATCAAACCATTGGGTGTCAGCTGGTCTATACAAATATGGGTAGCACATACAACCAACATTGATCACATCAACCATTGGGTGTCAGCTGGTCTATACAAATATGGGGCTAGAATCATACAACCAACATTGATCACATCAACCATTGGGTGTCAGCTGGTCTATAACAATATGGGGCTGCACCTTACAACCACAATGATCACATCAACCATTGGGTGTCAGCTGGTCTATAAAATATGGGGCTAGAATCATACAACCAACATTGATCACATCAACCATTGGTGTCAGCTCGGTCTATACAAATATGTGGCTAGCACCTTACAACCAACATTGATCACATCAACCATTGGGTGTCAGCTGGTCTATACAAATATGGGGCTAGCACCATACAACCAACATTGCTCACATCAACCATTGGGTCGTCAGCTGGTCTATACAAATATGTGGCTAGCACCATACAACCAACATTGATCACATCAACCATCCAGTGTCAGCTGGTCTATACAAATATGGTGGCTAGCACATACAACCAACATTGATCACATAAACCATTGGGTGTCAGCTGGTCTATACAAATATGGGGCTAGAATCATACAACCAACATTGATCACAACAACCATTGGGTGTCAGCTGGTCTATACACATATGTGGCTAGAATCACACAACCAACATTGATCACATCAACCATTGGGTGTCAGCTGGTCTATACAAATATGGGGCTAGCAGCATACAACCAACATTGATCACATCAACCATTGGGTGTCAGCTGGTCTATACAAATATGTGGCTAGAATCCATACAACCAACATTGATCACAACAACCATTGGGTGTCAGCTGGTCTATACAAATATGGGGCTAGAATCATACAACCAACATTGATCACATCAACCATTGGGTGTCAGCTGGTCTATACAAATATGGGGCTAGCACCATACAACCAACATTGATCACATCAACCATTGGGTGTCAGCTGGTCTATACAAATATGGGGCTAGAATCATACAACCAACATTGATCACAACAACCATTGGGTGTCAGCTGGTCTATACAAATATGGGGCTAGAATCATACAACCAACATTGATCACATCAACCATTGGGGTGTCAGCTGGTGCTATACAACAATAGTGGGGCTAGCACCATACAAACCAACCATTGATCACAATCAACCATTGGGGTGTCAGCTGGTCTATACAAGATATGGGGCTAGTCACCATACAACCACACTGATCACAGTGCAGACCATTGGGTGTGTCAAGCTGGTCTATACAAATATGGGGCTAGGAATCATACAACCAACATTGATCACATCAAATCATTGGGTGTCAGCATGGTCTATACAAATATGGGGTCTAGGAATCATACAACCAACATTGATCACATCACCAATTGAGTGTCAGCTGGGTCTATACACATATGGGGCTAGAATCACTACAACCAACATGAATCACATCAACCATTGGGTGGCTCAGTCTGGTCTATACAAATATGGGGCTAGCACCATACAACCAAACATTGATCACATCAACCATTGGGTGTCACGCTGTCATATACAAAATATGGGGATAGACACAATACAACCAACATTGATCACATCAACCATTGGGTGTCAGCTGGTCTATACAAATATGTGGCTAGCACCATACAACCAACATTGATCACATCAACCATTGGGTGTCAGCTGGTCTATACAAATATGGGGCTAGCACCATACAACCAACATTGATCACATCAACCATTGGGTGTCAGCTGGTCTATACAAATATGGGGCTAGCACCATACAACCAACATTGATCACATCAACCATTGGGTGTCAGCTGGTCTATACAAATATGGGGCTAGCACCATACAACCAACATTGATCACGATCAACCATCCAGGTGTCAGCTGGTCTATACAAATATGGGGCTAGCACCATACAACCAACATTGATCACATCAACATTGGGTGTCAGCTGGTCTATACAAATATGTGGCTAGCACCATACAACCAACATTGATCACATCAACCATTGGGTGTCAGCTGGTCTATACAAATATGTGGCTAGCACCATACAACCAACATTGATCACATCAACCATTGGGTGTCAGCTGGTCTATACAAATATGTGGCTAGCACCATACAACCAACATTGATCACATCAACCATTGGGTGTCAGCTGGTCTATACAAATATGGGGCTAGCACCATACAACCAACATTGATCACATCAACCATTGGGTGTCAGCTGGTCTATACAAATATGGGGCTAGCACCATACAACCAACATTGATCACATCAACCATTGGGTGTCAGCTGGTCTATACAAATATGGGGCTAGCACCATACAACCAACATTGATCACATCAACCATTGGGTGTCAGCTGGTCTATACAAATATGGGGCTAGCACCATACAACCAACATTGATCACATCAACCATTGGGTGTCAGCTGGTCTATACAAATATGGGGCTAGCACCATACAACCAACATTGATCACATCAACCATTGGGTGTCAGCTGGTCTATACAAATATGGGGCTAGCACCATACAACCAACATTGATCACATCAACCATTGGGTGTCCGCTGGTCTACACAAATATGTGGCTAGCACCATACAACCAACATTGATCACATCAACCATTGGGTGTCAGCTGGTCTATACAAATATGTGGCTAGCACCATACAACCAACATTGATCACATCAACCATTGGGTGTCAGCTGGTCTATACAAATATGGGGCTAGCACCATACAACCAACATTGATCACATCAACCATTGGGTGTCAGCTGGTCTGTACAAATATGGGGCTAGCACCATACAACCAACATTGATCCCATCAACCATTGGGTGTCAGCTGGTTTATACAAATATGTGGCTAGCACCATACAACCAACATTGATCACATCAACCATTGGGTGTCAGCTGGTCTATACAAATATGGGGCTAGCACCATACAACCAACATTGATCACATCAACCATTGGGTGTCAGCTGGTCTATACAAATATGGGGCTAGCACCATACAACCAACATTGATCACATCAACCATTGGGTGTCAGCTGGTCTATACAAATATGGGGCTAGCACCATACAACCAACATTGATCACGTCAACCATCCAGTGTCAGCTGGTCTATACAAATATGGGGCTAGCACCACACAACCAACATTGATCACATCAACCATTGGGTGTCAGCTGGTCTATACAAATATGTGGCTAGCACCATACAACCAACATTGATCACATCAACCATTGGGTGTCAGCTGGTCTATACTAATATGTGGCTAGCACCATACAACCAACATTGATCACATCAACCATTGGGTGTCAGCTGGTCTATACAAATATGTGGCTAGCACCATACAACCAACATTGATCACATCAACCATTGGGTGTCAGCTGGTCTATACAAATATGGGGCTAGCACCATACAACCAACATTGATCACATCAACCATTGGGTGTCAGCTGGTCTATACAAATATGGGGCTAGCACCATACAACCAACATTGATCACATCAACCATTGGGTGTCAGCTGGTCTATACAAATATGGGGCTAGCACCATACAACCAACATTGATCACATCAACCATTGGGTGTCAGCTGGTCTATACAAATATGGGGCTAGCACCATACAACCAACATTGATCACATCAACCATTGGGTGTCAGCTGGTCTATACAAATATGGGGCTAGCACCATACAACCAACATTGATCACATCAACCATTGGGTGTCAGCTGGTCTATACAAATATGGGGCTAGCACCTTATCACCAGCATGCCTCACTGCATGTAAAAAGGTCCTGTACCCTTTTCTGTACTTTTATACTATATACCCAATTTGTCTCAGTTACCCTGTACTTTGCTTTTATACCATATATCCAATATGTCTCAAGGTACCCTTTACTTTTATACCATATATCCAATATGTCTCAAGGTGCCCTTTACTTTACTTTTATACCATATACCCAATATATCTCAAGGTACCATTTTCTTTACTTTATACCATATACCCAATATTTCTCAAGGTACCCTTTTCTTTATACCATATATCCAATATGTCTCAAGGTACCCTTTACTTTACTTTATACCATATATCCAATATGTCTCAAGGTACCCTTTACTTTACTTTATACCATATACCCAATATGTCTCAAGGTGCCCTTTACTTTACTTTATACCATATATCCAATATGTCTCAAGGTGCCTTTACTTTATACCATATACCCAATATTTCTCAAGGTACCCTTTACTTTATACCATATATCCAATATGTCTCAAGGTACCCTTTACTTTACTTTATACCATATATCCAATATGTCTCAAGGTACCCTTTTCTTTACTTTATACCATATATCCAATATGTCTCAAGGTACCCTTTACTTTATACCATATATCCAATGTGTCTCAAGGTACCCTTTACTTTACTTTATACCATATATCCAATCTCTGTGGCTAAGGGCTTGCGAACGCGGTTTGTGAGCCCGTATACCCGGGTTCAAAACACAGTGGTGCTGGTTTTTTCGAAAAAATGTATAGGAGCCGGTCGTTCAGAAAGCAATGGCAAACTACTGAACGTAAAATGTGCCCATGAATAACGAACAGCGAAAACGCTGGGGTTGACTGCTCCGACCTGTGAAGGACATGCAACTTATTAAAAAAAATAAAAATCAAGGTATCCTTTACTTTACTTTATACCATATATCCAATATGTCTTAAGGTACCCTTTACTTTACTTTTATACCATACACCCAATATGTCGCAAGGTACCCTTTAATTTTATTTCTGTCAATTATACTTGTATATATACAAACACAGATACACACAAATATATACATATACAAATATGCACACAAATATATACATATTTAATGACTATGCTAAATGGAAACATGGAATGAATGAGATGGCACAATGAAATAAAAATTACAGCTATTTTCTTAAATTATAGGCATTCGGCTTGCAGATTTTATAGCCCTGCATCGCAGTTATACACATTAACACACACACAAAAAGCCCCACACATTTCAAAACATAGATACACATATTTCATGCATCAAAGAGAACAAGAAATCATTTCTTTGGGTTAGAAAAGTAATACTACTTTTATTTTTCTATTTCGGTTTGTCTGTGGAGCCTAAAGGCTACATGAAAGTATTGGTATATTTTCACTATGAATTAAATATACATTGCAAATTACCTAGAAAGTTTAAGGTGTGAACAACTTTATATCATATATTTTATCTCTTATCTGACTTCAGGTGGATGTTGTCCATCTTTTAATTCACACTTACCATTAAGTGTATTGGGAGCATCAGTGGTGTAATGGCTAGAGATCCATCCAGATGGCTGGCTGGTGGTCACAGGTTCAAATCAGAACTGAGGTGGACAAAATTACCTTGACTCCCAGGTCCACCCAACTTAAAATGGACATGACATTGATCACACCATCCACCAAGCGCCATAGACATGACATTGACCACATCATCCACCAAGTGCCATAGACATGACATTGACCACATCATCCACCAAATCCCATAGACATGACATTGACCACATCACCCTAAAAGTGCCATAGACATGGCATTGACCACATCACCCACCAAATCCCATAGACATGACATTGATCACATCACCCTAAAAGTGCCATAGACATGGCATTGACCACATCATCCACCAGATCCCATAGACATGACATTGACCACATCACCATACAAGTGCCATAGACATGACATTGACCACATCACCATACAAGTGCCATAGACATGACATTGACATCATCATCCACCAAATCCCATAGACATGACATCGACAACAACACCCTACAAGTGCCATAGACATGACATTGACAACATCACCCTACAAGTGCCATAGACATGACATTGACAAACATCACCCACCGAGTGCCATAGACATGACATTGACCACATTACCCACCGAGTGCCACCGAGTCTAAAATGGACATGACATTGACCACATCACCCACCGTGTGCCATGGACATGACATTGACCACATCACCCACCGAGTGCCATAAACATGACATTGACCACATTACCCACCGAGTGCCACCGAGTCTAAAATGGACATGACATTGACCACATCACCCACTGAGTGCCATGGACATGACATTGACCACATCACACACCAAGTGCCATAACATGACATTGACCACATCACCCACCAAGTGCCATAGACATGACATTGACCACATCACCCTACAAGTGCCATAGACATGACATTGACCACATCACCCACCAAGTGTCATGGACATGACATTGACCACATCACCCACCAAGTGCCATAGACATGACATTGACCACATCATCCACCAAATCCCATAGACATGACATTGACCACATCACCCTACAAGTGCCATAGACATGACATTGACCACATCACCCACCAAATGCCATAGACATGACATTGACCACATCACCCTACAAGTGTCATAAACATGACATTGACCACATCACCCACCGAGTGCCATAGACATGACATTGACCACATTACCCACTGAGTGCCACCCAGTCTAAAATGCACATGACATTGACCACATCACCCACCGAGTGCCATAGACATGACATTGACCACATCACACACCAAGTGCCATAGACATGACACTGACCACATCATCCACCAAATCCCATAGACATGACATTGACCACATCACCCTACAAGTGCCATAGACATGACATTGACCACATCACCCCCAAGTGTCAAGGACATGACATTGACCACATCACACTACAAGTGCCATAGACATGACATTGACCACATCACCCACCAAGTGCCCATGGACATGACATTGATCACATCACCCTACTAGTGCCATAGACATGACATTGACCACATCACCCTACAAGTGCCATAGACATGACATTGACCACATCACTCACCAAGTGCCATGGACATGACATTGACCACATCACACACCAAGTGCCATGGACATGACATTGACCACATCACCCTACTAGTGCTATAGACATGACATTGACCACATCACCCTACAAGTGCTATAGACATGACATTGACCACATCACCCTATAAGTGCCATAGACATGACATTGACATCATCACCAACAAGTGCCACAGATATGGACATTGACCACATCACCCTATAAGTGCCATAGACATGACATTGACCACATCACCCCACCAAGTGTCATGGACATGACATTGACAACATTACCCTACAAGTGCCATAGACATGACATTGACCACATCACCCTACAAGTGCCATAGACATGACATATGACCACATCACCCTATAAGTGCCATAGACAAGACATTGACCACATCACCCACCAAGTGTCATGGACATGACATTGGGCCACATCACCAACCAAGTGCCATAGACATGACATTGACCACATCACCCAACAAGTGCCATAGACATTACATTGACCACATCACCCTACAAGTGCCATTGTCATGACATTGACCACATCACCCACCAAGTGTCATGGACATGACATTGACCACACCACCCTACAAGTGCCATAGACATGACATTGACCACATCACCCATCAAGTGCCATAGACATGACATTGACCACATCACCCACCAATGTGCCATAGACATGACATTGACCACATCACCCACCAAGTGCCATAGACATTACATTGACCACATCACCCACCAAGTGCCATAGACATGACATTGACCGCATCATCCACCAAGTGCCACCCGGTCAAAAATGGACATGATATTTACCACATTACCCACCAAGTGCCACCCGGTCTAAAACGGACATGATATTTACCACATTACCCACCAAGTGCCACCCGGTCTAAAACGGACATGATATTTACCACATTACCCACCAAGTGCCACCCGGTCTAAAATGGACATGATATTTACCACATTACCCACCAAGTGCCACCCGGTCTAAAATGGACATGATATTTACCACATTACCCACCAAGTGCCACCCGGTCTAAAACGGACATGATATTTACCACATTACCCACCAAGTGCCACCCAGTCTAAAACGGACATGATATTTACCACATTACCCACCAAGTGCCACCCAGTCTAAAATGGACATGATATTAACCACATTACCCACCAAGTGCCATCCGGTCTAAAACGGACATGATATTTACCACATTACCCACAAAGTGCCACCCGGTCTCAAACGGACATGATATTTACCACATTACCCACCAAGTGCCACCCGGTCTAAAATGGACATGATATATACCACATTACCCACCAAGTGCCATCCGGTCTAAAATGGACATGATATTTACCACATTACCCACCAAGTGTCACCCAGACGATATAAATTTGGGTCAAACACCATATGTCCAATGCTTGTGTAAAAGAGTGCTTTAATTTTTCTTTACTCACTAAGCACATTCTAGTGAATAATTTTAGCATTAATAAGATGAGATATGACCTCTAACCAATGAAAGTGTAAGTATACGATAAATGCAAATTTTGTTTCATTGAAGCTGCTTACTTAAAAAGAAATATGTGTTTTACTTTCATAAGTACACTTATTTATATGTAGAAACATTCAAAGTCATTCACACAATATTCACAATCGGCACTTGTCAGCAGTTAATATGTTTTTTTTTGACATAATCTAGACCTGACTTTTTGTCTAAAGCTAAACTTTATTGATTGTGAAGCTTTCTATTTCTGTATAAAACAATATTATCAATAAGAATGAAGTCTTAATCTTCCTAGACTAAATCAAGTACTTAA
Organism: Cepaea nemoralis; assembly: GCA_014155875.1. Taxonomy (NCBI): domain Eukaryota; kingdom Metazoa; phylum Mollusca; class Gastropoda; order Stylommatophora; family Helicidae; genus Cepaea; species Cepaea nemoralis. The sequence goes on from JACEFZ010001410.1 coordinate 125,331, forward strand.
AATAATAAGTACCACCATGGTCAACCAAACCTGTTTATCACAGACTTATGCATTTCAGCATGTGAAGACTTGGACAGTTAGAAAAACAACGTACCAAGTGCTCTGAACTATGTTTGCTCACATTGAAAAACATATTTCTCCTTTATTTTTTCAAAGGCAGTATGTCACACATGGTTATGTAGCTCTCTAACTCAGATGTAAGTGACCAACTTTAGAAAACATCTCTGCCAGGTCTACTTTCTCTACATAGATTCCATCCAAAGCAATAGATTTAGTCTATCTAAGTGTACTGTTGTTATCTAAACTTTTGCCAGGGAATTCGCCTTACAGCCTACTCTTTGTATTTTCATCTTTATAACACAGAGATCAGTGTCTGGCTTCAGCATGCATGTCAGTAAGATTATCTTCCTCTAGACAGATTCTATCCAATGAAATTGACTCTATCTACTAGTGGATAATTGTTCTTCTAACAATTTTGCCAGGGTCACAGACATTTGGTCTACTCTTTGTGTATCCAATAGCCATGTATTTTATAATGTGTGCAAGTCATGCCCTGTTTTTCACCCCTATCTGAGAAGCAAAGTATCCTATCTCATTATCCCAAATGATCCTGGGAAAGTATGACATCATTAGCAGTTAACAGTGTCTGTAAAATTCTGAGCTTAATGTTGGAAGCGAACTTGGTACCTTCTTAGTTTGAAGCAAACACAGAAAACATCCCAACATCTGATACAAAATTTGAGCTTAAAGCAAACACAGATGCTTTTTACTAACATCCCAACATTTTGTGTTACTTCTTAGATTGAAACAAAGAGAGGAAACTTTTACCCACATCACAACATTTGGTGTAACTTCTGTTTTGAGATGACGATAATGTTATATTTTCCTATTTCAGTTTGTTAAATGCCTGAAGCTATCTTAATAAGAAGTTGCTTTTGCAGGAATCTAGAAGAACAACACCTATAGTGGAAACCTCAGTAACAATTGATTGTTTGTTAAAATGTTGAGTCAGTTACAATTTTATTGATTAACCAGTTGCTTTATATGGCCAATGTTGCTATATTCTTTATATAAATAAATAAAAATTAGTATTGTGGCTCATATGGTTGTTTTTGTCATACACCGCAAGGTACTATATTGGCAGTAAATGACAGTGACAGACATTTATGGTTGTTTTCTAAACCAAACTTCAGATTATAGTTGTAACAGTAATCAATACTGTGTATGATAATAATGAGCTCAAAATGTCCAAAGAGAAGAAGTTTGAAATAGTTAAATGTATAGCCACTGCCAGAATTCTCATAAACAATGTTTTCATCGCTGTTTGTGACCAACTCAGATTGCTTACACATCATTTGCATTCTTTTGTCTAAATCTCTAAAGAAAAACACATTTACAATACAAAACTCAAGCACTTAGGAAATACATTTCTTGCATCCTTGAGGTTTTTCCACCATTAGATTCAATGCAAACAGCTCTTACAAAAATGGCATACTATCTTTCTGATAAAAATGATGGAAAAATATGTGATGTTATTTATTTACACAAATACATTTGATATGACAGACCACACTAATTTGACATGAAAGATACCATCCTTAAAATGGGCTAGAGATCTAAAGAAAATTATTGAATTATTTGTGTAAAACAGACCACAAGTGATGCAATGGAACTATTTCTTATCAGACTGTTCAAGGACAAAAGTAGGAGTTCCACGAGATTCTATCCTTTGACCTCTGCACTTTTCACTACACAAGATACAGGTAGTCCCATGACGGATACTGCCTAAGTGTTAGACCTTCACATATTCTAGGCCATGACAAATGAGATGGGGTAGTTAGTTCCATTACTCATCATTTTTCCTTCCAAGACAATTCTGAAAGCTGTCTAGTACCTGTTTTTATAAGTTGCTAGGTCAACCTCAGAGCCATCATGGTTGGAAAGAGTATCCAAGCATTAACTGGGGATTGATCCCAGATTACCATCTTGGCAGGCAAGCAAACTAATCAGTATGCCACCAAGGCTCCATTTTTCAATATATATCAGTCATGATGCAAACACAGAAGCCTTTTAGCACATCCGCACATTCAACAACTTGATTCTATCTTTTTACATCAGCAAAATTATTAAGTCAGATTGAAATATAAATGTTTCAATGACATGAGAAATTTGACAAAATAGAAAATGAACTGTAAGCTAATAAGCACTTCAAAGACTAAATCAATATTCATTATCACTAGACAGAAAGCCTCACAAAGGATCATTACAACTACATACTGGGCCATTTCAAATCAAATAAGCAAAAGAACACAATGTCTTTGGTATAACTACCAGGACTTAACAGTGAATTTTCACCAAACTGTTTGATCAAAAGCAGCTGGCTAAAATGAAAGACTTGTTATACCAAGACACAAGAAATAGTTCAATAAATGACACATCCAAACATTTTTAACATTACTACTGCAGGGTTTGGAATGGCTACCTCCAGATTAAGAGACTACATTCATTGCACAAACAAATACATGTTTGGTCTAGGAACATCATATCCAGATACAAGCAGGAAACAACAAAATACTGCCTATAAGAATAACATACAACAAAACTAAAATAGTTCATGCTGTCCTATCAAACAACTCTTGCAAAATAGTAGACCTACAGATTCAGCAATTGCATTTTACTGAACCAAGAATTTTATATAGATACTACAGCCTACATTAGAGGTCAAGTATTGTATGAAATTCTAAATCTTCTGAAGTAATTGCACAAGAGTTCTTCAACAAAGCTGTTTGTCTATTGTCTTTAAGACAAATGCACACCTCTTTCTTGGTATTAGATCTGCTGCAAATTCAAAGTTTCACTGCCATCTTGGCTTGTTCACTTCTCCCAGGGGTGTTTTTTTTAAACCCAATTTGAGAATCTCTCCCTTGACCACTCAGTGATCAAAGCTCAAGAGAAACATGCCAGCTTTCAATAATGTTAGCATCAATCAGAGACAAATTGTTTTTGTACTGTTACACAATTACAATTTGTGACATACAATTTTACAGAAATGCTGGTGAATTCCGGACAACTATTTTACAGAAAGGAGAGCTGAAGATTATATATAACAGAGAACTGCATTTGTTTTACAATTGTCTTGCATGAATAAATGGTTGTGTACTAATGTTACAGTAATTATTATTTACTGTACACACTTATTTCATACTTGCATGCCATTCCCTGTGAATGGTTTCTTGCAATTTTCTGATTTACCAAAAGTTGACAGACAAAAGTAAAAATCATTGAATAGTTAAGAGTGCTTTAGACAGGGTTTAGTATCATGTTTTAATCAAAGAATCACAAAATAACTAACAGTTGAAATTCTGACTGTCAGAATCATCTTTGGTGACAGGTTGAGGAAGCCCTTTAGCAGAAACATCTCTGCTTGCTTCAAGTGTTGGTGACATGAGACAGATCAAAGTTAGCTGCATGAAACACATTTGAATTTTTGAATCTCATTGTTGCTCCATTTTTTACTTCTAACAAAAACTGATTATCTGTACACTTAGCTAGACTTCTTGCAGTGTGCAGCCAATAAGCAACAAATATGTTGCTAAAGCCCTATGAATCTAGCAATTCAACAATTGTAGCAAATGATTATACTGAAAAACCAAGATTTCTGAGATCTCTGAGCATTCCTTCATCTTGCAGAATGTAATCAGGAATCTGTTGAAGATGCACAAGCCGAACACTGATAGTGTGGAATGGCAAGTAAATTTAGGCATCACAGTGAGTATTCATGTTCTTTAAAAACTGTCATTGTTTGTGCTGACACAGCTATATATCTACAATACACTGACTTGCCTTCTTGAAGTAAAATCATGAGCACTTATACATTTATTCCTTGTGCTGGTGAAATCTTCATGCAGTAACACGCTCCTCTTACAGGAATATACAATGAGAAATTCTTCACTCAAGTCCTGTCTTGATAAATAACTAAATGCACTACAATCAAATGTGCTATTATTGTTGATTTATCAATATTATTGGATCGATTTAAGAACACAAATTGTGTTTATATATGTGATATTTTAAATAGTCAACATTCTATAAAGCAGAAATAGAACTGTTTATTCATACTCATATAATCCATAGTCTGTTTTTGTCTTGCGCTTTTGATTCATTGGTGGAGTCTTATAAGAATTTTCAAGGCGTCTCCGTGACATTCCTGGAGATGTCCTTGGAGTTGATGGTGACCTCTGGAGAGAATCGCTTGATTTCTTGCTTGACATGGGAGTAAACAGTGGTGATGGTGGGCGCTTGTATAGGAAATCTGCAGCTGGTACAAACTCACCTCCATCTTCTCTAGCCAAATTTAATTGATGTCCCATAGTAGCATTTTCAGGTACTGATCGTGCTGAACTTTGAGAATCAGCTGTAAGTGCATAAGAACTTTTCATTCCAGTTTCTGACATAGCCTTATTTATAGTCTGAAGTGCTGGACTTCTATAAGGAGATTCTTTTATGACAGCCCTGTATGGATTCTCTTGGCTAAGGTTGGGGTCATGCAAGAGGTAGTTCTCAGATTCCATTCTCCTGTTCATTCTGTAAGGACTCTCACTGCCATTGCGTCGATCTTGGGATATAATTCTGTACGGACTTCCTGGGTCAATTAACCGATCACGAATGAGCCTGCTGGTGTAGGGACTCTCCTCACTGAGGAGTGAACTAATCATGTGTGAGTTGCGTGACGGTGAGTCTGGTGGTGCATTGGTAGACAAATGTAGACTTTTATATGGAGAGACCGGGGGTGAACCTTTAAAAGACCCCATTGTTCCATTTGGAGATGTGCTGTATGGATATCCTCCATCGCCATACATGGTAAAAGACTTGGCACTCCCCCTGGGTGAATTTGGCATCAAAGTTTCATCAGAAGTACGTATAGAACTAGTACCATTGGGTGATGGTGACTGGAGAAAAGTCATATCTGTCTGAGCCTTAAAGGAACTGAGTGAGTCTCTACACCCGGGCAAACGTCGAGAAAATGTCTCAAAGGTTGACTTGTGTTGTCCATCTATGTCCTCATAATCATGTGCGCTCATGAAAAAGTCACGAGATGTTCTAATGTAATCTGGACACATCTGGTTGGGAGCTGGTGGCTGAGCATAGACGTTTGATGGCATGTATTTGGAAATGCTGCTGTCAATCTTGTCACCTTTAGACTTCTTGTGCTGATGCTGGTACTGCAGGTACATAAATATGACCATGCACAAAAACACAAACCCAAACGAGCAGACGGTGATGATAAGAAACTTGCTCATCCTATTGATGGCAGGAAACACTAGACCTGCAAAAGTAAACATTTTCACATATTTGTGATTTATTTTCTAACATGATAATTGTATAATTTAAATTATATATATAATAATAATAAGACGTTAGTGACCAATGGGAAGTATTAAAGAAATCAGTCAACCAAGCTGCAGAAATAACCATCCCAAAAATAAAGATAATAAGATGCAAGAAGTGGATGACGGAAGACATCTTATAACTCATGGAAGGAAGAAGAAATAACAAAAATAACAAGAAAAAATATGAATAGATTCACAGAAAAATTAGGAAGCTGTGCAAAAGAAACATGACTTTAGGAAAATTGCAAGGAAATTGAAAACCAACATAACACCCAGAATACCAAATTAATGCACAAAAGAATTAATGACATCACTAACGAAAGAACACACACATCAATGTGTTGCCTAAAAACTAAATATGGCAAAAATCATAATAGAAAAAGATCATATTTTACATGCGTGGTCAGATTATGTGAAAGATCTTTATGATGACACAAGAGAAGAAAAATATGATCATCAGAATAATAATGAAGGACCATCAATTTGGAAGATGAAAGTTCAGAATGCTCTTAACCATATGAAAACTGGCAAGACCCCAGGTACTGATAACATCACAATAGAAATGATCAATGCCTTAGAAGAATATGGAATAGACCAAGTCACCAGACTGCTGAACGCAATATACAATACTGGAGATATACCTCCTGAATTATGTAATTATATATTTATTGCAATCCCGAAGAAATCAGGAGCCTTGGAATGCGATCACCATGGAACAATTAGTATAATGAACAGGTTAACAAAATGAGTCTGGGAGGACAGGAAGCTTACTACCAAAACAAATGTCCTTGTCTATCTATTATGTTCCTCTTGTACGTTGCGGTGTCGAGGTGAAGTATAAACAGTGGGAGAGTGCCCGCTTATGGGCTTCATGTATCGATATTCCCATGGACTCTGTTATTCCCTGCATCCATCATTTAAGTGGTCGGCCTCTTCCTCTGCTTCCCTCTGGTCTGTACATCATTGCTTGTTGTGGTATACTGTTAGTTGGTAACCTACTTGCATGGCCAAACCATTTGACTTGCTGCCTTCTAATAAAATCTAGTGCAGCTATAACCCCACTTTAGTCTGATTTCTTCACTTTCTGATCTTATATCTTCTTGATACATTGAGTATTCTTTTCAGGAATCTCATTTCTGTTGTGGTGATTTTTCTTTTCTCTTTTTCTGTCATTGTCCAGGTTTGGCATTGGTAACATAGAGTTGATAGGAAGATTGTGTTATAAAGTGCTTTCTTAGTAGTTATTGATACATGTTTGTTCTTTAGTCCGTCTACACACACACATGCACGCATGCACGCGCGCATGTACACACAGAGAGAGAGAGAGAGAGAGAGAGAGAGAGAGAGAGAGAGAGAGAGAGAGAGAGAGAGAGGATACATTCCTTCGTTCATTCATTAACATAAGTTTACACACACAGACACCACACTTACACACTCATCCAAATATGTTCCATGTTTATCATGACCACAGTTCCAATTTTCTCAGATTATCTGTTCTATAATCTGTTCTTTAGTGATCATGTTTACTTATTAGTTCTTTTCAATTAATGGCATTACAATTAAACTGGCATTCTTATTGCATGTCAAAACTTTCTGATTTGTGTAATGGAAAGAAAGCTTTACTTATGCTGACACCCTCTCAACATTACTGACCAGATTTGCAAATGTTTTCACTCAGTGATTAGTGAGGATTAACATCATTGCACTCCAGACCTGTCCATATATGCTCCAACCTCCTCCTTAACATTCCCAGCACGTATACTGATTGAGCGCACCATTTCATGTTTTCGGCGAGACGCACATATAATCAGATTGCTACTGGTATATTGGGATTTGAACTCTTCGCTGGCTTCAGAGGATGGGGACAGAGCGCTAACGGGAATGCCTCGAATGCTGTGATGTTGGTTCCTAAATCAATCAATCAATCAATCAATCAATTTCAAGTTTTCAGTTTACATCATCTGAGCTTTGTGTGTACAACAGTTAGAACAATACACTGCTAGAAACAGACTTGAAAACTAACAATAGAACAAGGAAACTACAAACTATCAAGCTAAGATCATGAGAATCAAGGACATAAACTATGCAGTCAGTATACTGTAACTTACACTCAGTAACATTTAGAGCACCATCTTCCATGGTGACCCCTTTCAGGCACATGAGACAACTTTCTTGGCCTGACGTGTTCTGGTAGTAACCTTCACCACAGAGAACACATTTCTCTAGGGTCTTGTTTAAGTAAGATCCAGCAGGGCATAGCACTAGAGCAATGCAAGAGATACATTCATTTTTATATGTTTAAGTAAGATCCATCTGGGCATGGCATTAGAACAACACACGAGATGCATTCATATGTATGTGTTTAAGTGAAAGCCAACTGGGCATGGCACTAGAAAAATACAAGTGATACATTCATATTTACATGTTTAAGTAAGATCCATCTGGGCATAGCACAAGAACAACACAAGATATATTTATATATAAATTAGGATCTCCGTCTGTCTGTCTGTCTGTATGTGTGTATGTATGTCCTTTATGCGCTCGCGAACGGCCCATCCGATTGAGATGAAATTTTCTACACGCCTTCCTTTCATTCCAGCGCTGCCAACTGTCATATTTTTTTTCTTCTTCCTTCTCCTCCCTCCTCCCATTCCCACAATACGTACGTAAATATATGATGATGATGATGATGAAAGAATCCCCGAACCAAAACGCTAGGGAAAGGGAAGAAAATGACGTGACTACACAGAATCGTCAACACGGCAATCATCATCATCATCAAGTGCCGTGCCGGCTGGCGTAGGCGTTCAACTCTGCTGGTGATATATATGCCTCCATGCCACGGCAATATCAATAACAATTCATCTTTTTATGTGTAAGGAAGTTATCTACAGTCGTGTAGAAGGGAAGAACAATCAATGGAAGGACCGAAATCACAGAACCTAGACGAGTATGAATTCGGAATGGCGAACTCCCTCCTCCTCTCTTCTCCTCCTGCCTCTACCTCCTCCCCTCCTCCTCCCTCCACCTCTTCCTCCTCCCTCTACCTCCTCCCTCTCCTTCTCCCTCTCCTCCATCCTCCTCCCTCCTACTCCCTCCGCCTCCCCCTCTACCTCCCTCCTCCCTCTCCTCCTCCTTCTCTCCTCTCCCTTCTCCCTCCTCCTCCCTCTCCTCCTCCCTTCTCCTCATCCCTCCTACTCCCTTCTCCTCCTCCCTCCTCTCTCCTCCTCCTTCCTCCCTTTTCCTCCCTCTACATCCTCCCTCTACCTCCTCCTTCCTCCACATCCCTCTTCCTCCTCCTCCCTCCTCATCATTCCTCCTCCTCCTCCCCCTCCTCCTTCTCCTCCTCCTTCTACCTCTTCCTCCCTCCTCCTTCTCCCTCCACCTCCTCCTCTCTCCTCCCTCTCCCTCCTCCTCCTCCCCCACCTGCGTTCTCCTCCTCCCTCATCCCTCCTCCTCCTTCTCCCTCCTCCTCCTTCACCCTCCTCCTCCTCCTCCTCCTTCACCCTCCTCCCTCCTCATCCCTCTTCCTCCTCCTCCTCCCTCCTCCTTCTCCCCTTTCCCCCCTCCTTCTCTTAATCCCTCCTCCTCCCTCCTATTCCTCCTCCTCCCTCCTCCTCCTCTCTCCGCCTATCTCTTCCTCCCTCCTCCTCCTCCCTCCTCCACTCTCTTCCTCCTCCCTCCTCCTCCCTCTTCCTCCTCCTCCCTCCTCGCCCTCCTCTTCCTTCCTCCTTCGCCCTCCTCCTCCCTTCTCCTCCTCCACCTCCTACCCCTCCCTCCTCCCCCTCATCCCTCCTCCTCCTCCTCCTTTCTCCTCCTCTCCTCCTTCCTTTCCTCCTCATCCTCCTCCTCTCTCTCCTCCTCCTTCCTCTCCTTCACATTCTCCTCCTCATGCCCGCCTCCTCCAGTCTACCTCCTCCTCCGCTAACCTCCTCCCCTCCTCCTCCCTTCACATTCCTCCTCCTCCCCTCATTCCTCTTCCCTCCTTCCTCCTCCTCTTCCTTCTCGCTCCTCCTCCTTCTCCTTCCTCTACCTCCTCCCTCTCCGCCTCCCTCATGCATTCCTCCTCCTCCCTCCTTCCTCCTCCTCTCCCTCAGCCTTCTTCCCTCCTTCCTCCTTCCTCTTCCTGCTTCCCTCCGCCTGACTCCCTCGCCTCCTACTCTCTCCTCCTCCTCCTGCATTCTCCTCCTCCCTCTTCTCCCTCTCTCCTCCTCCTCTTCCTAATCCCTCCTCCTCCCTCTCTATTCCTCCCTATTCCTCCTGTCTCCTGCTCTCCTCCTCCTCTTCCCTCCTCCACCTCCCTCTTCCTCCTCCCTCCTCCATTTACCCAAGACAGACAGACAGACAGATAGTCGGGAACGGGATCTTATATGACTACTTATATGATTTAAATGAGATGCTCTCCACTATGGGCTGGGCCGGGTCAGACAGACAAACAGACAGATAGATGGACAGACAGACAGACAGACAGTCGGGAACGGGAACTTATATGACTACTTATATGAATTAAATGAGATGCTCCCCACCAGGAGTTGGGCGATGCCGGGCCGAGTCAGACAGACAGACAGATAGATAGTCGGGAACGGTAACTTATATGACTACTTATATGAATTAAATGAGATGCTCCCCATCAGGGTCTGGGCGAAGCCGGGCCGGGTCAGACAGACAGATAGACAGACAGACAGACAGATTGTCGGTAACGGGAACGAGAACTTATATGACTACTTATATGAATTAAATGAGATGCTCCCCACCAGGGTCTGGGCGAAGCCGGGCCGGGTCAGCTAGTATATATATATATATATATATATATATATATATATATATATATATATATATATATATATATATATATATATATATATATATATCTTCTTCTTCTTCAGCATTCCGAGCCAATGAGGTTCTTTGCTGCAGATACAAGCCATCTCCATTCATCTCTCTGGTTGACCTTCTCTTGCCAGTCACTGATTCCAAGTGCTTGTAGGTCTGTATGTATATTATCTCTCCACCGTCTTCTTGGTTTATCTCGGGGTCTTCGGTCATGTATTTCTTGAGTGTAAGCAAGTTTTTTTCCCCTATTATCTTCCATTCTTTCCATATGCCCCAGCCATTGTAGTCTATTAGCCTTGATGATACCAGTGATTAGTGGGGACTTAAAACAGATTATAAATGTCTTTGTTGCTTCTTCTTTTCCACTCTCCACTTTGTGTATCACTAATGGGCCCAAAGATGCGTCTTAACACTTTCTTCTCAAATGTTTGTAACAAGGCTTCGTCTCCTTTAGTTGTACTCCAGGTTTCAGAGCCATACAGCACAACTGGTCTGATCAGTGTTTTGTATATTGTGATTTTGGTGTTATGAGATAGCGCCTTTGATTTTAGTAGATGTTGTAGTGCATAGTATATCTTATTTCCAGAGTTGATATATATAAGTAAAAAAAAAAGGTCCATTTTAGATGCCTTAGGTGCACTGAGTATATGATGCTAAACTCAGCACTGGGTGGGTGATTTGGTCAGTATCACACTTGGTCACCTTTTCCCTCAAGACATCTCTTGGTGCCAGTTTGAGGCTGAGTCCACCTGGGAGCCCAGGTCAGTTTTACAAATTTAAATCTGCACAGATGCAGATCGAACCCATAACCACAGGGCTAGAAGGCAAGTGTCTTGTCATCGTCAAAGCACGGATCCCATATATATATATAGTGGAACCATAGTGCTGCTCATCCCATGCGAGCACGGATCCCATATAAATATTTATAGTGGAACCATAGTGCTGCTCATTCCATGCAAGCACGGCTCCCATATAAATATATATATAGTGGAACCATAGTGCTGCTACATTCCATGCAAGCACGGCTCCCATATAAATATATATATAGTGGAACCATAGTGCTGCTCATTCCATGCAAGCACGGCTCCCATATAAATATATATATAGTGGAACCATAGTGCTGCTACATTCCATGCAAGCACGGCTCCCATATAAATATATATAGTGGAACCATAGTGCTGCTCATCCCATGCAAGCACAGATCCCATATAAATATTTATAGTGGAACCATAGTGCTGCTCATTCCATGCAAGCACTGCTCCCATGTTGTTGTTTGTCCATCAAGATGGACCATTAATTTCATCCAGTGGGGTTGAAAGTATGGAGCCGTAAGTTCTAAGATGGATGATAAGGCCTATTTTGGCTCTAAATGTTCTTTGACAATGTGGGCAAAGAATGCTTGATGTTCCAGGAGATCTCCTGCAATGGTTTTTCTGTCCAGTCTTTTCTTCACAAATCTTGCAGTCCTGGTTGCTTCACAAGTGACTGCACACTTATGCAATGATGCACGCCACGAATTACGGTCTTTAGTAGCAGTCTCCCAGGTGTCAAGATGAATTCCAAAAGCTTTCAGTGAGATTTTCAGCGTGTCTTTAAAGCGTTTCCTCTAGCCTGCCTTGGTAGCGTTTACCACAATGCAGCTCGCCGTAAAAAAATCGTTTAGGGAGCCTGTGATCTGGCATACGAGTTAAGTGACCAGCCCAGCGAATCTGATTCTTCATTAGTAGAGTGTGGATACTGAGCATGGATGCTCTTTCTAGAACTTCAGTGTCAGGGAATCTTGTCTTGTCATGTAATCTTCAATAGCTTCCTAAGGCAGACTGTGTGAAAGTGGTTTAATTTCCTAGCATGTCGCTGATAAACAGTCCATGTTTCACAAGCATATAGCAGTGTGGATAATACAACTGCTTTATAGACTTTCAGCTTTGTTTGCAGGCTTATTCCATTTCTGTCCCATACATTCTTGTACAGTCTGCCAAAGGCCGCGCTGGCCTTGGAGATTCTTGCATTCACTTCGTCATCAATTGTGGCAGCTTGTTACACAGTGCTGCCAAGATAGGTGAATTTGTCCACAACACTTAGTCTATGACCGTTCACCTTGATATTCGGCACGGTGTGATTATTCCCTGGAGCTGGCTGGTACATAACTACAGTCTTCTCCAAGTTGATATTGAGCCCAAAGTTGGCACAGGCATATGAGAAAGCTGAAACATTGTGTTGCATGTCTGCCTCTGAGTTGGCATATAGAGCGCAATCATCAGCAAACAGCAGTTCTCTGACGGTGTCGCTGTTAGCTTTGGTTTTGGCTTTCAGCCTTCTGAGATTGAACAACTTTCCATCCATGTGGTAGTTGATGTCTATTCCAATGTCATTGTTCTCGAAGGCATTCGTCAGCATAGCTGAAAACATGAGGCTGAACAGTGTTGGTGCCAGGACACATCCTTGCTTCACTCCATTGGTGACAGGAAAGGGCTCAGACAGTTCACCATTTTCCTGTACTCTTGCCTGCATACCATCTGAAATAGCCACACTATTTGGACAAACTTTCGTGGACAGCCACATTTTGCCATAATCTTCCACAGCCCTTCTCTGCTGAATGTATCAAAAGCCTTGGTAAGGTCATTGAAAGTAGAGAACATTTCAGAGTTCTGATAACAATCCCATGCAATCACGGCTCCCATATATATATATAGTGGAACCATAGTGCTGTTCATCTCATGCAAGCACAGCTCCCATATCTATATAGTGGAACCATAGTGCTGCTCATCCCATGCAAGCACATCTACCATATCTATATATATAATGGAATCATAGTGCTGCTACATCCCATGCAAGCACAGCTCCCATACATATATATATATAGTTATCAGTTGGGGTTTCGTCATTGCATTCCGGACAGGTCTATGGGTGCTCAGATCCTCCCCCCAGCATATGCATCAGCGTCTAGTGGCTAATAGTGCCAGTTCTGTGTTGGTTGACGAGGCTCCTCATTTTCCCGATGTACCTCTTGTGTCTGGCCGTGCCAATTCTTACTCCCAAGTCTTTCATCCTGGACAGCGATGTGGATTCACTGACGTCAAAGTCTTTGGTTCTCAACATCTCTTTAAGGATGTTAATAACATCGGCACGATCTAAGGGCTGGCCATCTGCAGGGGGTGCAGAGCCGGCCAATTTATAAGCTCGTTCATTTCCCTCGACTCCCGATTGTCCCAGGACGAAGATGAAGGTAACCTTACAGACAACGGACTTCCGCAGCGAATCAGTCCACTGTATACGTACATATCCAGCATCCACCCTCCGAATCATGCTCATTGAATCACTTAGTACACACACATTGGTATAATGCTGTGATTCTAGCCACATGAAAGCCTGTGTAACTGCCATCACTTAATCAACGCCATATATATATAGTGAAACCATAGTGCTGCTACATCCCACGCAAGCACGGCTACCACATACAAATAGATAATATGACCATTAAAAGAACGGAAACATACAAATACCTGGGTACAATCTTCAACTGCTCCAACATCATAAGGGAAGAAATACAAACTAGAATCAATTCTGGAAATAAGATATACTATGCACTACAACACCTGCTAAAATCAAATGTGCTGTCTCATAACACCAAGATCACAATTTACAAAATACTGATCAGACCAGTTGTGCTGTATGGCTCTGAAACCTGGAGTACATCTAAAGGAGACGAAGCCTTGTTACAAACCTTTGAGAAGAAAGTGTTAAGACACATCTTTGGGTCCATTAGGGATACACAAAGTGGAGAGTGGAAAAGAAGAAGCAATAAAGACATTTATGATCTGTTTAAGTTCCCATTATCACTGGTATCATGAAGGCTAATAGACTACAATGGCTGGGGCATATGGAAAGAATGGAAGATAATAGGGAAAAAAACTCGCTTATACTCAAGAAATACATGACCGTCGACCCCGAGGTAAACCAAGAAGACGGTGGAGAGATTATATACATACAGACCTACAAGTACTTGGAATCAGCGACTGGCAAGAGAAGATCAACCAGAGAGACGAATGGAGATGGTTTGTATCTGCAGCAAAGAACCTAAATGGCTCGGAATGCTGAAGAAGAAGAAGAAGAAGAAGAAGAAGAAGAAGATATATATATATAGTGGAACCATAGTGCTGCTACATCCCATGCAAGCACAGCTCCCATATAAATATATATAGTGGAACCATAATGCTACTACATCCCATGAGAGACAGGAGAAACATCAAAATCATAATTGTCATTATCATCATCATTTAGTGGCATGTCCTATGAGAACTTAGCCCTCATAACAGTTTTTTAACTGATTCACTGCCAAACAACAAGTAGGTATAGACCAAACATGGTTCACAATCAAATGAACAAGTATTATCATCCAAACATGGTTCACAATCAAATGAACAAGTATTATCATCCAAACATGGTTCACAATCACATGAACAAGTATTATCATCCAAACATGGTTCACAATCAAATGAACAAGTATTATCATCCAAACATGGTTCACAATCAAATGAACAAGTATTATCATCCAAACATGGTTCACAATCACATGAACAAGTATTATCATCCAAACATGGTTCACAATCAAATGAACAAGTATTATCATCCAAACATGGTTCACAATCAAATGAACAAGTATTATCCTCCAAACATGGTTCACAATCAAATGAACAAGTATTATCATCCAAACATGGTTCACAATCAAATGAACAAGTATTATCATCCAAACATGGTTCACAATCAAATGAACAAGTATTATCATGTAACATTCCATTCAGTAAGCATTGCAATTACCATGAAAAATAACACAATGACTCTAGTATGTCGATATATCATCCTGTCCAAATAGGAGGTCACATCCGGTGATATATTATATTATCCTTTGCCACTGAATCAGTTAAAATCTATACCATCAGCCAGATGTGCTGCCTCTGTTCGTAACATCGGTTCCAGTCCTGCCTCTGTTCGTAACATTGATTCCAGTCCTGTTTCTGTTCGTGACATTGATTCCAGCGTGGGTTATTTTGTACGAATTTACGTTCAGTTGTTATGATATCGTAAAATTGATTCTAGCATGGGCTATTTTGTACACATTTATGTTCAGTTGTTGTGATATCGTAAATTTGATTCCAGTATGGGTTATTTTGTAAAAATGTACATTCAGTTGTTATATAGTAAAATTGATTCTAGCATGGATTATTTTGTACGAATTTACGTTCAGTTGTTATGATATCATAAAATTGATTCTAGCATGGATTGTTTTGTACGAATTTACGTTCAGTTGTTATGATATCATAAAATTGATTCTAGCATGGGTTATTTTGTACACATTTATGTTCAGTTGTTATGATACCATAACATTGATTCCAGCATGGGTTATTTTGTACACATTTATGTTCAGTTATGATATCTATTCATTTCTATTTGTTGTTGTTATCACTGCGATCTTAGAACCTGTTATCCTAAAATGCGTATACTTACTTCATTGACTTTCATTCATGATCTATAGCTTGACCCTTTTATATACTTCCTTGTTATATTTGCTGCGAGACAAGAAGCATCTTTAGGAACGTTATTATGTTGGTCGTCGCTTAAAGTCTAATATGTTGGTTCTTGAACCAATCAATCAATAAATCATGTTACATTCTTATTGTTGGAAGTAAAAGATATGTTAGACTATAAATCACCACCATCTTACCACATCCATCCATAATTTTCATTTCTCCTGGAAAGCACAGCCACTGGAAGTCCATGGTGTTAATGCTCCCAGGCACGGTGCGATAGCTTTGCTGGTTGTACAGAAAATGGATGAGGGTTGCCAATTTCTCCAGCTCATACTTCAAGTCGGCTACTATCCTCTTCATCTGACCAGGGCTGAAGCCATCACTGTGGGACGTGCAAACAATTCTGACATGAAATAACTATGGCATGATAGAGAACTTATTAAGGTAAACTAAACATTACTGACTGCACAGGTGGATAGAAAACACCCAGAGCAGACAACCAACAAGAGTAACCATATCTTCATCATCATCATCATGTGTCATGCAACTGACATAGGCAATCATATCTCCACAGATCTCGGTGTTCTGGATTAGCTCTGCTCATTAAACTCCTCCATGCCACCCTCTCAGTCCATCCAGCATGTTTTCTCTCAGTCTGCCTCGGCCTCTTCTCCCACTGGTCTTTCCTGTCAACACAATGTTTTCCAATGCCTCTCTTCTCATCACATGGCCAAAGAATGCAGTTTATTTTAGTTGTGTATCATGTTCTACTTTTATTAACCTCTTCCAGGTGGTTGAACAAATATGAAGCCAATATTGAGAAGCAAATGACAACTATTAGTCTTAACTCCAGTTGTTTATAGAATCAGTGGCAAATTCTCAGAATGTTATCAGTATTTGTCATCCAACACTGACATCCCAACACTCAGAGCATACCCATAAGTGCCATGTTTCTCTTAGAACAGGTGTGGGTAAACGTTTTGTGTGTAGGGCCACATTGACAAGTGTATAGCTAATGGGGGACTGCAAATATATTATGTTCACTTTGTTTATAGCAACCTATCACAGTAAATAATTATGAATTATTTATAGGTTATTAAACAGTATAAATAACTAATTATTGCAATTTTATTTTTCTTATACACTTATACATTATATTTTACAATATGGACAAACACATTTACTAATTTGTTAACAAGATTTAAAATTTTTTTATTATAACACATTAAAAAAAAATTATCTATCAAATGGCTTTAATGTAGACACAAACCGATTACATTGTCACTACAACTGTTGATTTCTAATGAGATGTAAGTAACTGCTTGCAATTTTTGACAATATTCTTAAAATCTGGAGCAAGTTTACTTGTTGAAATTCGCATGATAGCATGCAAGGTGCAGTCAGACAATAAAGACATATTCTTAGATTTGTTGATCTTCAAGCAAGAAAATGCTTGTTTGCAAATGTATGTTGATCCAAACAATGATACAAGTTTAGCTGCAAAGTTTTTCAAGTTGGGAAATGATTCTTCTGATAAAGATCCATAGAAATCCAGCAAACCATCTGACTTGAATTACTCTTTCAGGTCATGATCTGCTTGTAAGTCAAGCAGCTCCAACTGTATGTCCTCTGTGGCTAGTATCCGCTTTTGCACTAAAAGGAGAACTGAGATTATTGAACTGTGGCTCTAAGTTCTTAAATCTTGGAATCTCCTTCCAAATTCTTCAGTCAATGCATCTAATTGGCTTTGTACTTTTCAGTCATTTCACCATAAATGGTTTCTTGTTTCAGCAAAGGGGAAGTGACAAAACCTTTCTTCACTTGCTTGTCTGAAGAACAGTGAGAGTTTTGCCTGAAATGATTTTACATGTACATACAATTAATATGTAAAACACACCATTGCCCTGAAGTTTGACATTCAGTTCATTTAACTTTTCCATAATTTCAATGGCAAACATAAAGTCTAACTGCCACTCTTTATTGACAATGTTAGTATTAAAGTCACATTCAATGCTCTTCATCTCTAGGAACATCACTATTTCTTCTCTGAGGTCCCACACTTGCCTCAACACCTTGCTGAGACTCAGCCATCGAACACTGATGTGGTACAGAACATCG
This sequence comes from Cepaea nemoralis, assembly GCA_014155875.1. Lineage (NCBI taxonomy): Eukaryota > Metazoa > Mollusca > Gastropoda > Stylommatophora > Helicidae > Cepaea > Cepaea nemoralis. The sequence goes on from JACEFZ010001410.1 coordinate 143,200, forward strand.
GAATGTTCAGTTTCCAAATCATCAAGTAATACCTTGAACTGTCTGTCCCGGTAAGGTTAACCCGGTCAACAAATGCCCACAGAAGTTGGATGTGTCGGCCTAACAGCGCAAGAACGCAGCTCTGCTATAAACAGGCACAACGCAATCACGTCCGAAAAAAAACTCTGGATGAACGCAGAAGAAGAAGAAGAACTGTCTGTGATTAAGTCCTCTTGATCTGATGAGGTTGATGACACTGACAACTGAGTCAATAACATGCTTGATATTCAAAACAGTTTTACACAGACTTTCTTGATGGATCACACAGTGAAGTGGTAATAATGTGTGGTCAGGATATTCTGCCTTAATCTTATCACTTATCAACTTTACCAGACCTACATTTTTTCTAGTCAAAGCAAAGCTCTGTCAGTTGTAAAACTTGCCATCTTGTTCCAAACCAACCCAGTTCTTTCAATACAGTTAGTAACAGCAATGAATATATAATGGCCTGTGGTTGTGTCTTTGAGTGACTCAACAATCAGTAACTCTTCAGTGAGTTTGATAGAAGTGTTTATTCCACGTATAAATAACAATAATTTGGCAGTATCATGTACACTGGTACTCTCATCCAATGCAAGAGAGTACCACAAAAATTGTTTACTTGCATCTTGAAGTTTATGCATCAAATTGTCACTTATCTTGTCAACATGTCTGACCACAGCTCTCCTTGATAAAGTATTATTGTCAAATTTGTTTTTTTTTGGTTCTGGACACATACTGTTTGCTGCATCTAGCAAACATTACTTGATGAACTCGCCATCAGAAAATGGCTCATTCTGTTTTACAATTCTGTGTGACAGCATAAGACTAGCTTCTGTTGCAGCATCTTGAATTGAAGACTGTTCAGTGAAAACAGTTTGCTGTTTCTCCAAATTTTTCACCAACTCAAGGCATTTCCTTTCCCTATCTTCGGTTGTTAAATTGTATCCAAAATCAGAATGTTTTGTTTGATAATGTCTGTCTTTTAAAATTTTACTCCTTGAAGACAGTCACTGACTCATGACACAACAAGCAAATTGATTTGCTACCAACTTTTATAAAACAGTACTTAGCTGTCCATTCATCATTAAAAACACAGCATTCGTCTTCAATCTTATGTTTTTTTAGTGACACTCATTGTTTTAATAAAATTCTAACAGTTAGAATTTTACAAAAGTGTAAAACGGAAATGAAACAAAACCTACTTCCAGCTTTGTGTGAAAATAAAATATTTGGAAAACAAGGAGTAAACTCAGAATAAATTTCAGAAATATATCAAGACTACTACAACAAAAAAATTAATTTGAACACTAGAAATGACGAATGGAGACGGCTTGTATCTGCAGCAAAGAACCTCAATGGCTCGGAATGCTGAAGAAGAAGAAGAAGAAGAAGACTGTAAATGTGGAAATAATTTATAACAGCAAAAAACTTTTAAATTTAATATTTTCTTGCAAAATAAATTATTTGATTCAATGAAGAAATATCTGTTTTTCATAAAATCATCCTTATTAAATTTTTACATGTCGATAAATATTTCTCTATATTAAAATCGATAAATTTGCATTTTAGTATTACATTACGAAGGTCAAGGACTCTTTACAAAAATAGAAAATTAGAAAGAAATGTTATCAAAAATGTTAAAACAATCATAATGGTACATGAAATTCTTTAAAATTCAACAAAATAACTTAAAAATGAAGTAAACAGTTTTATTTCTAAATGCCCTTGATGGCCGCATAATATCAGTTGCCATGCCACATGCGGCCTGTGGGCCGCAGTTTGCCACCCCTGTCTTAGAAGATAGTTAAGAGTACGGATGCTTCTACTTCCTGTGGCCAACGATTATTCATGTATCTACTGTCCTCCGTCTTGTTTCTTCCTGCTGGTGTAAATTGGATCCTTGTAGTCACATGTAGTCATGGATGTGTGTTTTCTTGTGAAAAACAGCCAACATTTGTAAACAGAATCTTGTCTCTCTTGTTCAGCCTGGAAGCCAGCAGCATTGACTGAGAGTCAGTTATGATGACACTGACAACTGAGTCTCAGAAAGTCATCTCAGAGTTGGAGTATCAGAAAATCATCTCAGAGCTGGAGTCTCAGAAAGTCATCTCAGAGTTGGGAGTATCAGAAAATCATCTCAGTGCTGGAGTCTCAGAAAGTCATCTCAGAGTTGGAGTATCAGAAAATCACCTCAGTGCTGGAGTCTCAGAAAGTCATCTCAGAGTTGGAATATCAGAAAATCATCTCAGTGCTGGAGTCTCAGAAAATCATCTCAGTGCTGGAGTCTCAGAAAGTCATCTCAGAGTTGGAGTATCAGAAAATCATCTCAGTGCTGGAGTCTCAGAAAGTCATCTCAGAGTAGGAGTATCAGAAAATCATCTCAGTGCTGGAGTCTCAGAAAGTCATCTCAGAGTTGGAGTATCAGAAAATCATCTCAGTGCTGGAGTCTCAGAAAGTCATCTTAGAGTTGGAGTCTCAGAAAGTCATCTCAGAGTTGGAGTATCAGAAAGTCATCTCAGAGTTGGAGTATCAGAAAGTCATCTCAGAGTTGGAGTCTCAGAAAGTCATCTCAGAGTTGGAGTCTCAGAAAGTCATCTCAGAGTTGGAGTCTCAGAAAGTCATCTCAGAGTTGGAGTATCAGAAAGTCGTCTCAGAGGTGGAGTCTAAGAAAGTAATCTTAGAATTTTAGTCTCAGAAATTCATCTCAGAGTTGGAGTCTCAGAAAGTCATCTAAGAATTTTAGTCTAAGAAAGTCATCTCAGAGTTGGAGTATCAGAAAGTCTTCTCAAAATTGAGTATCAGAAAGTCATCTCAAAGCTCTAGTGACAACCTCAACATCCCCTCACATGTCAAACTCCCATCATCCAGTCTCAAGTATAAATCAATATTTGTTATTTTGCACACCAAAATTTAAGATGCTTAAGATTTAATGCAATTTTATAAGATTGTGTTAAACAATGTTTCTAACAAATAGGTTGCGTTTTTATGTTCAGGAAGCTTACCAACACAATGGTGGACACAAAACCAAGGATATGAAAATACAAAAGGCAAGGGAAGTGGTTGATGATCAAGAGCCTTTCTAGCGGGCCATAATGAGAGATGACATTCTGTAAGGGACTTGCTACATGATGATCATAATGATGTTTTATTTGTATTTTAGTAAATGTATACTTCAAGTAAAAAGCTGGGGAGAAGGGGAAAGCTGGAGTATATCAACACAAATGAAAAATTGCAGCAGAGGAGAGGCAGGGGGAGACCAAGAGAGAAGATACCAATACCAGAAATGATTGGCAGCACACGAGATAGAGAACTATGGACAGATATGATCAACAAAACCACATGGCATGAACTATAAGAAGTTTCAACATGATCCAAATCAGGTGAGATTACATCAGCTGCCATGAGAATAATTATGTTTAAAGCTGTGAGGTGTGGCTATCTGGAATGCTAGGACTATGCATTTTGTAGGTCTTATAAGTTTCACAATGATCCTAGTCACATGAGATCACATCAGGTGCCATGACAATCCGAAGTTTTAAAATGATCCTAATCAGATGAGATCAAATCACGTGCCATGAGAATCAGAAGTTTCAAAATGATCCTAGTCACATGAGATCACATCAGGTGCCATGACAATACAAAGTTTTAAAATGATCCTAATCAGATGAGATCAAATCACATGCCATGAGAATCAGAAGTTTCAAAATGATCCTAGTCACATGAGATCACATCAGGTGCCATGAGAATCAGAAGTTTCAAAATAACCTAGTCACATGAGACCACATCAGGTGCCATGAGAATCAGAAGTTTTAAAATGATCCTAATAAGATGAGATCAAATCAGGTGCCATGAGAATCAGAAGTTTCAAAATGATCCTAGTCACATGAGATCACATCAGGTGCCATGAGAATAAGAAGTTTCAAAATGATCCTAATCAGATGAGATCAAATCAGGTGTCATGAGAATCAGAAGTTTCAAAATGATCCTAGTCACCTGAGATCACATCAGGTGCCATGGGAATAAGAATTTTCAAAGTGATCCTAGTCACCTGAGATCACATCAGGTGCCATGAGAATAAGAAGTTTCAAAGTGATCCTAGTCACATGAGATCACATCAGGTGCCATGAGAATCAGAAGTTTCACAATGATCCTAGTCAGATAAGATCACATCAGGCGCCATGAGAATCAGAAGTTTCAAAACGATCCTAGTCACATGAGATAACCTCAGGTGCCATGAGAATTAGAAGTTTTAAAATGATCCTAATCAGATGAGATCAAATCAGGTGCCATGAGAATAAGAAGCTTCAAAATGATCCTAGTCACCTGAGATCACATCAGGTGCCATGGGAATAAGACTTTTCAAAGTGATCCTAGTCACCTGAGATCACGTCAGGTGCCATAAGAATAAGAAGTCTTAAACTGATCCTAGTCACATGAGATCACATCAGGTGCCATGAGAATAATTATGTTTAAAGCTGTGAGGTGTGGCTATCTGGATTGCTAGGACTATGCATTTTGTAGGTCTTATAAGTTTCACAATGATCCTAGTCAGATGAGATGACATCAGGTGCCATGACAATCCGAAGTTTTAAAATGATCCTAATCAGATGAGATCAAATCACGTGCCATGAGAATCAGAAGTTTCAAAATGATCCTAGTCACATGAGATCACATCAGGTGCCATGACAATACAAAGTTTTAAAATGATCCTAATCAGATGAGATCAAATCACATGCCATGAGAATCAGAAGTTTCAAAATGATCCTAGTCACATGAGATCACATCAGGTGCCATGAGAATCAGAAGTTTCAAAATAACCTAGTCACATGAGACCACATCAGGTGCCATGAGAATCAGAAGTTTTAAAATGATCCTAATAAGATGAGATCAAATCAGGTGCTATGAGAATCAGAAGTTTCAAAATGATCCTAGTCACATGAGATCACATCAGGTGCCATGAGAATAAGAAGTTTCAAAATGATCCTAATCAGATGAGATCAAATCAGGTGTCATGAGAATCAGAAGTTTCAAAATGATCCTAGTCACCTGAGATCACATCAGGTGCCATGGGAATAAGAATTTTCAAAGTGATCCTAATCAGATGAGATCAAATCAGGTGCCATGGGAATAAGAATTTTCAAAGTGATCCTAGTCACCTGAGATCACATCAGGTGCCATGAGAATAAGAAGTTTCAAAACGATCCTAGTCACATGAGATAACCTCAGGTGCCATGAGAATTAGAAGTTTTAAAATGATCCTAGTCACATGAGATCACATCAGGTGCCATGAGAATCAGAAGTTTCACAATGATCCTAGTCAGATAAGATCACATCAGGCGCCATGAGAATCAGAAGTTTCAAAACGATCCTAGTCACCTGAGATCACATCAGGTGCCATGAGAATAAGAAGTTTCAAAGTGATCCTAGTCAGATGAGATCAAATCAGGTGCCATGAGAATAAGAAGTTTCATAATGATCTTAGTCACATAAGATCACATCAGGTGCCATGAGAATAAGAAGCTTCAAAATGATCCTAGTCACCTGAGATCACATCAGGTGCCATGGGAATAAGACTTTTCAAAGTGATCCTAGTCACCTGAGATCACGTCAGGTGCCATAAGAATAAGAAGTTTTAAAGTGATCCTAGTCACATGAGATCACATCAGGTGCCATGAGAATCAAAAGTTTCACAATGATCCTAATCAGATGAGATCACACCAGCTACATTGTCTTTTGTCAAGCTGGCACAGTCTAAGATCTTCTTTCGAGTACATCTCTTGAAGTTGTCCTCCCATTTAAACAACACAGCTTACCATAAGGGACAACTGAGATTTCCCAATACAGTAATTAACTCTTCTTTGAGAGGACTTGAACCTCATCTCTAAATATTTCTAATGCCTTTATAAATGATCAGCAGTAATGTTTCCTTGGGGTTGCTTGTGCCCTTTCTGTTCTTCTGTGACACACAATAGGCACATTAAGTGAAACTAGTTCATCCTTCCCTTGAAATGAAGTTGAATTATAACATTTCCAAATGTTAAAGAATTAGTATACATATTGTTTCTGTAATTTGTCATTCCCAGAAATGTAAGAAATAAATGTTGATTGACAGTTGAGTAATACAAGTTTATCTACTTCGAAGACACAAGTGACAAAAAAAAAACACTTACAAAATGTCATGCTGAGGTGGAACATATTCAATGGTGACATTCCATGTCATATTAAATCTGTCTTCTACGTTTCTCCTCTTCTTGACTTCTGGAGTACAGATGATTGACAGTTCACTGTGAGTACATGAGGCTCCCCTACATAACTTTTTCTCCTCTAGTTCCAGTTTTACAATTACCTGAAATAAGTATTTGAGTACTATTCATGTTTTTTAACTGTTTCATATATCTGCAAGAAAAACATGTGTTTGTTGGCAAGAATACAGATAACAGTAGATTTATAATTGCAACTGAAATGTAAATAACAATAAATAATTAGCTACATTAATAAAATATATGGATAAAACACAAGCATGATGAATGTTTAGATGAGCTGGATAAAACAAACAAACAATAAACAACTGAAAAGAACTTATAAGAAAGTTAATACACACTGATATTCTGAGCGGATAAAATTATCTGAAATAAGAACCCAGTGAGAAATACAATTGTACATCGAGGACAGGAACAACATGAAAAACTGATGAAGACTGGTCTCTAGCATTGAATAACTAATGATACAAAATACGAGGACGAGTCAATAAGTAAGTCACACAGTTCTAGGGGACGGCAGGTAAATGTAGTTGGTGTTTTCTACAGGTGTCATTAGGTGACAGCAACATAAAACTTTATATTCCCATTGGTCAGGTGGCGCTAGGTGTCTCATGCGCATGTGCAGCACATAAAGAAAATGGCGATTGTACTTATGGAGAGTACAATCAAAGAACAATATGCCGTTGTGCAGTTCTTTATGGGCAAAAGGACTGCCTGCAAAGGACATTCATAAGGAAATCCTTCCTGTTTATGCTGACAAATGTTTGTCCCGTAAAGTGGTGCATAGCTTGGTAGAAAAATTTTCTCAAGGACGCTCTAAATTTGTTGATGAAATCTGATCTGGTCGTCCTGTTGAGATTGCAACAAAAGCATTCGTGCAGCGGGTGGAGATGATTAGAGGTGACAGGCGAATAACGATAGACTCTGTAGCATCTGCAATGCATGATCGAAGAAAACGTCCAGAACTGCTGACTAGAGGAGAACTGCTGACTAGAGGAGTATTGCTTCTTCATGACAATGCCAGACCACATACGGCTCGATTAACTCAGGAGAAAATTAACCAACTAAGGTGGGAAGTTCTGGAACATCCACCTTACAGCCCCGACTTGGCCCCTAGCGATTTCCACCTTTTTGATCCTCTGAAAACCCAACTCGGCGGGAGACATTTCGCGAATGACGCCGAAGTTGAATGTGGCGTGAAAACATGGTTTAGAAAATAGAGCACGCAGCTCTATGCAACCGGTTTGGGAGGGCTGATAAAACAATGGGACAAGTGCATCAATGTTGGTGGAAATTATGTTGGGAAATAAAAGGACAATGTATGTATAAAAATAAACTGGTTTCAAGTTGTTATCATATTTAGTTATTTTTCTACAGCCTTATTTACTTCCCCTTGTATAAATGGCGGTAAACGTTTATGGCTTTACACTATGAATATTTTAGAATGATCTGTATACAATTTGCTAGGTACCTCTTCCCGGAGTAAAGCCTTTAGGCCAGTATCATCAGGCATACATGGCCCATCAAATGCCAAAATGAATTTTTCATGTGCTGTTATTGGTCGACGCTGCTCTGAAATGCAACAAGAAATCATATTTGCTATGTCCTGAATGGTAAAACATTAAAATTAAAATTAAAATTTGCATAATTTATACTGAAAAAAAAATTGATTAATGTGCTGATTTTCCCCTTGAACTGTCTTTACATGGACTGAGACCCTAGTCTGTTATGTATGCGTTTGTTTTCATTGTGTGTCCTCAGGATGTAAAATACATATTTATTTCATTATATACTGTTATTGTTGCGAATTCCTTGGACTGCCAGAGTAACTAACGACGACTGCCTGAAACAGGCTAATGAAACTAGAACATTATATAGAACAATAAGACAGAGACAAACAGATTTCCTCGGTCATGTGATGAGAAGAGAGGCATTGGAGAACATCGTAACAACTGGAAAGATCGAGGGGAAGAGAGGCAGATCTAGACCAAGAGAATGATGCTGGATGGATTGAGACGGTGGCATGGAGGAATATCAGCAGCAGAGTTGATCCAGAAAACCAAAGACCGAGATCTATGGAGAGCCATGAACGCCTACGCCAGCCGGCATGGCACCTGATGATGATGATACTGTTATTTGCTGCTGCGGTCAAGATATATAAAATACTTTATATCAAGACATCTTTCAAACAGATCTAATATTAATGTTGTATTTTTAAATGGTATAACTAATTACAGATCTAATATTAATGCTTTATTTTTAAATGGTATGAACTGCTGAGCACAGCAGAGATGAGACAATACAGTACAAGACTGATTGATTGATTGATTGATTGATTAAGGAATAGAGTACAAGAATAGAGGTAGAGGCAGTCACTGCCTGTGATCATGTCAGCTACTGCTACAAGTGATGTCAGCTTCTGCCACAAGTGATGTCAAATGACACAATTCTTAAACAGGTAGATTTGTCAACTTGTATTGACCTATAGAAAATGTGACACATTATTTATTGTTTATTGCACCTACAGAAACCAACAGCAATAGAAGAATATTACCTGAAAGAATTAAAAACTAACAGCACACAGTATTTAGTGAGAATGAAAGAGTTAAAAAATTAGCAACATGTAATATTAAGAGAGACTGAAGGAGTTAAACACAGCAATAACAGTTAACATTAGGTGAAACTAAAGGAGTCAAACATAGTAACAACACATAATATCTGGGGAGAATGAAAGAGTTAAACACAATAATAACATGTAACATAAAGTGAGACTAAAAGAATTAAACACAGTAACAACATGTAACATTAAGTGAGACTGGAAGTGTTAAACTCAGTAACAAGTTATGTGAGAATGAAAGCAACAAAACATGTAATATTAAGATAACATAACATCTGATATAAAGATACAGCAACTTCTGACAGATAATACTTACTGAGACATGGTTGTTGTCTTTTCATGACCTTAATGAGGTCTCCCAGATATGTGTCGACCATGCAGCTGACCGTTCTTGGGAACATGCCCAGCGGATTCAGGATGTGACCCTCATAGCACTCAATGTGGCATATTTTAATTTCACTATCTTGGCAACGGAATATTCCATTTACAATTTCTGGAAGCTGGCATGGTTGTTCTGTTTAAGCCAATTTAAAAATAATAAAAATTCAACTGCTGTTTTGCAAAGAATATTAAAATTTTATTTCTACACTATGTGATAAGAACTTCAACAAAGCCACACAAAAAAAGATTGAAAAGTGATAACATCAAAAGGTTGCCTTATGTTAGGCACAAAAACAAATGAATTGAAGAGTGATAAGTACCGCTTATTAAAGCAATATGATCATTTCTACTGCTTCAGTACAATCGTATTTGCTCCTACTGGAAGTTAAGTATTTTAAATTGTAGGGAGGTTGAACATCAAGAATACACTTCAATCTACCGCAGAAGAATGTCTCGGTGTGTCAACCACGCATAGAAAGAACAGATGGTTCAATCAAAAATGTGAAGAAGCAGTCACTAAGAAGAAGAATGCCAGACATGTATGGTTAAATGACATCAATAACATCCAAAAGGAAGAGCATTATAGAAATAAATGTAAAGAGGCTACAAAAATAGTCAGACAGCAGAAGCGAGAATATATGAGTAATATAATCAAAGATATGGAAACTAATCACCAGAAAAATGAATCCAGAAAGTTTTTTAAAGTACTGAAGTCAATGAAACGAGGGCACCAACAAAACACATATGGTTTAAAAGACAAAAATGGGAATATGATAAATACCAATGAAGAAATGTGCAACACATGGAAAGAATATTTTATTGAATTACTAAATTGTGAAGCTCCAAGTAACATTTTCCCACAGGAAGAGGTTCTAACATGCGAACCACAAATTGAAGAACCTACATTTGAAGAAATCCTATATGTAATCACACGACTTAAAAACAATAAGGCAACTGGGACTGATGGAATTGCTGCTGAATTTATAAAGGCAGGTGGCCATGCATTACATCTAAAGCTATACGAACTAATAATAAAAATCTGGAGGACAGAAGAATTACCCCATGACTGGAAAGAGTCATTATTGATACCTATCTTTAAGAAAGGAGACAAGTTCCAATGTGGAAATTATAGAGGAATATCACTACTGTCCACAAGCTATAAGATACTATCCGCAGTATTACTAAATAGACTAAAACCATATTCAGAAGACATATTAGGTGACTACCAGGCGGGTTTTAGACAAAACAGATCAACAATAGATCAGATATTTATCTTACGACAAATAGCCGAGAAAAATTGGGAATATAAAAGAGATCTCCATAACATTTTTGTGGATTTTAAAAAGGCTTATGATAGTGTCCATAGGAATAGTCTATGGAATGTTATGCAGGAATTTGGAATACCAAGGAAGTTAATTAACATGACCAAACTATGCATGGAAGATACTTATAATATAGTAACATATAAAGGCAGGAAATCAGACCCCTTCCAAATAACATCTGGCTTGAAACAGGGTGATGCACTATCGCCGCTACTCTTCAATCTGGCTCTAGAGAAAGTTGTAAGGAAGGTAAAGGAGGAATGTGATATTGGAGGAACATCCAAGCTGCTTGGTTATGCAGATGATATAGATATTATAGGGCAAAGTGAACAAAAGACATTAGAAATATTGACTCACTTAAAGGAAAAAGCCCAACAGATGGGGCTGGTTATCAACCAAGATAAGACAGAATATATGGTAATTTCAAGAGACGGAATGGCTAAAAACTCTGGCCACATACAAATAGATAATATGACCATTAAAAGAACGGAAACATACAAATACCTGGGTACAATCTTCAACTGCTCCAACATCATAAGGGAAGAAATACAAACTAGAATCAACTCTGGAAATAAGATATACTATGCACTACAACATCTACTAAAATCAAAGGCGCTATCTCGTAACACCAAAATCACAATATACAAAACACTGATCAGACCAGTTGTGCTGTATGGCTCTGAAACCTGGAGTACAACGAAAGGAGACGAAGCCTTGTTACAAACCTTTGAGAACAAAATTTTAAGACGCATCTTTGGACCCATTAGGGATACACAAAGTGGAGAGTGGAAAAGAAGAAGTAACAAAGACATTTATGATTTGTTTAAGTCCCCGCTAATCACTGGTATCATGAAGGCTAATAGACTACAATGGCTGGGGCATATAGAAAGAATGGAAGATAATAGGGAAACAAAATTCGCTTACACTCAGGAAATAAATGACCGTAGACCCCGAGGTAGACCAAGAAGGCGGTGGAGAGATAATATACATACAGACCTACAAGCACTTGGAATCAACGACTGGCAAGAGAAGGTCCACCAGAGAGACGAATGGAGACAGATTGTATTTGCAGCAAAGAACCTCAATGGCTCGGAATGCTGAAGAAGAAGAAGAAGGGAGGTAAGCATGTCTGAATGGATACATGCACTCATTCTTAAACATCCCGTGGGCTGATGCCAAATTAGCGGGTTAAACCCCTACACAGATCAATTGTACTAAAATGTTGACTTAGGGGCGTAAATTACAGGTACCTATGAAATTGGAGTGTGTTCGCCTGATGGCAAGGGACACTGTTAATAGGGAAAGCTAATCAACACACACATATCAATCCAATGCACTAGAAGTAGTTAAACGTATATAGACTATACCTGAGTTTAAAAACTGTAGGCTTTCATACTGTGCCCAAGCAAAGATAACCTACTTTTTTGGTATAATTATCAAAAGTTGTCTATTTGTCCTTATATCATTCAGAAATCTTTTATTTTATCTGTTTCTTTTGTCCAGGTCACATTATAAAACCTTTTAAGGTCTTTTCATCCTGTCTTGAGTACTGCGCATGTGAGTGTTGTATCCTGTCAAAGGCGGGACTTGTGTATTGATGATCTTTTCTGTAGTTCAGCACTGATGTTACTTCATGCTATATATAGTTATATACTTGTTTTGTTTGTCATAGAATGCTTCTTTGGCCACTGCAATACACGATCTTATTTCAGCTCCACAATGGACACCCTTTGTAATGATCTGTTCCAGATAGAGAAACTTCTGCATTGTTCAATGATCTTTCTCTCCATGTTTTATACTTTGGGTTTGTTTGGTAATGATATCATGATATGTATAAATAACACCAGTCAGCATCTGTAACAGGAAATGCACTTAATCTAATGATGAATTCTGTACTCACCGTAGATCAGTGTGACATTGAAGGTGCAATTGGCCTTGTTACCAGCGCCATCTGTAGCAATGTAAATGACTTCTGTTGTACCAATCCCAAACTCACTCTTGGGTTCATGAGAGCTGGTTACTTTCGGTTCATTGACATTGTCTGTGGCTTGTGGTGGCAACCAACTAATGGGTTCATTGTTCATGGATGTTTTGTTGAAGATGTTCTGTGGGCAGGTGATAAACTTTGGAGGCACAAAATCTGAAACCAGGCAATGGACGTATTATATATCAAAATACAATGTCTAGTATAGGGTGTAATCTTAATGACTGTGGGTGAAAATATTGTCGTTCCAAGTTTTCTGTTCACCCTCAGTGGAGTTCATGCAACATAAAAGGTAAATACAAAACTTGGAACGGCAATATTTTCAAAAACCCCACAGTCATTAAAAATAACCGGCTATAGATTAGTTTGCATATCCTTTACCGGACGTAGCAATCAACTCTAGCATTTTCTGGCTGTTTGTGATTCTTTGGCAAGTTTACGTTCAGTAGTTTACCTTTGCTTTGTGAATGACCGGCACTCATACCGTCGTATAGAAAATAACGCAAGGCAGTCTGCTTTCAAATCACCCTATCTGTGTTTTGAACGCGTTATGCAGGATTACAAACTGCATTTGTAACTTCTTCACAACAGCTCTGTAGATTACAATGTTACTATTCTTTGCTTCCCTTATGGGTCCTCGGTTACCTTGGGGCACTGTTGATGTTCACTATACTGTAAATAAACTTCATACAAGAGAGCCACAATAATAGTGTTGTCACTAGCACAACTGCTGGTGTTCATGTGTTCACATTCCTCTTAAGGTTGCGATTAAAAAAAATTAACCTGAATTCTAGGTTGATAAGCCTAAAATTAGTACCAGGAAATTTTCTATGAAGTAAAGACACTGGTGAGTGCTGATTGGTGTATAAAAACATTTGACTAGCACAACATAGCCAGTGTGTCTCAAGGCCAGGAAAAAGTTTCTTTACTTGTTTGACTGTTTACACCACATAAATATAATTGCCTTGTTTCTTAAACTAAACACAGATGTTTGTGAACTAAAGTACATTAATCATTGTTGTGATGTTGGGTAAAGGAAACTTCTTTGACAATACTGAGTAGAAAGTGGAAAGTACATTAATATTGTGTGAGTAAAGAATTCTCTATAAACTGTCTCATTTCTTCAGTGAAGTTAATATTACTCTAGCTTCGAATAAATCAGTCTAATTAAAATTTAATTTACATTATAATATAAATAGGGCTGCAAACGATTAATTTAAATTTAATAGTAAACTTTTGAAAATTAACGATTAATTAATATTAAAACAATGTTTTCCTGTAGTGAATTTGAAAAACGAAGACACAAAATACAGAATGTACGATTTATTGCCTGGCATATTTCGCTGCATCTTGTCAGGTACATATTTCATATGTCACATAACATAGAGTAAAATAACTAGATACATCGTTCAAGCTGACATATACACATGTTCGCACAGGATATTACTGTGCGAACATGTGTATATTTCAGCTTGAACGATGTATCTAGTTATTTTACTCTACGTTGTGTGACATCTGCTGTATGTACCTGACGAGATGCAGCGAAATATGCCAGGCAATAAATCGTACATTCTGTGGTTTGTGTCTTCGTTATTCAGATTAATTAATAGTTAATTTCCATTAAAGCAAAACATTAATAGTCACATAACTCACATTATAGTTGTATTCGTTAAAAATCGAAATAACACTGGATTGTCTTGTTCATATGTCATCTAATAACCAACTATGCAAACAGACAAGTAGCCTATGTTGACAGTATTTGGTTCAAGTGACGAGTGCGCCTTATTAACAATATAGCCAGCAGAACTGAACAATCGTTCACATGAAACTGAGATAGCCGGTATGCTCAGAATGGTCTTTGCAAGGGATGCCAATTTTGGATATCGATGTACATTAAGTTTCCACCATTGTAGAGGGTCAACCTGTTCAGCAAATTTCTTCTCCATTTTATAACGTAGCAATTCATCAGAAGGGCTGTAGACATGATCTTCCATGTCTGAGTCAGACTCCATTAGCTTAATATGCTTTTCATTTGGTTCACATACAGTTTTATTGTCAATGATGTCAGTATCATTCGTTGAAACAGTCTCCATTTGCTCATCATGAACATCAGCTGCTATTTGTTGTTAAATAAGTGACCAAGTTCGTTCTTTTGCATCTTTTGACAAACACTTCAGGTATTTGTAGCATGGACCAAGTGCTGTTGCAGTCTGTAATATTTCAATACTTGTCATTTTAGCTATACGTTCACTGAAGTCATTAATAGATGCTGCCTTAAATTTAGCTATGTAGCCCGGATCATCATCATGTACAGTAATAACTAATATGCTTTGTCAACAATGATATCAGTGGCAATACACATCTACATGAAACATAATCTTGACCGCCAAGAGCAGGACCATGGTCTGACATCAAAAACATTGACATATTTTGAAATCTTCTCCCAATCCGAATCTGACAGTTTTGGACCTTTGTATTAATCTTTTCATCTTACATATAGACAGCTAATGCTTCTCTGGCCTGTAGAAGACTCTGTAGCATAATAAAAATACTGTTCCATCTTGTTGGTACATCTTGCTGCAGCTTACACAATGGTGACTCAGTACAATTTTGCAACTGGGTTGTATTTGCAGCACTATTTTTAAAATCTCCGAAAACTTTTCGACATTTCCCAAATCATGTTTCGGTATCAGCGGCTTTAAATCCATGTAATACGCTCAGTTGTAAGCTATGAGCCAAACAAGGAGTATGTGCAACACCGGTTTTATCAACAGCTGAAACCATATTTCTTGCATTGTCAGTAACTAGAGCCTGAATTATGTTTGTTATATCCCAGTTGTTATATTATGTTGCACTGCTTTGTCAAGCCTGTGGCTCAGTACATCCGATTTCGACAAGCATTTTTCAGGGTGCTTTCCCTAGCCTTTGACTGTCCCCAGTCTACCTACAAGGCAGCAGGTTTGTGTGTCTCTTCGTCTCGTTCCTCTCCCTTGACCAGTCCAACATGGGTGACCCTACCAGTAGCTCTGCTACCGTCGGCATAGCTCTAGGGGTCATTGGAACGTTAATCAATTCATGATGCCACAGATGAAAATTAATCGTTATGGTGCTAATCCCGTGAAGTCCCATCAGGCGGTGATAGTGCCGGGCCCCCTGCCTCGAGGGGTCCGCCCATGACTACTGGTGGTAACCTTCCCCTGTGCTGTGGAGTCAAGGCACAGAGGAGTAGGTTAAGAGCTACTGACCAAAAACCTCTGACACTCAACATACTACAGTGGAATGCCGAAGGAGTTTATAACAAGGAAGTCTCCCTAACACAGCGTCTTCATAAAGATAGAATAGATGTGGCATGCATTCTTACATTTTTTTGGACGTGATTGCGTTGTGCCTGTTTACAGCAGAGCTGCGTTCTTGCGCCGTTAGGCAGACACATCCGACTTCTGTGGGCATTTGTTGACCGGGTTAACCTTCCCGGGTGGCATGCATTCAAGAGACACACCTCAACGCCAATCGCAAATTCTCAGTCAGAGGATACCAGGTCACACGTTTCAACCGCGAAGAACACAAAGGAGGAGTTCTAATACTTACACAAAATACAATACCTTGCAGCAAGTATCTGTGATCTCTGACAACCAGACAGAAATTATAGGTGTTGATATAATGATAAAGGATGTGAAAATAAGAATTTGCAATCTGTATAGCCCTGTAGATACGGACCTTACACTCTCAAACATGAAAATAACTGACACAAATTGCATTATTGTCGAAGACTTTAATAGCCGTTCAGAAAGATGGGGATACCCAGATACTGACAAAAGAGGAGATGAAGTGGAGGACTGGGAAATAGACTCAAATCTCCATCTACTTACAAAGCAGATGAAACACCGAGCTTCTACTCCAGAAGATGGTTTACCACTTCTACTCCAGACTTAGCTTTCTGCACAGGAGACATTATCCACAAAATCGATCGCCATGTGCTTGACCAATTAGCAGGTAGTGACCACAGACCAATCAAGCTTGTAATGAATATGGAGTATGTTCCACAGGAGCAAAAGCCTTTGCCCCGCTGGAATTACAAACGAGCAGATTGGGACAGATTTGCCATACTAACAGACAAATATTGTGAAAACATAAATACACGATATGGCAACATGAAGCAAATGGTTGAAAGTCTAAACAGAGCAATAATACAGGCAGCCTCTGAGTCTATTCCATGAGGAGCGAGGAAAAATTACAAAACCATACTGGACAGAAGAACTACAAATTTTAGGAGGACAAAGTTGAAGATGTCAGGAAGACAGCAGAGAGAGAACAAACAACTGAAGTGAACATCTCTCTCAAAGCCATTTCAGCAAAATATAAAAGAACAGTAAATCAAACAACAAGAGATTGTTTGAGGGGAAAAAACAGAAAACCTGATCTTTGACAGGGATGGAAACAAACTATGGAAACTAGTGAAAGTCATGAACAGTGAAGGACTAGAAACAAACAAATAACAATTAAACAAGGAAATGCCTTGCTTACAGGAAAAAAAGGCTGTAAATGCACTAATGGAACACTATGCCAGTGTAAACCACATTGATATTACAATCGAACAGAAGAAAGCAATCAAAGATAAACAGATACATCATAGTAATACGGAGACAGTATCAGAATATATGATGGCAAATCTAACAATGGAAGAAATGGAACAGGCAATGAATACTATGAAAAAGAAGAAATCACCAGGAAAGGATGGAATCACAAATGAAATGCTTATAATAGGACTAGGCACTAAGGCAAAAAAGAAACTGCTAGCAGTCCTAAATTACAGCTGGAAGAGAGGAATAGTCCCACAGGCATGGAAGTAAGCTATACTAATACCAGTCCCAAAGAAAGGAAAAGACCTGGAAGAACCAAATGGCTATCGAACTATCAGTCTACTTAGCTGTGTAGGAAAATTAATGGAACGCATTATCAATGGCAGGCTAACAGGGCATCTGGAAGAAAACCAACTCTTAACACCACACCAAGCAGGATTCAGAAAGTGCAGATCCACTGACGATCATATAACCTATATAGCTCAGGAAATAGAGGATGCCTTCCAAGAGAAAAAGCACACATTAGCGGTCTGGATAGATTTAGAAAAAGCATTTGATAAAGTATGGAAGGATGGACTGAAAGTAAAACTGCAAAAAATGAATGTTTGTGGGAAATGGATCAGCCACTACCTTGAGAACAGAACTTCCAGGACAAAAGCACAAGAACAAACCAGCAAAATGATGCTGTTGGAGCAAGGTGTCCCCCAAGGAGGGGTTCTTTCACCAACATTATTCCTAGCATATATAAATGACATCACGGAAAATTTTCCAGCCAGAGTACACATCGAACAAGAGCAAGGCACAGAATGGCAGTCTCATTTATAACCAATGCAGGATAGAAGAGATAGCAGAACCCAGCAACAAGCAGAAAAATTTAAAAGATTGACAGACCACCCTATGTATAACAGGTTTAATGGTTTTGGAAAGGGAAGACTGAAGCATAGCAACTTTGTAGAAACTGCAAAATGAAAGATTAGGGCAGATCCTATACTTAACATATCAACAGCCAAACCCATTTACAATGTACACAAGTTCCCAGCTTGGAGACAGCAGCAATTGCCCGAGAAAAAGAACACTCAGAATGAAACCGAAAGAAGAAAAATAACCCTAAAATACATAAAAGAACATAACCCAAGCAGCAATTGGACCCATGCATATACAGATGGATCAGCCATAAATTCACTAGAGAATGGAGGAGGAGGAGTTCTCCTAAATTTAAAAAATGGAGTGAAAAAAACACATTCAGTGGCAAATGGACAATTTTCAAGTAACTTCAAAGCGGAGGTAGAGGCTTTGAAAACAGCAGCAGAAATGCTCTTGATGGAGGAAAATAATGAGAAGCAAATAGCCATCTTCACAGATACAAAGTCAGCTGTCACAATACTGAAGAGCAAAAACAGCACAGAACTAACTGATCTAAGAGCAGCACTCCATGGTCTATGCCAGAAATCCAAAAAAGTTGTAATACAGTGGATCCCATCACATTGCAGTATACCTGGAAATGAAGAGGCTGACAGACTAGCAAAAAAGGGTAGACGACTACCACAGCCTGACATAGACTTAATCTATAATGAGGCAAAGAGGTTTATAAAAAGCACTTATAGAACCAAATGGGAATCAGAGCATCCAGGCCACCAGAAGGATGATGCATATTACAAACTCGACCGAAGAGAACAAGTAGCAATCTTCAGACTCCGCACAGGACATAACAGGCTGAAATACCACTTGTTGAATAAACTAAAGATAGGAGATACCGATGAATGTAATTGTGGAACTGGTAAAATGAACGCTAAACACTTGCTGCAGGAGTGCCCAATATATGCAGAACAGAGAAAGACATTTTGGCCCACACCTGCGTCATTTGATGACAAGCTCTATGGAGATATCAACAAGCTCAAGTTGACTGCAGCTTACTTTAACTACACTCAGGTTGGCATCTAAAGGTGCATGAAGAAGTATTTAGGCTGCCACTCTTCATACCACAGGTATGTCAGTTACAAAAGCGTCCCAGAGGCATGAAATGGAATATTGCTTCGATGGCAAATCCATTACGTGGAAAGTCTGAATTGAAAGCTCACTGTGTGGATGTCATCTGCAGACTGCATTCTTCTGGTTTCCGGAGGAACAGCCTATGATGAACGAAGGGCCTAATATATGGTGAACGAAGAGCCCAATATACGGAAGTGAGGCTAAGCAGCCATGTGCAGGATGTAACGATTCCTTGGGTGAGCCCAGTACCAGAGCGCTGTGTGTCGGCTCTGCAAGTATGGAAGCCTCCTTGAATGGCAGGGAATGCCCATAGTCTGTCCCTGTCTTCCCTTGAGGGCTGACCAGGATGTCTTTGGCTGTTCTATATGGGCCAGCTGGGATGGGGGATAACATCACAACAGTGAGAGTCAAACGTCCCAATAAACCCCCGGGTAGGTTAACCCGGTCAACAAATGCCCGCAGAAGTCGGATGTGTCGGCCTAACGGCGCAAGAACGCAGCTCAGCTGTAAACAGGCATAACGCAATCACAGTCTGGAAAAAAACCACTCTGGATGAACGCAGAAGAAGAAGATATCCCAGTCTATTGCAAACTGTTTATATAACTCGGCAACACTGTCAGAATAATGGCGGTCAACAACATTCACACATTCAAGAACAATATTTTTAAATTTCCAGTAATCGGCAATCCAATGGCCAGTAATTCCACAATAGCTTTCGTTACCTAGAGATGTCCAAAAATCAGATATTAACGCAATTCCCTTTGCGTTTTTCACAGATTCTTTAACATTTTGAATCTTGCTGTTATACTTAGCAGTCAACAGTTTGTCAATAGTGCGGCGGGAAGGTAGCTTATATTCAGCTTTTTGCAATGCTGTGCGTAATACTTGTTGAAGGGCGATGTCATCTACTATTGATATTGGTCTGCCACTGCTAGCAATCCAGTTTGCAAGTGATACTTGAATATCATGTTGTATTGCAGCACTCACTGGATGATCAGACGAATGACAAAAGTGACTCAAAGTAGCCTGCTTTGAAGTAGGTGATGATGCTGCAATAGACCGTCTCAGCTGAAGTTTCTGATGCTGTAGTGGATGTTTGTTTTGAAGGTGGTAAGTAAGCGAGGTGTTAGAACCATGGTAGGCAAACGATTTATCACAATGAACGCAATAAACCTTTTCAGCATTTTCAATATTTCCATCAGTCAATACTTTAAAACCAAAATGTTCATGCAATCATCCGGACATTTGTTTATATTTCTCCACTGCCATGTTGTTACTTTTAGACTTCCGGTTCATTTGTATAAGTGATGGGAGAAAAGTTTTCGATTAATCGTTAATAAACATTAATGATTAATTAATCGTTAACTTCTGCAGCCCTAAATATAAACCATTAAAAATAGTGTGCATGCATCTGTTTATAATTCTTTACAACGCTTATGCATAAACTGTTTACGATATAGCCTAAATAAATAATTATTATTAGAAACATATGGTAACAACTAACATGAATACAATATACCTATATCAACATTAGGCATACCTTCTAACAGCACCTGGAATTCACAAACTGCGATCTGATGCCAAATATCTTCAGCCTCAGAAACAACTATCTGCTGTCCTTTATTGCCATTGGCAACCCAAGGAATAAGAATCTTGTTATCAGTCTTATTGAAATTAGACCTGACTGGAAGTTTATTGCCATAAGCATCCCGAGCTGTCCAGTTGATGGGAAGCCAGATTTTGCTGCTTGTCTCAGGTAGTTTCATGACCATGGTCTCACCATGTGGACAGTTTTCAAAATATGGTGGACCTAAAGCAAAATGTACAAATCAATGACAAGCTCAAGACATAAGTATATGTTTTCTCGCAGAAAAGTATGTGTGTGGCAATAAATATTTCAATTATTATATAAATTACTGATGACATATCAACAACTTGTAAGCATCTCAGTATTTATCAACTCTAACATTTTCTTGATCAACTAATACAGCCTCTTCCATCATCTTTTAGTGGCTTGTCATATGCAAAGCATTTCCCCCCATAAGCCTGTTCAAATTTCTCTGTTGCTGTCATGTGTAAATTACATATATCATCTTGAATCTTGTCTTCACTTCCTTGGTACATTTCTCTCTACGTCAGATATTCATGTCTTTTACATTCCCAACGTATTTCATTTTCTTCAAATTTGTTGGGTTTAATCAGAAATCTTCTTCCATATCTCTTTGTCGTCCAATGAAGTTTTAATACTCTTCTGTAAAACCTATATTAAAAAATGTGCATTTAAACTGATTTGCTAAAGTCCAAGCTTCATACCTGTACAATGCCACATGATGTATGCATGCTCATGGTCCTTTTGTTACTCGATCTGCAACAGTCTACAAAGGTTTTAATGGCTTTAGTTTTTGCAGGGAAGGAATGGCAAATGGCCGGTCTCCCTGGCGAAGGGTTAACGACTTTCTCCGTAATCCTGTATATCCACATGAGGAACACAGTTGCATGAGATTCGGCAGCGGATCGCGGCACGTAGGTTATTTACAGGGTATGTGAGCCGGTCTCTCAGAAAGCAGTGGCAAACTACTGAGCATAATCTTGCCAAGAACATCAACAGCAGCTGAAAAATGCTGGTGTTGACTGCAACGTCCTGTAAGAAAATGCAACTTTGAAAAAAATGGGAAAATACTTTCTTTTCAGTTGCCTAGAAAACCATAGCCTCTTAAATGTGGTAAGCAAAATAACACATCCAGAGAATGAAATTCAATAACTACAAAATAAAATATACCGACCAGTATGATAAATTACATTTAGAGCTTGATTTTTAAGGTGTCTACTTGAAACCGTCTTTCTTCACTATTCTAAAGTACACAAACCAATTGTTCCACTTGATGCATCATCAACAGTAGGGAAATCTGTTGTGTCCTCAATGACTAATGGCAAAGTTAACTTTCTGGCTGTTGTAATCTCTGTTTCAGCTTCCTGCAGCTCTGTTTCTGAAGTTAAAATTACCTCTGTGGTAATGGCTGCATCTGAAACAAACAACAATTAGAGATAAGTGAACTCAATAATTTAACTCTCAACTAACTGAAACATAGAACAGGCACTTATGTTCTTTTTTTTCCCCATCAAATGTATTTATCATTCAGTTTGTAAGTCGAAATATTATTTTTTCTTTGAAATTCAACACTTTAAAATGAATCAGATAATGCAGCCAGATGAAGGAAGATGACTATTTTGTAAAAACAAAACAAGCACACCAATATAGGTCACATTTTCTCCAGATGGAAAAATGTACAAACTGTGTCAGGTGATGCTAGAAATTTACTAATTGTATCAAATGATGCTAGAAATGGGCACACTGTGCTGGATGATACTTGAAATATACAGAAATGCCAGTAAATATTAGAAATATACACATGAGCCAGATAATGCTAGAATGATTGATTGATTGATTGATTGATTGATTGATTTAGGAACCGACATCACAGCATTCGGGGCATTCCCATAAGTGCTCCATCCCCATCCTCAGAAGCCAGCGAAGAGTTCCAACACCAATAGTACCAGTAGCAATCTGATTATATGTCCGTCTCGCCTTTCCTCTAAGCGTCGAGCATTGACCAGATCCCCTCATCACTCCACGCTGTCGCATTCTTGCCAGACCATGGTGATCCATTTGCTCCTCCGAGGTGTACACGTGCTCCCACAAGGCCGCAACCACGTCTGCCTTATCATGCATCAATACTCCACCAAGTTTTGCAGAGCCAACCAATCTGCCCGCCTGTTCATTCCCCAGCACACCAGCATGCCCGGAGAAAATATCCAGATGATGCTTGCCACCCGTGACTTCCGAAGCAAAACAAGCCACTCGGCACGAAGCTTGCCTGTCCTCACCCTACTCAGCATGCTTTTTGAGTCAGTTACAATCATGATGTATATGTGTATCGTATTCCATCCAGCGGAAAGCTGCACTGACTGCCTCCACCTCCATTCTTAAGTTAGATGTTGTGGTATCATATGCCAGGCTCTCCTGCACCAAACGTCGACCATTAGCCTTTGCCAAGAAACCCCAGGCACTTCTACTACCTCTCAACACCGAACCATCTGTGTAGATAATCACATCAACTCAGGCGAGCATTATCCTGAATTAGTTGCTGGATTTCCACTTCCGTGGCCCCTGCTGGTCACTCCCTGCACTCCTGGCACAAGTCTGACTGCTCCGCTGGCACTCTGACCCACTCCTCTCCTCGCCTAATGTTCTCCAAGGGGCACATCTGTCTGATCGTATCCTCCGTCTGAGCCATCCATGATGTCCCTCTTATCAGTCGCTGGCCCTTAACTGCGTCCAGCACCTCATGCAACGGGTGATCTGTGTCAGCAACTACTCTGAGGTATGCCTTCACCTGCATCACCTTGAGCCTACTAACAACTGTCGGCAAACCAAGGATGTACCGCAAACACACCACTGGGGTGTCTCTGGTGCATCCCAGAATGACCCGCATAGCCTCGTTCTGTATGCGCTCCAATCTCACCAGCTGACTTTTTGAGACAGTAAGCAGTCCTAGTCCATAATCAATTGCTGAAAGGATCAAGTGCCTGTATAGTCTGAAAAGCATTCTCTGCTCTATGTCCATTGCAGCCATAGTTTTAGGTGCGTTGAGTCCCTTTTGCGATCTTGTCACAACCGTCTCCACATGGCCCTTGAAGGACAGGCTCCTGTTAAATGTGATTCCCAGATACTTCAGTTTGTTCTCTCTGTTGACGCTTCCATCATCTATCGGGAGGCTTGGAATATCAGCTAAAAATTACACATTGTGCCAGAGAACGCTAGAAATGTCAGATAATGCTCTGTTATTAAAAAACATTTTAACTTGTAAACTTACACACTTTTTAAGTTGCAACAGCAAAATTACTGTTATCAGTGAGATATGATTTGAGAAGTGCTACTCACCAGTACATATGCCATTGATCAGCCTGTGCTGTGGGTTTGTACAAATGCACTGAGTTGATGTGGTGGCACCATGAGTACTGGACATTAAAGGACAAGGATAGCAAGTGTCATTGTCCAAAAGGGGTTTGTAGAAATCTTCACCACATTCTGAAACAAAGTATTTATGTTGAGAAAGTACTGCTTGATGTTGACAGAATCACAATTTTGGAGGCACACTGCCTGTGTCTGCAGGTGTCTGCAAGTGTCAGCTGGTGGTCCCACTAAGAGTCCCTTGTAAACTACATTATAGCATTACCATTATTCATAACACATGTGTGGGTGTGCACGTGTGAATGTATATGTGCGATTATATGTATGCATATGAGTCTGTTTGTATGTTTCTGTTTATGATGGGAGGCCATATACAAGCATAGGAATTCAAATAAAAACACAAATTATGATTGAGAAGCTTGACAGATGGAAAACACAGGCACAGATACAGGCACATATTTTGACAAGTCTTTATCAGGGTATGTGTATATGTATGTGGGTGTGTGTACTCACAATCAATTACACACACACACTCACTTAAACACACACACACACAGATACAGGCAAGAATTTTGATCAACGTCTTTATCAGTGTTCGTGTATATGTATGTGGGTGGGTACACACTTACACACACACTCGCACACATAAATATACGTTTGTGAATATATATATATATATATATATATATATATATATATATATATATATATATATATATATATATATATGTCTGTGTGTGTGTGTGTGTTTTTTTTGTTTTGTTTTTTTTTCTCACTCAGTGTATGTTTCAGTTTTGCAGGTTCATCTGCTTCCTCATTAAATGGTATACTATGTTGCGGTGGTAGGGCATCCATTGTAATTAAATGATACCACAACATAATAATCTTCAATTGTACCAAGTACTTTTGACTTCAAGTCCTTGACTTGGGGACGTAAATTACAAGTACCTCAGAAGTCCTTGTGGGTTTATCTGATAGCGAGGGGCATTGGTAATATGGAAAGCTAATCCACACCCAAGAATTAGCCCAGTGCACTGTGACTCCCCAGTAGGAGAAACTACTACTACTACCTACTAGAAGTACTAGTACTAGTAGCACATGTATGAATTATTATGCTTGAGTTCAAAGCGAGGAACAGAAAAACGTACACTTTGTGATTATCTTGGTAGTTACAATAAATGTGCTGCAAGCACTCACTCACCAGAACAAATAGTAATTCCATCACCTTCATAACCAGCTTTACAGACACATTGGTACTTCAATAGTGGAACTAGCTGACCGCAGTAGGCGTCTGCGTGACACAGATTATGGCATCTTGATTCATCAGTTACCTCCCATGGGCTTGCCACTGTGCGAGGAATTGAAAATAAATTGCATGTTAATTTTTTATAATAATTTTTCTAAACTGTCATTTAAAGTTTTAAAAGTCTGAAAACAATTTTTATTTATAGATTTTGAATTAAAATAATGACATTCCTTTGTTCTTCACATTCATTTTAACTTCAGAAATGAATGTTTAAGTCAAATTCCTTATGTCTCACCATCGAATACATTAAGCTTTCTCATAATGTGAGATATTAGATAACACTAATTCAGGAGGAAAATGTTACTTCACAGAAGACAAAAAATAAAAGAAAAAAGGTGCCTTGAGCACACCTACATTTAATGCAGCCCTGCTTGTCAGGTGCGAGTTTGGATCCAATGGAGCAGGAACAGTGGTAAGATCTTGGTACGGGAACACAAGTTTCTGCACATTTGTGAGGAGTTTTCATACACTGGTTATTAGCTGCGGAATGAACAATGGATGTTTATGAGTTTATGTTAGTCACATTGCTCATTTCTGTTCTTGCATTAATGAAAGTATTAAAAGATACAGAACTGTGTAAAGATATCTCTGGCTCTAACTTCTAGAGGGTTGAGAACATATTTGTCCATTCAAAATGCCAATGTTCTATAAATAATCTGTCCAATGTGTTATTGGGTGCAAATGATCGAAGCCTTGCTTATAATGAGCACACAGATCAGATGATAACAAAGTCCAAGCGGGGTTTGGCTGCGATGCAGGTGATGGCGGCAGCAAACTGTGAGCAGCGCCATCTATGTCTTCTGTACGAGGGGCTGGTCATGTCTGTTTTTGAGTATGCAATGGCAATCCTGACTCTCAGCCGTAAGCAGATAATAAGGATGGAAAGGATACAGAATGAAGCTATGCTCATTATTCTTGGATGTACAAGAGATACAGCATGCAAGGTGATGCGCTATCTTCTTGATTTTCCAACCATTGAAGACAGAATACAAATTTGCAGAGCACGTGCCTACCTCAGAGTTAACGCAAACACACAACATCCACTGCATAGTGAAATTAGAAAGGTGAAGGGCAGCAGGTTAAAAAGAGGAAGGTCGTGGATGGCTACCAAAGTTAGGGAGCAGTTAAAGATGGATAAGATTATGAGATTGAAGAACAACAACAACGTATTTCTTCTTTATTTGTCTGTTGACGTGAGCGCATTATAACTAGTTGTGCGCCTATGGTCTGTTCTTTGCAATGTCAAACTGCCGTGAGGTTTTTATTATGCAAAATGTGCGCGTGGGGACTAGTGTTTTTGCAGTTACCATAGAAGGCCTAATCTCCCCATTCAAGAGATCAGGAGGACATGTATTATTATTAGACATCTATGGTTCTTGTAATAACTTTTTAAAGATAAGATTTTTTTAACCTATTCTGGAATTCAAACCCATTACTTCTGAGCTTGAGGTGGACCCCATAAACTTTCAACAACACTGCCCCTATTTACAATTACTGAGTGCAGCTGACAAAGTATTCGTAGACATAATAAAACTCCGACTGAAACTTGCTTTCATGAAAACCAAATTCCAAATTCTATACTTAGTTCATCAAAGTACTCCAGACAAGTCCATACGTGTTTGTTTGGACCCCCCGCCCCCTCCTCCTCCACACACACACACACACACACACACACACACACACACACGCACGCACGCACGCACACACATATGCATCAGCTTCTGGTGGCTACTAGTGCCATATTGTATGGATGTAAAGCGTGGACAATGAGCAGACAAGCTGAAAACATTTGATGGCTGTGGAAATGTGGTTTGTGAGGAAAATGCAAAGATAAAGAATACCATGGACAGACAGAAAAAGCAATGACCAAATCCTACAAGAAACAAATGAAATCCGTAAACTGATCAGAGAAATTAGACGTAGACAGTCACAGTTTTTTCGTGACGTTATGAGAAGAAATAATTTGAAGAAATTGGTGACACCTGGCAAGATCGAGGGGGAAGAGAACAAGGAGAGGGCAGAGAAGTAACTACCTGGATGGCTTGGCCACGTTGTATGGTCGATACACGAACACTGAACTGATCCACGACTCTGGTGATCGAGTGAGATGGCAAAACATGACCGCCCACGCTAATCGGCATGGCACATGATGATGATGATGAGTGCCATTTCTGTGTTGATTGATGAGGCTTCATGTTCTCCCGATGTGCCTCTCGTGAATTCCTACTCCAGAGTCTCATTCTGGACAATGATGTGGATTCACTGGTCACTGGTGTCAAGTCCCCCGCTCTCGACATCTCTCTAAGAGCATTAATAACGTTGGCACAGTCCTTAGGCTGGTCATCTGCAGGGGATGCGGAGCCAGCAAGTTTATCAGCTTATTAATTTTCCTCGACTCCCTCATGTCCCAGAATGAAGGTGAAGTTGAATGCAGCCAACAGACCCCTGCAGCGATTCAGTCCACTGTCTACGTAGAGAACCCGTCTCGACAGTGTACTAAATAAAATATTGCATGGTAGGTAATGCAATGAAGACTCACTATTAAATCTTAACAATTTCTGTCCCGGACAGTTATTAAATTAAAATACTGACACTGGGTTAGAAAGAGTTTAAATAATAAAAAATCAGTCTTAAGACAGCACTACTGCCCACTCCAGCAGCACAGTCTTACTTGTAAGATTGATGGGGTGGTACGCCACAATGCTGGTTGGTCGAGACAAATGCGTGGCAAACACGTCTGTCTGTCCAGTGATCCTGTCAACCATGTAGATGCTGTTTGTGAACCAGTCAGAATAGAAAAGGACAGTGTCCATAATCACCAGGCCAAAAATGTGCATTGCTGAGCCCGTCAAGAAGGACAACTCTGTTTGTTGGCCACCTAAAAATGTCAATACCATTTCATGATTACAATGGAGGTATTGTGCAATGTCTTCCCAGAAATAACATTCAAATGGACAAATAAAATATATTAACTAGTATTTCATCATTGCAATATAACAATGAAACAAGCAAAGAAGCCTTTTGATGCCATGGGACTGATGGGATATATGGTGCTTGTTCCACGCCGCGCCTCCGTTACATGACAAGTCATTTACTGATGCCCATTTTATGCTGGGTTGACCTTGCAGCCCAGGTCACTGAAACAAATCCCCACCTCAAAAAGATTCAAACACATGACCACCAGACGCCAGGGCTGGCAGGCAAGTGTGCTAGCCACTGGGTTACCACGTCCCCCATTGCAGGTATTACTGTATCAAACATGGCACCAGAACGAAGTAACTAGAGATAAAACTACATGAAAGAGGGAAAGAACAAGGCAGCAACAAATAAGAAATTAATCAGTGATCTACCCTTGATGTTTCAATGTAAGACTGAAGACAGAAAAGAGGCCATGACTTATGCAATGTTCAATTACGTGCTATAAGAAGTCAGAATGTCAGACTGTGCATGAAGATGCTCACATTTTTCATGAAAAATGAACACTTAAAAATCTCTTCTTTCATTCATCCCACAAGGGAGCAGAGGCTTAGAATGTGTGTCATGCACAATACTATTTATAACAACAACACAATCAATGCTGTAGTGTTTGTGCACTGCGCTGAGATTTCCCTTGTGTGATCTGTAGACTGAAACACTTATGATATCTGCATGCAATGAAAGTGATCCTCAACCAAAGAAACTTATTATCTGCACATGTACATGGGGAACATTTGTATTACTGTTATATTTACATTACCGTTAAGCAAATGTTACATAAGTAAAGATGATTCTGATGTAAGCATTCACAAAGAAAGCAATAAAAAAATACCACTATGTTTACTGTTTTTATTGTGACTGTGTAGCCCAGCATTGTGTTTGCAGACTTTCTCATCATGTCAGCAATCACATGTTAGCATGCATAATACACATATTTTTATAATGGCCCTTGTTAACGATGCTCAGATGTCGAATTTTTTTTTTCTCTAAAAGTTATATTTCACATGGTTGTATGTTCATTAAAGTAAACCACCACTAAAAATAAGTACAGATGAGCACAAAAACATACACATAATATTTAGACATGTTAACTTTTAAATGTCATACCATTTAAATCCATCGTAAACACCTTCCCTGCGCCATCAGCAACATACAGTCGTTCATTGTGTGTAGCCAGTGAATTTGGCCAAAATAAGCCATGGGACATTAACACTTTACGATGCTGACCACTAATTTTAGCCTTGTTTACACATGCTGGACCATTTTTGCCACCATATTCAGTCCATAATAGGAGTCTGTAGAGAAAACAAATATTAAGTAATAATTATGTAAAAACATATTTCTGATTTTACAGCATATTCTAGGTGCTGTAATCTGGTTTTACAAATTATTTTCGTGGCAGAAATGTTTGCTTATTTAAAAAGTACTAGATAACAAAATATGATACCCTCCTGAGAAGCTTACAATTTTAAAGTATGCGTTTCAACAGTCCTGGCTCTAAAAATACAGGGGTATGTAGTTGGCCATATACAGATGGAGAGATCTTACTAATAACTATATATTTCAACACCAGAGAACATATTTAAACACAAGAGGACAAATTTAAATCCCAGAGGACATTTAAACACCAGACGAAATATTTAAACACCAAATGTCATATTCAAACACACGTGGACATATTAAACACAATAGGACATACTTAAATACCAGAGAACATATTTTAACACCAGAGGGCATATTTAAACACCAGAGGGCGTATTTAAACATCAGAGGGCGTATTTAAACACCAGAGGGCGTATTTAAACACCAGAGGGCGTATTTAAACACCAGAGAACATATTTAAAATTGTTGATGTCATCACATGTAGGAATTGAGGGGAATGAATAGGAAGGCAAAGAAGCAACGAAAGGCCAGCAAGTTTATCAGCTTATTAATTTTCCTCGACTCCCTCATGTCCCAGAATGAAGGTGAAGTTGAATGCAGCCAACAGACCCCTGCAGCGATTCAGTCCACTGTCTACTTAGAGAACCCGTCTCGACAGTGTACTAAATAAAATATTGCATGGTAGGTAATGCAATGAAGACTCACTATTAAATCTTAACAATTTCTGTCCCGGACAGTTATTATATTAAAATACTGACACTGGGTTAGAAAGAGTTTAAATAATAAAAAATCAGTCTTAAGACAGCACTACTGCCCACTCCAGCAGCACAGTCTTACTTGTAAGATTGATGGGGTGTAAATGGTGTAAATGAAAACAAAATAGTATGTAGGTCTAAGTAAAAGTGACATCACAACAGAAATTTAAAAAAAAAGGATAACAGCAGGACAGATGCTAGTATGGAATCTGTTTGAAAGAAAGGCATGCATACAAATTGTTGAATGCTCCAACAAGATCACGTCAAGTAACAATTGAGTTAAAAATTCCTTGCCGAAATATTCTGTAACTACAACATTGAATATCATATTGTAAATATAAGAATCAAACAATGCAGAATGTCAGATGCATAAAACTATGTAAATATACAACATTGTTTACCAAAGTGCATAACCTGTGATGAACATCAAAGAATACCACTATTGAATTCATGAGCCTATGACAATGGGGAAAAACACGTTAAACATACATAGCCCAAGAAAAACGTTAAACATAAATGAACCCAAGAATAAACACGCTAAGCACAGATAGCCCAAGAAAAACGTTACACATAGATAGTCAAAATAATGTTTTCCCGTTGTTTAAATAACGAAGACACAAACCATATATAGTACGATTTATTGCCTAGCACATTTCGCTGCATCTCGTCAGGTACTTACTGTAGATGTCACACAACATAGAGTAAAATAATTAGATTCCTCGTTCAAGCTGAAATATACATATGTTCGCACAGTAATATCAGTTTTTTACCATGATAATTTTAAATTGACTATCATGAGAGACAGCGCTTTTCGCGTGTTGTTTCATACACAAAATAGTCGTTTGTTAAAGTTTGCAGAAGCGATAATGATCCATCTGCACAAGTCTATTTTGTGCAAACAGAAAGACATGATAGTCAATTTTAAATTACCATGGTAAACAACTGATATTACTGTGCGAACATGTGTATATTTCAGCTTGAACGATGATTCTAATTATTTTACTCTACATTGTGTCACATCTGCAGAAAATACTTGACGAGATGCAGCGAAATGTGCCAGGCAATAAATCGTACGATATATGGTTTGTGTCTTCGTTATTCAAACATAGATAGCCCAAGAAAAAAAACACGTTAAACACAGATAGCCTTGCCTTAGACATCTGCAAAGAAAGATTACACAAATTGCACAAGAACAAAATGGGTATATAGGGGATCACCTGTACAACGTCAAAGACTAATAAATGTAAGTCATTATCATCTTCCACGTTTACTATCAGGTGTCAGTGGGGAGGAATAATTGATGTTCTATGCCCAAGAGTGGCACAGGATAGTGTCATTCCAAGTGATTGATGAATGAACAATGTCTTTTATATAATGAGCACTAACCCACTACTGGCAACGCTGATCGTATTCTGGTATGAACCTAAGGCATATCCACGTCAATGTGCAAGCACTAGACTCGAGTTTCGCTGTCGTCTGAGCTCGTCAGTAGTGCATATCCATGACCGGATCCAGAAACAAACCCCGGATCATTGACGTGTGAAGCAGGTGTGTAACCACGCGGCACACGCTGAACACGGCCAAATTATCATAACAGAATATTATCGCTGGTTTGTTTCCGGATACGGAATGATCAGCGTTGCCAGTAGTGGGTTGTGCTCAATATTTAAATCTCAAATCCCGAAACAACCAAATAAATCAATTTGATTATTGCTCGCTGGAATTTAGGCGGCCTGGTGTGCCTTGCCAGTGAGAAGACCTGATCGTTCGGGTCCACATCGATTGACGGACGTCAGTCGCGGCGATCGGGCAAATCTTGAGCTACAGCCTACGATGGGTGACGTTGTAATATTCTGTTATGATAATTTGGCCGTGTCCAGCGTGTGCCGCGTGGTTACACACCCGCTTCACACGCCAGTGATCCGGGGTTTGTTTCCGGATCCGGTCAAGGATATGCACTACTGACGAGCTCAAACGAGAGCGAAACTCGAGTCTAGTGCTTCCACATTGACGTGGATAGGCCTTAGGTTCATACCAGAATACGATCAGCGTTGCCAGTAGTGGGTTGTGCTCAATATTTAAATCTCAAATCCCGAAACAACCAAATAAATCAATGAATTTTATGTCGTTAGTTATTTTCTTCGTAGACGCCCTCTTGTTGTCGTATTAGTATTAGATCTTTGATATAGTGCCAGACCTGGTAACTGATGATGTTGTATTCTTTATTCTAACGAGATGACCTAACCATAAGGTCTTCTGCATTTCAATACATGTGGCACATAAATAGAAACAAAAAATGAAAAGTTGAGTTGATCAATGACTTCTGTACTGTACTGTATGTCCATGGGCATGGTAAGAAATCTGTAGTTTATGTGTAATGATATTCATCTGTTTCATAACATAACACTTTGTGTTGTAAAGTAATTGTTTTCTCCTTACTTTTTATCTGGATAAAGATGTATTGCCCTTGGGTTATTTAACCCCTGTAAGATTTCATGGTATGATTCGTCACCCTTGTGAATATTCAGACGTGCTATGACTCCGGACCCATTTTGTGTGTAACCAGTCCAGAACAGCCTTTGCTTTTCTGTGTCAACAACCAGCCCATCAATGTAATGGTCAGATGAATACATTAGATGAGGCTTAAAATTCATGAGTGAAGAGGAGTAAATGGACTTCCTGAAATGATAAACAAATCAGAACATATAAATGCTAACACCAAAATACTTTAACAATTAACAGAAAAGTAATTAAAATTGCTATTTATGAAAATCAAAATGTCACCAATTTATCGCCAATAAATTACTTCAGATAAACAGACAAAATGGACGCAGAAGAAGGGACTGACCACGTAAGTAACGGACAGAGGGAATAGCTGAGTCAATAGAATTATCGACACATGAAGCCCATAGACGGGCACTCTCCCGCTGTTTATACTTCACCTCGACACGGCAACATTATCTATGAAACAATGTGCTTGTAATACACAGTCTTGGAATGTTGACAAACATTTCATTTCATGAAATAAATCTCAATGTAATTAGCAAAGTAACAAAACTGGTATGATGTAACAATATGTCATTATTATATAAGATAAAACATTAGTTTTCTAAAGATTTGAAGCTGCATTCCTTAAGAACAATTTACTTAATGTTTTATAATTGAAACAATATAAAATAACACAAGGTAATGCAGCTTTACAGAACATAATTACGAAGAATACAAGGACGTTGCAACGACTAGCCTTCATCGGCAAACAAATAATACAAAACACAACTTGTAAACACAGAGAAGGCCGCCCAGCGACCACATTAAGGCATAAGAACGGGATGAGAAGAATAAAAGATGAAAAAATGAGAAAAATGAAGAAAACAGTATCCATATGATTAAAGTAATTTAATATCTGCTTATGTACAGTTCGTCAACTGTTGCAGGGGCCAGCTCTGGAGAAATCATCGGCGACAATGACTCTCCAATCGTCTCTGTCATCTGATATTTTGATAAAGTTGTTGTTGCTTTTATTGTTATTTGTTGTCCAACTGTTTACACTGTCTGTCTCTGTCCCTCTTGCCCATTTACCCACATAGAGCTAATGTCTCAATCCGAACCTTATGTTGATGTGCCCCATAAATGTCGTTTGACTTTTCGTCATGGCTGTGAGAAGTGATAATGTAATTATAATATTATAAAGCCAGCAGATATCAATACATCTGTTTTCTTCTCCATTCTCAATATTATCAACATTCTTTTCAAAAACAACATCTTCGTTGCTTATACTTTCTTGACAATTTCATTACTTATTGCTCAGCATTTACTTAATTAAGTAAATAAACTACCTATCTTCTCATGATACTGGCAATTCTAAATCACCTTAGTAAATAATGTATAATTCACCTATGATGCCATTACTTTGGGAGCAGGGGTAATCAGGTGGCAAGCCGTACACCTACCAGACTGCTGTGGTAGTCAGGTGACAAGCTGTACACCCGCCAGACTTCTGGGGTAGTCAGGTGACAAACCGTACACCCGTAAGACTTCTGGGGTAGTCAAGTGACAAGACGTACACCCGCCAGACTGCTGGGGTAGTCAGTTGACAAGCAGTAGACCTACCAGCCTGCTGGGGGTGTCAGGTGACAAGCAGTACACCTACCAGCCTGCTGGGGAGTCAGGTGACAAGCCGTACATCTACCAGCCTGCTGGGGTAGTCAGGTGACAAGCTGTACACCCGCCAGACTGCTGGGGTATTCAGGTGACAAGCCGTACACCTACCAGCCTGCTGGGGTATTCAGGTGACAAGCCGTACATCTACCAGCCTGCTGGGGAAGTCAGGTGACAAGCCGTACATCTACCAGCCTGCTGGGGTAGTCAGGTGACAAGCCGTACACCTACCAGCCTGCAGGGGAAGTCAGGTGACAAGCCGTACATCTACCAGCCTGCTGGGGTAGTCAGGTGACAAGCCGTACACCCGCCAGACTGATGGGGTAGTCAGGTAACAAGCCGTACACCTACCAGCCTGCAGGGGAAGTCAGGTGACAAGCCGTACATCTACCAGCCTGCTGGGGAAGTCAGGTGACAAGCCGTACACCTACCAGCCTGCAGGGGAAGTCAGGTGACAAGCCGTACATCTACCAGCCTGCAGGGGAAGTCAGGTGACAAGCCGTACATCTACCAGCCTGCTGGGGTAGTCAGGTGACAAGCCGTACACCCGCCAGACTGCTGGGGTAGTCAGGTGACAAGCCGTACACCTACCAGCCTGCTGGGGTAGTCAGGTGAAAAGCCGTACATCTACCAGCCTGCTGGGGTAGTGAGATGACAAGCCGTACACCTACCAGCCTGCTGGGGTAGTCAGGTGACAAGCCGTACATCTACCAGCCTGCTGGGGTAGTCAGGTGACAAGCCGTACACCTACCAGCCTGCTGGGGTAGTTAGGTGGCAAGCCGTACATCTACCAGCCTGCTGGGGTATTCAGGTGACAAGCCGTACACCTACCAGCCTGCAGGGGAAGTCAGGTGACAAGCCGTACATCTACCAGCCTGCTGGGGTAGTCAGGTGACAAGCCGTACACCCGCCAGACTGCTGGGGTAGTCAGGTGACAAGCCGTACATCTACCAGCCTGCTGGGGTAGTCAGGTGACAAGCCGTACACCTACCAGCCTGCAGGGGAAGTCAGGTGACAAGCCGTACATCTACCAGCCTGCTGGGGTAGTCAGGTGACAAGCCGTACACCCGCCAGACTGATGGGGTAGTCAGGTAACAAGCCGTACACCTACCAGCCTGCAGGGGAAGTCAGGTGAAAAGCCGTACATCTACCAGCCTGCTGGGGAAGTCAGGTGACAAGCCGTACACCTACCAGCCTGCAGGGGAAGTCAGGTGACATCCGTACATCTACCAGCCTGCTGGGGAAGTCAGGTGACAAGCCGTACATCTACCAGCCTGCTGGGGAAGTCAGGTGACAAGCCGTACATCTACCAGCCTGCAGGGGAAGTCAGGTGACAAGCCGTACATCTACCAGCCTGCTGGGGTAGTCAGGTGACAAGTCGTACACCCGCCAGCCTGCTGGCGGATGTTTAAAACTGACCTTGACCTCCAGGTCGACCTGGAGTAACATGAGTACCAGGAATCATCGTGGAAAGTAAAGACGGTGAGCACACTACTGACCACATCAGCACAATACTGACCACATCAGCACAATACTAACCACATCAGCACAATACTGACCACAGCACAATACTGACCACATCAGCACAATACTGACCACATCAGCACAATACTGACCACATCAGCACAATACTGACCACATCAGCACAATACTGACCACATCAGCACAATACTGACCACATCAGCACAATACTGACCACATCAGCACAATACTGACCCTATCAGCCACAGAGTGGCGACCACATCACCCACAGAGTGGCGACCACATCACCCACAGACTGGCGACCACATCACCCACAGAGTGGCGACAACATCACACAGACTGGCGACCACATCACCCACAGAGTGGCGACCACATCAGCCACAGAGTGGCGACCACATCACACAGACTGGCGACTACATCACCCACAGAGTGGCGACCACATCAGCCACAGAGTGGCGACCACATCACCCACAGACTGGCTATCAGTCTACACAAATATGGGACTTGCACCATACGCCTAATGCCCTTACTTCCCGTCAAGGATGCATTACTTCATGTCACGAATACATTACTTCAGGTCAAGGATACATTACTTCACGTCAAGGATGCATTACTTCACGTCAAGAATGCATTACTTCACGTCAAGAATGCATTACTTCACGTCAAGAATGCATTACTTCACGTCAAGAATGCATTACTTCACGTCTAGAATGCATTATTTCACGTCAAGAATGCATTACTTCACGTCAAAGATGCATTACTTTCCTTATTACCATCATTACTTCATGCTGACTACTCCAGTGAGAGGGAGAGAGAGAGGGGGAGAGACAGAGAGAGAGAGAGACAGAGAGAGAGAGAGACAGAGAGAAGGAGAGAGACGGAGTGAAAAGAGAGAACGGAGGGAGAGAGCAAAAGAGAAAGAAAAGGCATGCGAGAGAGAGAGAGACCGAGAGAGAGAGAGAGAGAGAGAGAGAGAGAGAGAGAGAGAGAGAGAGAGAGAGAGAGAGAGAGAGAGAAGTAAATTTGCAATTTGAATAATTAAATCACTAGACCCAAAAAACAAGAGTCAAAAAGTGTCCTAATGGTACATAAACCACATGGAGATATATTTCTATTTCAGTTGCATTCACAAACGTACACAAGTGTGACGTAAAACTGAAAGCAAAATGGCCCCTACTTTGTTATGTCACTCCAGTAGATCATGTCAGAGCTGTTGTCATATGTCAGTGCCACAAAATTGGACTCCACACTGGCGTAGAACAATGTATGCGCCCCAGTTTCTGTGTCATCATCCAGAGAGATCAGTTTCAGTGTGTTCAAGTCGGCCACCAGAAGAAAATTTTGGGGCCCTTGCAGAAAGGTATGGAACATGATAACAGGTTTTATGCTAATGAAGACATGTAACATACTGCATACCAACTTCTGTCAACTTGTGACAACTGCTACTACAGAATCATCTTAAAAAGCATAGACACACTAATAGACACTGAAATGCTCAGTTTCGTAAATATATAATCTCATGTGTTTGGAAGAGCTTCCATACTGCAGTGGCTAGGATATTAGGCTACAAGTCCAGTCCTCACAAGTTCAAACCCACCTTGATGTAGGACCATATCTTACGGACCTTATGGCTGTGAAATAAACTCGGTCTCATAAAATGGATAGTAGGACATATTCTTGAGAAGCTAACGGTAATGGGTATGATACAGATCACATATAGATAGCATCGAGTACTACTCGGTCTCATAAAATGGATAGTAGGACATTTTCTTGAGAAGCTAAAGGCAATGGGTATGATACAGATCACATATAGCATCGAGTACTACTCGGTCTCATAAAATGGATAGCAGGACATTTTCTTGAGAAGCTAAAGGCAATGGGTATGATACAGATCACATATAGCATCGAGTACTACTCGGTCTCATAAAATGGATAGCAGGACATTTTCTTGAGAAGCTAAAGGCAATGGGTATGATACAGATCACATATAGCATCGAGTACTGCTTGGTCTAAACACATAGGTCCATACCCGGATATACAACTCGACATGAGAACAGAGACTTTAACTGTGAACTCTATGTCTGCACCCATGCGTGGTTTGCGTGATTGGTCTGTGAACTTTAGGTTTGTACCCACGTGTGGTTTGCTTGATTTGTCTCTGAACTCTATTTTTGTACCCACGAGTGGTTTACTTGATTGGTCTCTGAACTCTGCGTTTGTACCCATGTGTGGTTTGCTTGAGTGGTCTGTGAACTCTATGTTTACACCTATGTATAGTTTGCTTTATTGATCTGTGAACTCTATGTTTGCACGTATGTATGGTGTGCTTGATTGATCTGTGAACTATATGTTTGCACTCATGTGTGATTTGCTTGATTGATCTGTGAACTCTATGTTTGCACGTATGTATGGTGTGCTTGGTTGATCTGTGAACTATATGTTTCCACTCATGTGTGGTTTGCTTGATTGATATGTGAACTTTATGTTTGCACCCATGTATGGTTTGCTTGACTGGTCTCTGAACTCTATGTTTGCCCACCCATAAGTTTGCTTGTTTGCTCTGTGAACTAGTGTGTTGCACATATCTATGACTTGATTGGTTGGTCTGTGAGCTCTACGTGTGCACCCACATATGATTTGCATGGCTGGTCTATGAACTCATGTTTCCACCAAACAATTCACCACATACATTTACTGGTTCCTACATATGTGGTATATTTTTCCAACTCCTTCTATACTAACCAGTTGTTACATTAACTCCTTCTATATACTATCAAATTGTTATATTAAAACTTTCTATACTATCCATTTGTTACATTACTTCTTCTATACTATCCATTTGTTACATTAAAACATTCTATACTATCCAGTTGTTACATTAGGCTAGACTCAATAACTTTAACCCACATAAGGCAAATAATATACCAACTTTAGATCCCACCAGGCTAAGACTATGCCACACCAGGTTACGATTAGACCACACCAGGCTACGATTAGACCACACCAGGCTAAGATAGAATAACTTGAGATCACCAGGCTAAGACAATAACTTGAGACCACACCAGGCTATGATAACTTTAGGCCACACCAGGTTAAGATGCAATAAATGGAGGCCAGACTAGGATAAGATACAATAACTTGAGGCCATACCAAGCTAAGATACAATGATTCTAAATCATAGTTTGCGCAGAAATATTAAGTATATCACGAAGAACGATGTACTATATTAAACCCTGGTGACGAAGATGGCTCTTGATCATGGATTTTATTTTTTACTATTACTTTTCACATGGAAATGTTATCAACACGTGTAAGTGAAGCAACAAAAAACACTAAATTTTGTCTCAATATGTCCATTATTTATGTAACAATGTAAAGCAATTCTTACTTTGGCATGAAGTAGAGTTACTGGACAGCATTTTAGGTGATTCATCTGGACACAAACATTTCAATGGTCTTTCTTTGTTTAAAGGCATTCTAACACAATCATCACTGCAGTTTGATTTCTGGCAAACAGCACCGACTGGGTCTGTGGATGAAATAAGTCAGTCAGTCTAATGATACTGGGTCTGTGGATGAAACAAGTTGGTCAGTCTAATGATATTGGGTCTGTGGATAAAACAAATCGGTCAGTCTAATGATACTGGGTCTGTGGATGAAACAAATTGGTCAGTCTAATGATTCTGAGTTTGTGGATGAAACAATCGGTCAGTCTCATGATAATATTTTAATTTTTAACTTGTCCTGAAGCAGTTGTCTGTTATGGGTCACTGATGTGATAGGGACATCACATTTTGGAGGCCTGAAGGCACAGAGGATTCGGCGGCCAAGCTTTGTTTCACTCAGCAGGCGGCGAGCCCTGGCAGCAAACGCTTATCTGACCATGCTCGTGACATTATCAGCGCAGTTCCCTGTCAACTTTGCTAATTCATCCGCTATACTATCTCTCTCTCTCTCTCTCTCTCTCTCTCTCTCTCACACACACACACACACTGTTATATATATATACACACACACACTGAGTGTTATGGAAACTGCAGCAGACATAGTAATTGGGTTAAATTGTTGTTTGACAAGTGTTGCTGATGAGAACTAAATTATCATCGGATAGTCCTAGCGTGGGATTGCAAGTGGCTAAATAGACCAGTCTGAGTCCGGACAAATCCACTAGAACCAGGGAAGAGTAGTGCCCACTGTTGGTCTACTGGTGATGTCTTTGGATTGTCCTACAGCATGCTTCCATGAAGTCTCCTCAATTGTACCTACTTCAAAGTCCTTGGTTCCGGCAGAATTTCGACTACACCAGACAGACTCGCAAGCAGTATTCTTCCAGTTCTTTCAGTCACTACCACGTATGTTTCTCTGAGACTGTTTGAATGTCTGTGTATTTTTATTTTATTTTCGTCCACTGCAAACTTCCTCGTCTGAATCAAGTTTGTCATATAAGATATTGCTTGGTAACCACTCATAGGCATGCTGGCAACAATGCCGAACCGTGTTAACTGCCGTTTTCACAGTATTATATGTTTTCACCTTGTGAGGGAGTTCATTCTTCTACCACACGATCTTGCCATTTTACGTTCAGCAGTTTGCTTTGGCAGCAAAGAAGGAAATGACTAGGTGTTTTGCATATCGAGCGTACACTGTCCAATTTTCACAAGCGTATAGGAGAGATGGTACAACAGTTGCTGCATAACATTGTTAGTCTGTTTTTTTTTTATAGCTTGCTCTCTTTCTGTCTCTCATTCTCTTCTTATTCCCCTACTCGCTCTCTTTCTCTCGCTCTCGCTCTCTCTCTCTCTCTCTCTCTCTCTCTCTCTCTCTCTCTCTCTCTCTCTCTCTCTCTTTCTCTTTCTTTCTCTCACCACAAACTAACAATGTTAGTTCCCCAAAAGCCACACTCTATACAATCTTTTCTCTTGAACATACGGGTCACATGAAATAGAGGAATACCTTAAAGCACACAGAAAAGAAGGTAAGAGACAGATGAATAATATGGGGGAGATATGGCGGGAGGTGCAGGAGATAGGCACGTATATCACATGTGTGATAAGCACAGTGTAAGGATAATAACCTGTGAGTTGTTCCCTGTCTTCTCCATGGCACTGTAAAGTTATTTCAAAGGTAAGGTAAAAGTTTTCAAGTTCTATCAGCAGACTATTTATTGCCTTGCTATCTGCATTTAAAAAAATAGGGTTGTAGGTATGTATCAGACAAGAAAACTAAACTCTCAACATGCTTACCAAGTTTTCTCCTTGCAAGGGGAGAGTAATATAATCCTGTGGGCTTCTTGCCACTGAGAATAACATTGTTGTCCACGCCAAAGCGCAGATTGAATGACTTGATATAGCCCTTTGAGCTTTCAGTGCTGATCCAGTCAGAATAATATAGTGTGTCTCCTTGGACTGCAAGACCCATCGGCAACTAGTTGTGATAAATGAGGGATTAAACAAACAGGTATAGTTTCTAAAATAAATTATACATTCAAGTGTGCTCTTAAAATATGCCAACATTGAAATGATACATTTCTAGAAACAATAGATACACATCGATGATTATGGCACTGGCGTGCCGTAGAATAATTAAAATGCTGTGTAAATGTGAAACAAAAAGTAAAGGCTCTCTTTTCTCGACATGAAGTATGTTGGGTATATGGTATTAGCTCCATACTTTAGACCACACAGCACTCAATGTATGACGTGGTCAACGCCATACTGGCGAGGCTTTCTGTCCAGGAAATGTCCTGGAACCCACTGTAGGCCGGGGCGGCCTGAGAGCCCAAGTCTGTGAAACAAACACTGTGTTTTGAAAGTGATTTGAGCACATGATCATCAGGCTGGCAGGCAAGTATGCTAGCCATTTCACAACCGAGGCTCCTAGGTACTATTCATAGCTCAGTTATTCCTAATCGTTAGTGACAAAATAATTTTGAGCTGTGCAGGATACAGAGATATCATTCTCGCGTATCCTAGCATTCAATCTGTTAATTTTCATTAGTCCCAAGTTTATTTACTCTTGATGGGTCCTGTAACTAGGGGATGAGTGGTCTCGAGGTATGGTGTCCGCCTCGAGTGCTGGAGGTCCCAGGTTCAGTCCCCGGTGAGGACCGGGATTTATTTAAACAATCCACCTGGATTTCCAGTAATAAAATTTCCCCCGGTCTCTGGGTAGTGAGATCAGACGCCCGTGTGAATTGTTGCGCACGTAAAAAATCCCATGGCAGTTGGAAATCGAAAAAGAGTAGCCTAACGGCGCTGCCCGGGCAAAATTTCCAGTTAAAAATCTACCCAAAGTATTTCAGGATCCTCGCCGATGCAACGGAGTTCGTGCATTGAGCTGAGTTTCTCTAGAGGGTTAAACCGTGTGCCGTGATGTTGATCCAACGACTAAAACTAAACTGTAAAGAAACTGAAGCCCACGCCTACCGCTGAAGACCAGAGTGAACAAACAACAACGTTTTACATCATCAAGGTCAGTTTATAAATACTACTTTCTAAAATGGCAGTCACAAAATGTGAGGTTGAGAAACTTATATCCATATATATTTCCCCCCCCCCCCCTAATTATCTTTTCTTATTCTTATATTTTCATTCAACATTTTATATGTACTATAAGGTGTCTTTGCTTTCTTATTATGGATGGCAATTCAAAGATTTATATCACAAGAGAAGACACTACAAGAGACAAACGTTTACAAGGAGAGTGCATACGAATACCGAAAAACTAATACA
Organism: Cepaea nemoralis; assembly: GCA_014155875.1. Lineage (NCBI taxonomy): Eukaryota > Metazoa > Mollusca > Gastropoda > Stylommatophora > Helicidae > Cepaea > Cepaea nemoralis. The sequence continues at coordinate 186,117 of JACEFZ010001410.1, forward strand.
CAAATCAGCACAAATCAGTAATGAAATGAAAATGTAGATAAAGAATTGGTTAGTTAAGTTAGTTGCATATTCTTTACAGGACGTAGCAGTCAAATACGGGATGTTTTGGTTGTTTGTGATTCCTGGGCAAGTTTACATTCAGTAGTTTGCTTTTAGCTTTCTGAACAACCAGCGCTCATACTATTGTATGGGAAACCAACTCAAGGCAGTCTTCTTCCAAATCGCCCGCAGCTGTGTTTCGAACGCGGTATGCGAGATTATGAATCGCGTTCGTAAGACCTTCGCCACAGAGACAAAGAGGAATTAGTATCTCAGTAATATTAAGACTACATTGAAAAATGCATAAACAGATATAACACAAGAAGAGCTCTTCAACTGGTTCAAACAAAACTGCCGATTACATGGGAGAACAGCCCAAATGTATGTAGGCAAAAGTATCTATTTTAAACTAATCTGGAAAATTGTATTACCAATATGCATTGTAAATCACAATTATGCTCTAGTTATCAAGATACAAACAAGGGTTGGACAGTGGGCTGGCAGCTTTATCTTCCTGTTGTGAATGACCAAGTCCTATTTTTCTATAGCGTTTCCACGGGATTCACCATCAGATAACAGCCTTGGATGATGCATTCTGCAGCTGTGTTATCATTATTGTAGTTGCGAATGTTTAACATCGACCAGGACTACTAGATGGACCCAGCCTGTATGTGTACCAGAACATGTCTGCAGGAGTAGGGACGGTCAGCGCGATACTGACCACATCTCTCCATGAGTGCCGATTAGAACCATATATCAAATATGCCTTTACTTAAATTATTTTTACCTACGTTCACGTGAGAATTACTTTGCTATAACAAAGGTGACCCACTATACTGATAATAAAAACAGCTTACAACTTTTACTTGAGAATTGAGAATTGTGACCGTGTGACATTTTACTTTCTCTTTTACTCGAGCATGCAGTTCACATGAAAGAAATGTATCACATAAACAATTGTTACACATCATCAGCTATGACAAGTGGCAGATTTTTGGTGATCTGATAGTGAATGGCATCTTGAAGGGAATACAGCTGCGTTGCACACAGTTTTAATGTTTTCTCAGTCCGATGGACTTGCGTCCTAAAACTTCCCATTAGAAGAACAATGATTGGCCCGAAAGACAATCACTTGAACAGGCGAAAAAGATGTAACATTATAACACTGTTTATTTATAGAATCCTATAAGAAATTGCTCCTCTTCTACACATAAAACTTAAATAACGTGCAGAAGTTTTAAAAGGTCAAGGGTCAAAAGACAGATTCTAGACCTTCCAAAGACCTAGCAAGGTTAGAACCTAGGTCGGTGTATTTTGTAGTCCACAGATGTATCAGATGTAAAGAGATCAGCAGATTGATCATATTCTCACAGACGACGAAGAGCTCACACTGCAAATGGTACTACAGTATTAGCATTGGCACGTTTCACTGGTTAGGCCTACTGAAGATGATGAAGGAGTGCATATGAAACTGTTCCGGGTTGACTCAATTCAAATCAGCTTCAGAAAATGGTTACAAATGTTCCAGGGAACAATAAGCTGCCAGGAACTTAGACTCAACTTCAAGCAGTGTTACGAAAAAAAAAAATAGGATACAATTTGTTTTTGAAATTACATTTAGTACACTGCCTTTACCGGTCTCCCTGGCCTAGTGTTAGCGACTTCTCCGTAATCCCGTATACTCTCGTGAGTAACGTGACGACGGCGAGAATCGGTAGCACTTCTAACAGCGTCGTTAACTTATGGGGTATGTGAGCCGGTCGCTCAGAAAGCAATGGCAAACTACTGAGCGTAATCTTGCCAAGAAATCAACAATCAGCTGAAAGATGCTGATGTTGACAGCGATGTCCTGTAAACATCTTAACATTACCTTTTAGGTTTCTTTATTGCTAACTGAAGAGTTGCCAGTAACATGTACTGGGAGCCATTTCACCCAGGCATTACTTCCCTTGACAGATAAGCCAAGGAAAACGGAATGGGGCGGCACAGGCAGACTGTTTGACCGTGGGGAAAGATGTTCCAGAAACTCAAGAGTTAGTTAGTTAGTTAGTTAGTTAGTTAGTCGACAGATCATCCTCATTGCACATCGAACCATTCAGTCCATAAGTGCTCGGATCCCCTCCTCAACAAATCCCGCAGCGTGTAGCGGCTAACGACACCAGTTCTGTGTTGGTTTATCAATCTTCTTTGGCTTCCTGCATAGTGTTATTGTTTGGCCACACTTCTTTTAATTTGCTGTTCTCGCACCCTGACCATGTTCTAGAAACTCAACAGATAGGTAAACAGACTGTTATTTGACCATTGTGAAAGATGCTCCAGAAACTCGACAGATAGGTAAACAGACTGTTATTTGACCATTGTGAAAGATGCTCCAGAAACTCAACAGATAGGTAAACAGACTGTTATTTGACCATTGTGAAAGATGCTCCAGAAACTCAACAGATAGGTAAACAGACTGTTATTTGACCATTGTGAAAGATGCTCCAGAAACTCAAGAGATAGGTAAACAGGCTATTGTTCGGCCATTGTGTAAGATGCCCCAGAAACTCAAGGGATAGTTAAACAGACTATTGTTTGACCATTGTGAAAAATGGTCTAGAAACTCAAGGAATAGTTAAAAAGACTATTGTTTGATGATTGTGAAAGATGCTCCAGAAACTCAAGGGATAGTTAAACAGACTATTGTTTGACCATTGTGAAAAATGGTCTATAAACTCAAGGAATAGTTAAAAAGACCCTTGTTTGATGATTGTGAAAGATGCCTCAGAAACTCAAGAGATAGAAAAACTGGCGTTATTATGAATCATTTTCGTTGTGAGCGTTATTATCATATGTTATGCACATACATACGTGTAAAATTTGTTTTACAGATATTTCTGAAACTAGAGGTAATCCGGTGTTGTAACGATCGTTGTAATATTGAGCTGAAGATCGCTTGGTCTAATACCAGACGCTCACAACATGTTGAAATGTGTTGTAATGTGTTGCAAGAAGAACTAACACAAGTGAATATGATGATGGATATGTCCCGCCTGCAGAAGCAGACGATGCGAACTCTTGGACACAATACTGTAGATATGGTCTTCCCAGAGCACATGCTGTCATTGTATTAAGGTTTCAAATATTCTACATCGTGACGTATGATCTGAGTGCCAATTTCCCTTCCTCATTGACATTCCTTCCCAGACAATGTCCAGACACATTTATCCCACAGCCGTACTGGTCGCAACACAATAATTATGTCTCTGCTGAGGACTGAATCCCAACCACTGTCTTGGTAACTACTGTCATCGTAGGCCAGCATACAAACCACTATACTGTCGCAGCTCAAATTCTGAACACACTTAGTAAAACAACAGCAATCCATCTGTTTTAAAACTTACACGGACACCAGACAACCAGAAACAAAGTGGAAACAGCAATGCAAGCTATAAAGAATGAAAAGACAGCTGGTGGTGATAAAATCCTTAGACAGGTAATTAAACACGGCAGAGATTTGTGAATAAACCTGCTAGTTACAATCTGCAGCAACATCCAGCAGACAGGTGAATGGAACACCAAACGCATAGTTCATCCTCATTACTATATCTAAAACAGGAAACCTCAATTATTCTATAAATACACAAACTTAATGCTGTGGTGGGAGAGGGGTACATTTTAATAATGAACAGCGTGTCGACACTGAAGGAATAGTTTACATTTCAGTATGGTGTAACTATCATCATCAAGTGCCTTCTCAGTTGGCACAGACTAATTTATTTTTTTCGAAGTTTCTTTCTCCGGAACCTACAAGGCAGCAGAAATAAAGAATAACTAGAAAAAACGTTCAGAAAAGAACTACAGACGGTGATGAATAATATAGGGAGAACAGAGGGCAAGAATATATGCCTCTATAGCCCTTACAGTAATGTATGCATGCATATCTCTTTCTGGTCAAGTTACGGGTCTTTCTAGTAGTTTGTTTCTCTGTCATCCTCTGCCTATTCCTATCAGGTGGTGAACATAAGAGATTTACCACATTTGCATGTGGCTTCAATATGTTAGTCCAGACGACTTTTAATTAGATGTGAAACATTTCTAGCGTATTTAAAAGCAACAATTTTGACATTTGTTGTTGTTGTTATGGTGCATATCCCCTACAGGACGGTGCAGTCAACACTAGCATTTTTCATCTGTTGTTGATGTTCTTGATAAGATTCCGCTCAGTAGTTTGCCATTGCTTTCTGAGCGACCGGCTCACATACCCCAAAAGTAATCAACGCGACGCGATCGGCTGCCGAATCTCCCGCAGCTCTGTTCCTCACGTGGATATACGGGATTACGGAGAAAGTCGTTAACCCTTCGCCAGGGAGCCCGGCAATGTTGACATTGGTTGTAGCAGTATTTCAAATAGATTGTTATTGTACAGTTTAAAATATTCAGGTTCAGGATAACACAAGTAGGTGTGGACCAAATAAAAATAAATGGCGGAAAACAGGAAGTAGGGGTGTGTCACAGTTATGACTTAAATGTTGTTAATATGGCAGCAGACATGAACTAAAGGGTTGCATCAGGCAAACTATTACATGATGAGGTCCATGGCAGACACGGGAAGTCGCTTAAGACAATCAATCATCTCCTGGCACCTGATCAGTGAACTAACTGCCAACGAATCCCAAAGAAACATGCCTCATTGTTTTAATCACACACCATTTAATTAGCTATAACATATTTCTAGCATATTTATAAAGGTAAAGGTTTTGACGTTCCGTTTCAGCAATATTTCAAAAGACAAACATTGCACAGTATAACTAACTTTGAATGAAAACTCACAGAAACATTATGACTCAGCTTTAGGGGAGTCCACTCTTCCGTTGCCACGTCAAACACCATTAAGTGTGGAGAAGGGGTTTTGTTGTTGAAGTTGGAGTCAGCAACGTATAGTCTCCCTTCGTAAAATGACAACCCATTGGGGTTGCTGAGATCATGATTAAGTATGACTTTATGACCAGACCCGTCTAGAAATGCTTGCACAATTTGTGGCTGCTTGCCCCAGTCTCCATAGAAAAGGAAACTGAAATAATAATTTAAAAAAAACACATAATTCCTACATCAATTAAAATATGAAGGATCTACGAAAGTAAAAGTTCCGCCGCGGATAAGCATTACAGAAGACTTCCGATCATCAGAAGGATTCCCCATCGCCCTTGTAGCTTCATTACACTCTTATGACTCCCGGGAGGTTTCTCCTGTAGTGACTTGTGTGAGCCTACCTTCGAGAGGTTCGTTTATCGAACTTATTCCACATCGACATCGCTAAATGTTTTCTGCCCAGAAGCAATCAAACCCTCGGAGGGCGAACATTGAGCCCTCTAATGATCATCTACTAGCGTTAACACTGCACCCTATCTGACCACGAGATTCCTTTCCCAGCAGTTTGTCCCAGTATTCACCCTCGACCTCATTGGCTAGCTATGACTTAAAATACGCCTTGCCACCTTACTGCCTTCTTCGTACCCGTTCGCAGCTTACGGAAACGCCCTCCAGCTCTTTCTCTCGGCTAATTCTATTAAGGTTTCGGCCCCTCCTGCCCTCGCTGCAGTTGCGGGTCGTGGTCCTAGCAAGACTTCTATTCCACCCCAAGCGGTCGTTACAGACGCTTGGCTGCAGAAGTTCAACTTCATAGATTTCCGGTCTTGGTGATAGCTACATTTTGCCTTGTATTCCAAGATCAAGCAAACTTACGCTCGTTGACTCAACAATTGTCACGTTATATTGCAACCACTACTGTTGCTTGTATAGTGTTATTAATCAGCACTCACATTCTTCAACGTCTACTGCAATAAGCTCAGCATGAAGGGATTGTTTCTTTGTGCAGCAATGTTGGTTCTTTATAACAATAAAAATCATGTCAAACTGCAGTCATTTATGGAGCCCAGTCATTCCCTTGTCTATATGTATGCGGAGGGAATGATGGGTGTTCAAATAAGGGATCTGGGGTTTTAATCCACAGGATTATCAGAAGTAAAGGTCACAAAACCTAAGCCTGCACACATTTCGTGATAATTGCTTTGATAAGTGGTCTATATCTCCCTCAGCCCTCATCAGAACTCTCCCAGCATTTACCAGGAATGAGACTAAGTGCTGTAACAATGATCTGTTTTATAGTTGGTCAATTTATAATCATCATCATTATGTGCCATGCCGATAAGCGTGGGCGGTCATATTCCGCCATCTTACACGATCACAAGAGTCGTGGATCAGCTCCGTGTTCGTGTCTCGACCATGCCATGTGGTCAGATCATCCAGATATTGACTTCTCTACCCTACCCTTGTTATTTTCCCGTCAATTGTGCCAGATGTCACCAAGTTCTCTTGTTTATGTCTTTTCATAAAGTGCGAAAAATATTTTTGCTGTCTACGGGGAAGGGGAGGCAAACTCTGGCAAGCACACATATAAAAAGTCAACTCACATTTGGATGTACGTGGACAGTGAACTGAATCTTTGCGGAGATCTGTTGTCCGCGGAGTAGTCACTTTCGTCTTCGTTCTGGGACATGCGGGAGTTGAGGCAATTTAATAAGCAAATAAACTTGCTGGTTCTGCATCCCCTGCAGCCCAAGGATCGTGTTGATGTTATTATTGCCCTTAGAGAAATGTCGAGAGCGAAGGACAGAGAGATGTCGAGACTGTAGGACTTTGACGTCAATGGACCCACATCGTTGTCCAGAAGGAGAGACTCGGAAGTAGCAATTGGTAAGGCCAGGCACGAGACGCACATCGGGAGAACGATGGAACTCGTCAACCAACAAAACTGGCACTATTAGCCGTCGGACGCTGATGCATATTAGTGGGGGAAGGATCTGAACACGTATGGACGTGACGTGTCCGGAGTGCGACGATGATACCCAAGAAAACAAGATTAGGATGTATTACACTGTCTTAAGGGCTTGCTTAATCTATTCATTCACACACAGTGACCACTCTCATCCACCACTATCAAATCACAATGAGCATCACAAGTTAGGTAGGATCAATACTTGCCCATTGTCTAAATCCAAGGCTATTCCTCTAGGTCTCTCTACGGCACTGACCACGGTTTTTCTTTCTGTCTTGTGTAATGAAATCTTCTCCAGACGGTGCCACGAATAGACTGCACCGTCCAGCCCTGGCGTTGACTGGCCCATGTTTGTGAAGTACAGCTGTCTGGATATCCAGTCTAGGGCAAGACCTAAGGAAGTTTCACAATAAACACACAATGTACTCATACATTAACGCTCCCATCTATCTTATCATCATCATTATCACCATCATGTGCCAATCCAAAAAGCCTGCGAGGTCATGTTTTGCCATCTTATACGATCACCATTGCCGTGGATCAGCTCCGTGTTCTTGTCAGGACCATGCCTTGTGAGCAAGCTATCCAGGTATTTACCTTACCCTTCTTCTTTTCCTATCAATCTTGCTAGTTGTCAACAAGTTTTCTAGTTTATTTCTTCTGACAACGTGTCAATAAAATTGTGACTCCATCCATCCATCGTGTGCTATGCCGGTAAGCGTGGGCTGTCATTATTTGCCATTTCACTCGATCACCAGAGTCGTGGATTAGCTCAGTGTTCTTGATAAGGCCATGCCACGTAGTCAAGCCATCCAGGTATTTACTTCTCTGTCTTCCCCTTGTTCTCCTCCCCTCGACCTTGCCAGTTGTCATCAAGTTTAAAATTGTGACTTTCTACGTCTAATTTCTTTAATCAGTTTAAGGTTTTCATTTGCTTCTTGTAGGACTTACTCATAACTCTCTTATAATTGCTACATAAAACCTTTTCATAGTTCTGTCCATTCCATTTTTCTATTAACCCTACCCCGTTCAATCCCAGATGAGAAGTTAGGGCCCATCCTAGCCTCAAATTAATAATCCTATTCCATGATAGTTTATGAATCAGCTTTCTTCGATATTCAGCTCTTGCAGGACGTTTGTTACCCACCTCTCCTTTAACCTTTCTGTTTTCTCGATTATACAGAACATTCTAAGAGTTCTTCCTTCACACCGGACCACGAACTCTGTGATTGTATTCGGCAATGTTTGTGAAATGTTACATGCTTCGTATACACGATCGTCCAAATAACAGACGCAGGTCACCACATGTTACTGGCAGTATGTTGTATGTGTGTGCGTGTGTCAGTGAATGCCATCGTTGTTTTTCATGTTCACAGAAAGTGTGTGCTCTCCAATGTGTATGGTTACTGGCGTCGTGAACTGTTCTAATGAGCCGACATTATTTGGGAAAACTAGGCCATCGACGAACCTGTGGCATGGTGAATGCAATTATATCTCTACAGTAATTAATTATCACCATATAACAAAATCCAACACCCAACATTGGGTCAACGGCTGCGGGCGGATGAGCACATTTGGGAAGGTACGAGCCATTACCCTAGTGCGAGGAAATGCAACCTAAAGGTTACACGGCAGACCAGACCCTAAGCCTTGGGCGGCAACTGGTCTAGGATAGAAGCTCCGACAGGCCGCAAGTTAAAGCATGGCTTTGCTGATCCGGCAGCTTCTGCAGCTTGTACAGTTCCAAATGTATTGGTGCTACCTTTCTTCTGGAGTAAACTAGGCAGGTCGAAAAAAGGATCATGCTGAATGAGCAACACATGCTCTTTAAATTCAGCCCAGGCTTTGTGTTATGGAGAGGCATAAATCCAATTTGCAACTCTCGTCTGTCAAGACATCCAGGTGCCAGTCATCCTCTAGTGGGAGCTCCGGTAGTCCAGTGACTTGCCTGCCACCCGGAGGTCATGTGTTCGAGTCCCCATCGAGACCAGGATACTTTAAAAATTACCTGGGATCCCATGATGACCTAGTTTAACATGAGTAACAGGAAATCTGTTGGAAAGTGAAGGCGGCGGGTGTGATAGCGATCAAATTACCCATCGAGTTTCGGCTGGTCTAGAGGAATATATGGCGCTCGCCGCGCCACACACACACACACGCACACACACACTCACACACACACACGCACGCACACACACACACACGCACATTGGTTGAGAACCACTGCTCTAGTAGATGTGTCAATAGTGCCAAGGATGGTACAATCATAGCGTACGGGGTAGGGCACTCATAGTTTAAAGGATGGTGCACTCACATGGTAATGTTGGTGCACTCATGGGGTAATGTTGTTGCATCATAGTGTCACGTTGGTGTACTCATGGTGAAATGTTGTTGCACTCAGTGTAATGTTGGTTCACTCATAGTGTCATGTTGTTGCACTCATAACGTCATGTTGGTGCACTCACAATGTAATATTGTTGCACTTATAATTTAATGTTGGTGCAATGGTAGTGTAATGTCGGTGCACTCATTGTTCCAACATTATCAGTATAGCGCAATCATAGCATAATAGAAAGCGTACTCACAATTTAATGGGAAATGCACTCATAAAGTAATGTTTGTGCACTCATTGTGTCATGTTTGTGCACTCATTGTGTCAAGGTAGGGCGATGAGTGTAATAATGGTGCACTCATAGTGTAATGTTGGTGCCCTCATAGTGTAATGTTGGTGCAATCAGTGTAATGTTGGTACATTTAGAAATGTTGGTGCACTCAGAATAATGTTGGTGACTTAAGTGTTATGTCGGTGCGATCACTGTAATGTTTGTACACTTTGTAATGTTGGTGCACTCACAGTGTAATGTTTGTACAGTCAGTGTAATCTTGGTACACTTTGTAATGTTGGTGCACTCAGTGTAATGTTGGTGACAAATACCTTCGAGAATAACAGATGCTGTGATGTCGGTTCCTAAATCAATCAATCAATCAGTGTAATGTTTGTGCAGTCAGTGTAATGTTGGTGCACTTTTAATGTTGGTTCACTCATAGTGTAATGTTTGTGCAATCAGTGCAATGTTGGTGCAATCAGTGTAACGTTGATGCACTTAGTGTAATGTTGGTGCAGTCAGTGTAATGTTGGTGCACTCATAGTGTAATGTTTGTGCAATCAGTGTAATGTTGGTGCACTCATAGTGTAATGTTTGTGCAATCAGTGTAATGTTGGTGCACTCATAGTGTAATGTTTGTGCAATGACTGTAATGTTGGTGCACTCATAGTGTAATGTTTGTGCAATCAGTGTAATGTTGGTGCACTCATAGTGTAATGTTTGTGCAATCAGTGTAATGTTGGTGCACTGATAGTGTAATGTTTGTACAATCAGTGTAATGTTGGTGCACTCATAGTGTAATGTTTGTGCAATCAGTGTAATGTTGGTGCACTCATAATGTAATGTTTGTGCAAACAGTGTAATGTTGATGCACTCATAGTGTAATGTTTGTGCAATCAGCGTTATGTTTGTGCACTCATAGTGTAATGTTTGTGCAATCAGTGTAATGTTGGTGCACTCAAATTGTAATGTTTGCGCAATCAGTGTAATTTCGGTGCACTCATTGTGTAATGTGTGTGCAATCAGTGTAATGTTGGTGCACTCATAGTAATATTGGTGCACTAAGTGTTGTTTTCGTGCACTTACGGTGTAATGATGGTGTAATCATTGTATAATGTTGGTGAACACATAACGTAATGTTCGTGCACTCATGTTGTTTGTCCATCAAAAATGCTGATGACCATTCATTTCATCCAGTGGTGTTGAAAGTATGGAGCTGTGAGTTCTAAGGTGTCTGATAAGGCCTACTTTGGCTCGAAATGTTCTTTGACAATATGGGTAAAGAATGCTTGACGTTCCAGGAGGAGGATCTCCTGCTGTGGTTTTTCTGTCCAGCCTTTTCTTCAAAGCTCTTGCAGTCCTAGTTGCTTCACAAGTGACTGCACTCTTACGTAATGATGTACGCGACGAATTTCGGTCTTAGGCAGCAGTCTCCCAGGTGTCATGATGAATTTCAAAAGCTTTCAGTGAGATTTTCAGTGTCTTTAAAGGGTTTCCTCTGGCCGCCTTGGGAGCGTTAACCACAACGGAGCTCGCTGTAAAATATTCGTTTAGGGAACCTGTGATCTGGCATGCGATTTAAGTGACCAGCCCAGAGAATCTGATTCTTCATTAGTAAAGTGTGGATACTGGGCATGGGTGCTCTTTCTAGGACTTCAGTGTCTGGGATCTTGTCTTGCCATTTAATCTTCAATAGCTTCCTAAGGCAGACTGTGTGGAAGTGGTTTAATTTCCTAACGTGTCGCTGAATAACAGTCCAGGTTTCACAAGCATATAGCAGTGTGGATAATACAAATGTTTTGCAGACTTTCAGCTTTGTTTGCAGGCTATCTGTCCCATACATTCTTGTACAGTCTGCCAAAAACAGCGCTGGCCTTGGAGATTCTTGCATTTACTTCGTCATCAATTGTGGCAGCTTGTGACACAGTGCTGCCAAGATAGGTGAATTTGTCCACAACACTTTTCCACTTGTCCATTCACTTCGATATTCGGCGCGGTGTGATTATTTCCTGGAGCTGGCGGTACATAACTACAGTCTTCTCCAAGTTAATATTGAACCCAAAGTTGGCACAGGCAAATGAGAAAGCTGAAACATTGTGTTGCATGTCTGCCTATGAGTTGGAGTATAGAGCGCAATCATCAGCAAACAGGAGCTCTCTGACGGTGTCGCTGTTAGTTTTGGTATTAGCTTTCAGAATTCTGAGACTGAACAAATTTCCATCATTGCGGTAGTTGATGTATATTCCAATTTTGTTGTTCTCGAAGGCATTTGTCACCATAGCTGAAAACATGAGGCTGAACAGTGTTGGTGCCAGGACACATCCCTTGCTTCACTCTATTGGTGACAGGAAAGGGCTCGGACAGTTCACTATTTGCTTGTACTCTTGCCTGCATACGAACATGAAATAGCCGCACTATTTGGACAAACTTTCATGGACAGCTATATTTCGCCATAATCTTCCACAGTCCTTCTCTGCTGACTGTATCAAAAGTCTTTGTAAGGTCAATGAAGGTGGAGAACATTTCGGAGTTCTGTTCCTGACATTTCTCTTGCAACTGCCTTGCAGCGAAAATCATGTCAACAGTTCCTTATTCTTTTCTGAAGCCTCTCAAGAAGAAGACCTTGAACGAGATGGGCCGTGAGGCGATTGAGAAGAATTCTGGCTAGTATCTTCCTTGCAAATGAGAGCAAGGAGATGCCTCGGTGGTTGTCACAGGATTGGCGGTTTCCTTTACGTTTGTAAAGGTGGACTATTGACGTGTCCTTGAAATCTTGTGGCATGGTCTCGTTCACCCATATGTTTGTAAAGTCTTGGTGAAGCTGCTCTATTAGGACCGGCCCACCTGCCTTGTATATCACTGTTGGGATGGAGTCAGGACCAGCCGCCTTTCCACTGGAAAGCTACATGGATGGCTCAGTCGGAAGATACGATCAGACATGTGTGCATTTTGGAGAACATTAGGCGAGGAGAGGAGTGGGTCAGAGTGCCAGCGGGGCGGTCCGACTTGTACAGAGTTATAATGACATTGAGCCGGGAGTGCAGGAAGTGGCCAGCAGGGGCCACGGGAGTTGAAATCCAGCAACTAATTCAGGATAATGCTGGCACAAGTGATGTGATTATCTACACAGATGGTTCGGTGTCGAGAGGTAGGAGCAAAAGCAATGGCCGAATTTTGGTGCAGAAAAGCCTGGCTTATGATACTACAACATCTAGCTTAAGAATGGAGGTGGAGGCAGTCAGTGCAGCTTTCCGCTGGATGGAGAATACGATACACACACACATCGTGATTGTAACTGACTCAGAAAGCATGCTGAGTAGGGTGAGGACAGGCAAGCTTCGTGCTGAGTGGCTTGCTTCGCTTCGGAAGTCACGGGTGGCAAGCATCGTCTGGATCTTTTCTCCGGGGCATGCTGGTGTGCTGGGGAATGAACAGGCAGACAGATTGGCTGGCTCTGCAAAACTTGGTGGAGTATTGATGCATGATAAGGCAGATGTGTTGCGGCCTTGTGGGATCACGTTTACACCTCGGAGGAGCAAATGGATCATCATGGTCTGGCAAGAATGAGGCAGCGAGGAGTGACGAGAGGATCTGGCTGACGCTCGACGCTCAGAGGACAGGCGAGACGGACATATAATCATATTGCTACTGGTACTATTGGTGTTGGAACTCTTCGCTGGCTGCTGAGGATGGGGACGTGGCGCCTATGGGAATGCCCCGAATGCTGTGATGTCGGTTCCTGGATCAATCAATCAATCAATCAATCAATCAATCAATCAATCAATTCCACTATGGTTGGCAGGTCATCAAGTGTATCATTAGTGTGAACTTGAGAAAGGCAGTTGATGGTTTCATCATAGAAGACGGAAGCTGCATTTAAGATGTTACTGAAATGTTCTGCCTAGCGTTGAAGGATTTCTTTCTTATCGGTGACTAATGTTAGGTCATCTGCACTGAGGAGGGGAACTATGCCTGGTGATGTAGAATATACAGCTTTCAGTGAGTCATAACATGTTTAAATATTTGTCAGCAAAGCCTTGAATTTCATCAGTTTTGTTGCTCAGCCAGGAGTCCCGCATGTGCAGAAGTGTCTGCCCCACTACTCTCTGAATGTTATTGAAGGCATCTTTTTTTATGTTGACTTCGGGTCATTCAGATATGCATTGAGGAGAAGATGTTTCTCGGCCAGCAATTGGTTGATGTCTTCGGAATATTCATCAAACCAGTATTTATGCTTTCGGAGGAGGGGGTAGGGCTTTCCAATAATGCCACTCCAAGAGGTGGTGGCCGTGCCTACTCTGGCATTGAAATACCCAAGGAATATAAGTTTGTCTCCTTTGGAAACAGATGTTAATACGTTGTGCAGGTACTCAAAGAACTTGTTCTTGACGCCATCTTCATTGGTCATGGTTGGTGCGTAGACACTCACGATAGTTGCATGCTTCCTTCCATTCAGCAGGGGTAACTTAATGGTCATAAGCCTGCCGTTTATAGCCTTCGGAAATCCAGCCAGTTTGCCAACCAGGGCCGACCTAAAGACAAATCCCACAACGGACTGACGTCTTTCCTCGCTTTTCTTTCCACTCCGGAAGAATGTGTAGTGCCACCTACTTCACAGATGTGGCCTTCTTCTGCAAGTCGTGTATCGCTCAAGGCTGCAATGTCGATGTTGTACCTGCCCAGGTCTCTCCCAATCAGTGCTGTTCGTCTCTCTGGGACCCGACGCGTAGTCTCTATCAAGTAGGTTGCGTACATGCCAAGTTCCGATTGTCAAGGGAATATAGTTTGCTCTTTTAGCTTTACCTGTTTTTACTTTGTTTATATGTCGACTGCAGTATAGGGTACCCATCATCGCGGCTAGCTGGTTAGGTAATGATGCAGTAGACAATGTTTAGGGTACCTTTTCTAGCCCCTTCCTCATGCTATGGAGGTGAGCAGTGCTTTCCTATAGAGGGCTGCTCTGTCGCTCAGGGTTGATGCCGAATCCCACTGCTGCTCCGGTCAGTAGAAGACGACCATATGGCCTGAGCCGCCTGTATGCAGGTCTGCGACTACGGCTGCCAGCTTACCCACGCTGGCCGCTTCTCCGCTCGCCAATCGCCACAGGACTTGAAGGTGATATTTGAAGTAGGATGAAGAATGACTTGCGCGATGAATTGGATTAAAGTGAGGAAGAGTTGCGGAATTCGTCGACCTCACTCTCTCGCCTGAGTCCATCTGAGTCCAGTGGCAAGACATGTCAAGACGACTGGAGACGGACGAGTACAGGTACAGTGGATGACCAGGGCACTCTACGTGCCTTGTCGTGCTCATTACGTTCCACGACGCTTTGCAAGTAAACGCCGTCTTGCCCGTTGAATCAACAATGATTTCTTTCGCGCAGTCTGCCCAATCCTGTCTTCACATGCTGGGTAGGCATACCCTAGTTCACCGATTGGTTTGACACCAAATCGGCTACTCACGCCTGGTTTAGCCAGCCTGTCACTAGGAGCCACAAGCGTAAGTTGGATGTCAGGCTTGGACCAGTGGGGGATGGGTCCCGAAAAGAGCGTGAGTCATCCTTACTAAAGGTACTACCAATACCTGACAACCCGTACCCCCGGTGCATTCATAGTGTAATGGTGGTGCACTTAGTGTAATGTTGGTGCACTCATAGTGTAATGTTTGTGCAATCAGTTATATTGTAATGTTGGCGCACTGACCAGTGTAATGTTGGTGCACTCAAAATGTAATATTGGCGAACACGCCAGTGTAATGTTTGTGCGCTCACAGTTTGATGTGTGTGAATTCACAGTGTAATGTTGACGCACTGATCAGTGTAATGTTGGTGCGCTTAAAGTGTAATGTTGACGCACTCAACAGTGTAATGTTAGTGTACTCACCAGTGTAATGTTGGTTCACTCATAGTGTATTGGATATTGCACTCATTGTTTAACGGCGAGTGCATCCAAAATGTAATGACTAGTGCAACCATTATTTATTATATGTTCACTTAATGTGTAATGTCTGTTGGACTCATTGTAAAATGATCAATGCACTCAATGTGTAATTACCAATGCACTGATTGTATTGTGTAATGATTTGTGCACTAATTGTGTAATGACTGGCGCACTAATTGTATAATGGTTGGCGCACTCATTATAAAATGACTGGTGCATGTATTGTCTAATGACCGATGCACTCTTTGTGTAATCATTGGGCGCTTACATTGTCTGGTAGGCTGAATGTGTCGTTACGGAACTAACAGTTGATATAGACGGCACTCAAGGAACAAGAGTTCAGCCAGTGACTCCAGGAGTGGCACAAATAGAGACTACGTTTGAACGGGTTATCACA
Organism: Cepaea nemoralis; assembly: GCA_014155875.1. Lineage (NCBI taxonomy): Eukaryota > Metazoa > Mollusca > Gastropoda > Stylommatophora > Helicidae > Cepaea > Cepaea nemoralis. Next base: position 201,915 of record JACEFZ010001410.1, read on the forward strand.
GCAGAATAGGAGACATGAGGTCAGAATAGACCAACAGTGGCAACAATAGGAACAACTACCATCAGGTGACCATCACGCCTGGAAGAGCGTGCAGAGAATGGTGCCACTTGGTAAATACATGTGAGACATGCTGGGGTTGACAACATCGAATTTACACTGATGGATCAGTGTTGCGTGGCCACACATCAGGATGGAGTTGTTCGGGTTGACGTGAATTGTTCGTTATAATAAATCATACTCTAACAGGAGCTCGCTCAAACAAATGCAGATGTTTATTTTATTAAATAATAATTTGTGTTTTTATACATAAAACCAAACAATAGAAAGAATACCAGCAGAATGCCGTCCAACACGGTGTGGTTAGTAGCTGTAGTGTGTTTAGTAAACACATACACATTGTAATCGATGAGTCAGTGGGAGCCATACAAAAGCTGTGACTATACCAGCTGCTCACCGTGCCTCACTGATAGCAGACATCATCGCTGGCGTGTTTAAACAAAGACGACTGGACCCTTTGTTTCGCTTAACAAAGCCAGGAAAAAACTTCCCCACAACACCAATGACAATACAATACATTACAAAACTACATAAATTATCACCGTGCCCAACCCGTGTTGTTGTTGTCGCAGGCTAGAACATGTTTGCTATTTGATCTTGCGTCATTAGTGATTGTAGTTTAAAGCAAAGTGAACTAATCTCCGTCATAACATCACTAATTAGTCGGCTGCAGACCGACCACAAGAGCTGTGGCGTGCATTCATTACTGTCTCCTCAATAATAACAGATTAAAAATATAATCAAGCTGATTCAATATCACGAAAACGTATATTAACATATACACACATAACCAGCATTCACACACACACACACACATAACCAGCATTCACACACACACACACACACACACACACACACACACACACACACACACACACACACACACACACACACACATGCACACGCACACACATACACACATATATATATATATATATATATATATATATATACACACACACACACACACACACACACACACGAGGGCGAGTCAATAAGTAAGTCACACAGTTCTGTGGGATCACAGGTAAATGTAGTTAGTGTTTTCTACAGATATCATTAGGTGACATCAACATCGAACTTTATATTCCCGTTCTCAGGTGACGCTAGGTGTCTCGTGTGCATAAACAAAATGGCGACTGTACTTACGGAGTGTACAACCAATGAGCAACGTGCTGTTGTGAGGTTTTTTATTTTGTGTGGGAAAAAGGACTGCCTGCAAAGGACATTCATAAGGAAATGCTTCCTGTTTATGCTGACAAAAGTTTGTCCCGTAAAGCGGTGCATATTAGGGTAGAAAAATTGTCTCAAGGACGCTCTAAAATTGTTGATGAAATCCGATCTGGTCGTCCTGTTGAGATTGCAACAGAAGCATCCGTGCAGCGGGTGGAGGAGATGATTAGAGGTGACAGGCGAGTAACGATAGACTATGTAGCATCAGCAATAGGGTGCTCACATGGTTCAGCATACAGCATAATGCATGTGAATTGATCGATTGCAATTAAAAAAAAAGTGTGCTTAAGATGGGTACTCTGACAATTGAAGGAGGAACACAAAATGAACCGATTTGGTCTGTCCTTGCATCATCTCTGTCAATACGAAGATGAAGGAGAAGACATGCTGAACAGGATTGTTACTGAGGAAAAATCACGGGTGCATCACTACCAGCCCGAATCAAAGCGTGCTTCAATGCAATGGAAACATCCTTCTTCGCCTTGTGTCCAACAATTCAAGGTTACGCCATCAGCAGGGAAGGTTAAGCTGACAGTGTTCTGGGATTGTCAAGGAGTGCTTTTAACCAATTTCAAGAAGAAAGGTGACAATGTGAATTCTGAATCGTACTGTGAAGTTCTATTCGATGCTTCATGATGCAATTCGGAAGAAAACGTTCAGGACTGCTGACTAGAGGAGTGTTGCTTCTTCATGACAATGCCAGGCCACATACGACTCGATTAACTCAGGAGAAAATTAACCAAGTAAGGTGGGAAGTTCTGGAACATCCACCTTACCCCGACTTAGCCCCTAGTGATTTCCGCCTTTTTGGTCCACTGAAAACGCACCTTGGCGGGAGACATTTTGCGAATGACGCCGATGTTGAATCTGAAGTGAAAACAGTGGTTTAGAAAACAGAGCACGCAGTTCTATGCAGCCGGTTTGGGAGGACTGATAAAACGATGGGATAAGTGCATCAATGTTGGTAGAAATTATGTTGAGAAATAAAGGGACAATTTATGTATACAAATAAAATGGTTTCAAGTTGTTATCATATTTAGCTATTTTTCTACAGCCATGTGTGACTTACTTATTGACTTCTCCCCTCACTGCACATCATCATCTGTTCTTTCGTGTTCTAGATATGAGAAACTGCTGAATTGTTCAACGTGTTCATTTCATTCAGTGTAACACTGAACATTCGCTTGCTACTATCTTTACTGATTATCAATTCTTGCTTTCTTTATATGTATATCTAACCCATTCCCATTTCTTAGTTTTTGTAATTGATTTACTAACGAGAGAGCTTGTGTTATGTTTATGCCAACAAAACTGTGGTGCTTGCGTGTATCTTATGTTGGAATCAGAAGACAGTTGAACGACAGAATTGAAAAACAGTATGTGCAAGAAGATTTGGTCACCGAATGCAATGAGTTAATCACCACTTTGCTGTGAGACATAGACAAGTAAACAAGCGAAGAAAATATGTATAAGCCACATCAGTTTAGCTTCTATGCTGACAACACCGTGGACAGCCAAGATGGACGAGAGAGGAGTTTTACAAGAAACTGTGAACACATACACTCATCACAGAGACTTGTCTTTTATTTTTGGGCGAGAAAACAGGGGGGGGGGGGGGGGATATATAACTGCAAGTGAATGGGGTAGTTTAGAAAACGGGAAGATGTGAATTTAATAGCTTGGATATCAGAAATGCAGACAATTCAACAATCCAAATATTTATATAAATCTTTACAACAGTGACTGTTTGTTTAACTAAAGTGACTTAGTTGTCGTGTACTGTACGGTTGATGAAACTATATGCAAAGTTTATTATGTATGATTAGAAACACGCTAATTTGTGTCTAATCCCATTCCACATGTGTCACACGTTAGTTTATTATTTCAGTCAATATATTACATATTTTAATTACATTAATTGTGTCATGTGTGCCATGTATTTAATATTAAAACAAAAGTGAACTGTGCCATTTTTATCATTGATCATATTTCAGACTCACCATCAACTGTGCCACGAGTTTCATGTATTAGATCTTAAACTCACTATCAATTACACAACATGTGTCATAAATTAGATCTGAAACTCACCATCAACTACACAACGAGTTTCATGTATTAGATCTTAAATTCACCATCAACTACACAAGTTTCATAAATTAGATCTTAAATTCACAACCAATTACACAACGAGTTACATGTATTAGATCTTAAATTCACCACCAATTACACAACGAGTTGCATGTATTAGATCTTAGACGTACAATGAATTATACCACGAGTGTCATGTATTAGATTTTGAACTCATCATTAACTATGCCCTGAGTGCTTATTTATAAATACGAGGTATGTATTAGATCTGCCACTCACCATCAACTATACCGACAGTGCCTATGTATAAATACCAGCTATGTATTAGATCTAGAACTTACCATCAACTATGTATAAATACCAGCTATGTATTTGATCTAGAACTTACCATCAACTATGCCGACGCCACTGCTTCCATCGAGAAAGACCTCCTTCTCACCTGTCCCTGCTAAACTCGACTGGTATATCACTCGTTCTTCAGCATCACTCCAGTAGACAACCTAAAACAGCAAGAGACAGGCGAAAGGAAATCAATAGAATTATCTGGAATACTGCGGTTGATTAAACTTGCTACGGGTACAGATTTCAATATACTGCACGCACACCCTTTAGTAACCATTGTCATAGACATGGCAGATTCTTCAGTATGAAGTTTAGTCTATGCATGTAAATCAACAGCATCATATTGAAAGTAATGAACGTACGGTACTTTCTGTGTGGTTTTTCACAATTGCATTCAGACATACTTGTCCACCCACATGTTCTGATGGCCACATATACATTTTTTAATATGTTCCTTTCTCAGCTCTTCCCTCCAGCCCATCCTTTAATCAGGAACTGTCTCTTTATATGCCCAACGAAGGTTGCTGTAATAATTTGACCTTTAACTCATTCTGTAGCGTTGCTCTCAGTCCAAGAATTTGTAAGACTTCTCTGTGTTCTTATCCAGTCAAGCGATGCCGCCTATTCCTGGGAAACAGTTTTGCAGCGAGGTTCTGCTGTCACGTGAAGGTGAACCTCTTGTCATCTCGGTCTACCTGTATCCTTACAGTTGTTTAATGTGCCATAGATCTGTGGAGAGACATGCACTTGTATGTCAGTTGGCAGGGCACTTGATGATAATGACGAGTGGGTCATATTTAAGAAACAATATGAGCTGAAATCCACCACTGCGAAATCTAAAAGTTAATATAAAAATTATTATAACGTACAATCACCTCACAGATAACATTTTGCGAACTCATTGGGAGTCGCGAAACACAGGCGGGGAACCTTTGGTTTAATGAGTGCGATTGCCTTTAATGATCTCCAGTTATAGAAGGCACTTTGAAAAAGTAAGAAAATTGTGCATGATTTGATCATTAAAGTATAGAACAAACAACCGATGCAGCCTTGTGCAAACAATAAGCAAACGCTTATTTGCTCATTTTCACCACAGTTTTAATAGGAAAGTCGATATTTTTGTACATATAACATTCTACTAGCCACTCTCATTATTTTGTGAATGTGCAAGTTTGTTAACAATGTATTCAATCTTTTAATGATGGATTTTCGTTTGCAATGTTTTGCAATCATGGAGCTAAACAATCAGAAGGACAGAAAAGAGCTGACATGAAAATATTATGAAATTGAGGAAACTAGACAGCTGTGGCACAACATACAACAAAGAATATTAATTATTACCTTGGCTTGGTCACAATATGGGTCATGAGTGTACAAGAGAGTAGAAGACTGTTCTACACGCCGTGAGGCTTATCGGGTATATGGTGCAAGTCCCATAATGTGTGTCCCATCGGTACTCGCTGTGTGTGTTGTGGTCAGTACCAGGCTGAATTCTTTTACTTCTCATTAAATTTCAAGTGACCTATTTTAGACTGGGTCGACCTGGGAGCCCAGGTAGATGACAAATGAAATCCTCGTCTGGAAGGAGATTCAAACATACGACCACCGAGCCGGTATTCAAGCGTGCTGGCCACTGTGTTACCTCGGCTCCCATCATGAAGGTAGTTTACTAGAAATACGAGAAGAAATAGAGGACGTCCAAGAAAGGATTACATCTCACAAGTTTGCCAGAAACGGTACACAAGACAAGTTTATAAGAAACGGTCACATCAGACAAGCATATAACAATGGCTATATCACACAAGAATACAAGACACGGCCACGCCAGACAAGCATACAGGAAATGGCTACATCACACAAGTATCCAAGAACGTTGTGCCTCAGCCACATGCTGATCTGAAGATAGCTTGTGAGAACAGGAAAGGAATCAAACCAGACGCCTTCAACGGCAGTCTTCGGGCTGTCTAAGCTGATGACTACTCTAGACCTGGCGATGTAATTATCTATACCGATGGCTCTGTGTTAAGTGGCAAAAAAAAGTGCAGGGGATTCATAGCAAAAGAAAATGGCGGATGTCTAGTAAAGGAGATCTTAGCATATAACACCACAACCTCAAGTCTGAGAATGGAGGTGGAGGCGCTTACTGCAGCTTTCCGCTGGTTGGAGAGCAAACTGTACGCCTGTTGTGATTGTAACTGATTCACAAAGCATGCTAGCAAAGGTGTAGACTGGCATGCTTAGTGAAGAATTGCTTGTGTTGATTCAGTGGTCGCGGGTTGTGAGCATTTGTTGGATCTTTTCTCCAGGACACTCTGGAGTAGTTGGAAATGAACAAACAGGCAGACATATTAGCTAGTGCCGTGTCATTGAGGGGTGATTTGATGCAGGATAAGGCAGACATATTAGCTGGTGCCGTGTCATTGAGGGGTGATTTGATGCAGGATAAGGCAGACATATTAGCTGGTGCCGTGTCATTGAGGGGTGATGTGATGCAGGATAAGGCAGACATATTAGCTAGTGCCGTGTCATTGAGGGGTGATGTGATGCAGGATAAGGCAGACATATTAGCTAGTGCCGTGTCATTGAGGGGTGATTTGATGCAGGATAAGGCAGACATATTAGCTGGTGCCGTGTCATTGAGGGGTGATTTGATGCAGGATAAGGCAGACATATTAGCTGGTGCCGTGTCATTGAGGGGTGATGTGATGCAGGATAAGGCAGACATATTAGCTAGTGCCGTGTCATTGAGGGGTGATGTGATGCAGGATAAGGCAGACATATTAGCTAGTGCCGTGTCATTGAGGGGTGATGTGATGCAGGATAAGGCAGACATATTAGCTAGTGCCGTGTCATTGAGGGGTGATGTGATGCAGGATAAGGCAGACATATTAGCTAGTGCCGTGTCATTGAGGGGTGATTTGATGCAGGATAAGGCAGACATATTAGCTGGTGCCGTGTCATTGAGGGGTGATGTGATGCAGGATAAGGCAGACATATTAGCTAGTGCCGTGTCATTGAGGGGTGATGTGATGCAGGATAAGGCAGACATATTAGCTGGTGCCGTGTCATTGAGGGGTGATTTGATGCAGGATAAGGCAGACATATTAGCAGTGCCGTGTCATTGAGGGGTGATTTGATGCAGGATAAGGCAGACATATTAGCTGGTGCCGTGTCATTGAGGGGTGATTTGATGCAGGATAAGGCAGATGTAGTGAAGGACCTCTGGGGGAATGTGAATAATGCAGAACAGATAGACTATCATAGTCTACAGAGAATACAGCAGCAGGGGGTGCTCAGAGGATATGGTAGGCAGTCGTCACTCAGAGGTAAAGCAAGACAGACATATAATCAGATTGCAACGGGCACCATTAGTATTCGAACTCTTCGCTGGCTGTTGAAGATGAGGACTGAGCGCTTGTGTGAATGCCCCGAGTGCAGTGATGTCTGTTCTTAGCTCAATCCAACTCAAATAAATGAAGATGAAACATCCTTACCTGTTTGATGGGGTCATAGGTCACAGCATTTGGTTGTTTACTACGACCTGCTAGGGTCAAATATGGCGACTGGGCGCCCCTTAGAGAAATAAATCCAACTTCGCCTGACTCTTTGAGGGTGAAGAACAGCAGTTCGCTGGGAGCTGGATGGTAATAAAGTACAGTTGTTACATCGTAACAAGTCATTTGTTACATCATAATAAGTCATCAAATAAAAACAATATTTTCCCGTAGTGAATTTGAATAACGAAGACACAAACAATAAACAGATTGTACGATTTATTGCCTGGGTAATTTCGCTGCATCTCATCAGGTATATACTCCAGAAATAACAAAACATAAACTAAAGTAATTAGATAAATTCTTCAAGCTGAAATATACACATACTCACACAGTAATTTCAATTGTCTACCACGGTAATTTTAAACTGACTATCATGTCTTTATGTTTGCACAAAACTGGTCTATGCAGATTAATCATGATGGATGATGGACGGCACATTTTGGAAACCGGTCACGTGATTGATAGAGACAATGCGTTTCGTGTGCTGTTAAACACACCACAAAATAGTCGCTTGTTAAAGGTCGCAGATCAAAAGGGAAATGGAGAGCCACTAAGCTAGCGTACCTCAAACATATTAGATAAGTATTCAACAGATCATCAAAGGAATGGAGAGTCATTAAGCAACCGCGCATCTAACACATTAGATAAGTATTCAACAGATCAATAGGGGAATGGAGAGCCACTAAGCTACCGCGCCTCTAACACATTAGATAAGTATTCAACGGTTCAATAGGGGAATGGAGAGTCACGAATACAACTGTGTTTAGTTGGCCATACGTCGAAGTACTTGTTCCTACAGTGAGGAGCTGTCGGCATTTGGAGGCAGCAAAGTCGAATCCCGTTAGGGTCACTATTGCTTTCAATGTCTCTTTTTTTCTAAAATGTTCTCTGATTTGAATTTCTTTTCTCTGCTTCTAAGTATGCCGATGAATACATTGTGGAATGCATTTCATAGGCTGCTACATACAGAACAATTCATCACGTGATTCATCACGTTTAGAAAATATATAAATAGTTAGTTTGGTGAAGGAGAAAATCAGGATGGAAATGGTGTTCCATAAATGTAATGTGCAGGTAAGAATTTGGCATCAAAAATAAAACTGTAGTGTTTTCTAAACACAGCTATTGCGCTCTAGCTCTCTCTACAAAGATAATTGAAAGTGAAATAGGAGCATTTGAAATTAAAATGAATAACACACATCTTGGGCTATATATACCATTTATGTATTCTATGTTATAAGTCAATTTCACTGAATGTCAGTGAAAGCGTTGAAATGTTCCGTTGACACTTCTGCAGTATGACAGTCAATCTTGGAATATGTGGGAGTAAATTAGGAAGAGCTTCGAGGTAACGAAGATATGGTTTCTGAGACAAATGTTATGAATATCATGGACTGTCATAAAATTAACAACGAACGCCTGGAAAACGCTAATGAAAGTCAAACATTATACGCAACAATAAGAAAGAAACAACCAGTATTCTTTAATCATGTGAAACATTGTAACAACTGGGGAGTTAAGAGGTAGTAGAGGTAGACAGAGAGAAATGATGCTGGATGGTCTCAGACTGCAGAATCCATGAATATCATCACTAGAACTGATTGAGAACATCACAAGCCGAGAATTGCCGAGAGACATGAACACCTATATGCATCTGGGAAGGCCCGGGAGAAAAATTATAAAGTTCCTAGTAATTGTAAAATAGTAATATAATTATAATACATGGTGGCCGCACAATTATACATGTCTGAAAATAACATCAATGTAACAAATAATATCTGATAACTATTGTTGTGAACAGCTAGCACTGTCACGCGATTATATCCAGGGATATTTGTGAAGAATGTTTGTCAATCAGGATAGTCTACACATACTGTACTGATAAACTGATAACTGCCTTTATCCCTGGAACATTGCCAAGCCTCCATGGTAGCTTCTTGTTATGTCAGGTTATTAAATCCCAAGACTGGAATGTTGTATTGTAACATTCACACTGCGCTAAAAATCTAAATATATGATCTTAGACTTGTAAAAAACATATACTGGAAACAAGCTGCCATAAAAATTGATAAAGAAGTACAAGTATCAGCCTATTAATAGAGGTGTGAGACAGAGATGTGTAATGTCTCCAGATCTTTTCCCCTGAACAGTGAAAATATTTTCAGAAATTTAGAAGATATGAAAGGAATCAACATTGGGGACGATGCATCAATAACATTAGATATGCATATGATACAGTCTTGATTGCAGACAATGAACAGGACCTACAACATTTAGTAGGTGCGGCTGTTGCACACAATGAACTAGGGTTAAAATTAAATTGTAAGAAGACACAGATAATGATCGTCACTGGGAAGAAGGAAATACCACAATGTAATTTACTAGTAAATGGGCATATTCTTAAACAAGTGAATCGGTACAGTTATCTCGGAACAGTCATAACATCTGATGGGAGATGCCTTGAAGAAATTAGAACAAGAATTGCCATTTCGAAGGTAGCCTTTTGCAGGATGAAAAACATACTGACCAATAAAAAGATATAATTTAAAACGAGGAAAAGAGTGTTGAAGTGCTACATAGAACCTGTACTTTTTTATGGATGTGAAGCGTGGACAATGAGCAGACAAGCTGAAAATCATCTGATGGCTGTGGAAATATGGTTTCTGGTGAAAATAACTTGAACAGGCAGAAAAACTAATGAACAAGTCCTTCAAGAAACAAATGAAAATCGTAAACTGATTAGAGACATTAGACGTAGACAATCAATATTTTTTGGGCTTGTTATGAGAAGAAATGAATTGGAGAACTTAGTGACAACCGGCAAGATCGAAGGGAGGAGAACAAAGGGAAGACCAAGAATTAAATACCTGCATGGCTTGGCCACGTGACATGGTCGAGACAGAAACACGGAGCTGATCCACGACTCTGGTGATCGAGTGAGATGGCAAAACATGATCGCCCACGCTTACCGGCATGGCACATGCTGGATGGATGGATGACTGCTAATAAACTAATTATTGTGAGATTAGGGTGGTGGTTTCTCCCAACTTCCATGTCCACGTAAGGGATATATATACATGCTAACAATATTATGCCGGTCACCCTGGCCCAGGTGTCGTTAAACGACTTTCTTCGTAATCCCGTTTATCTACGTGGGGTAATGCAGCTCTCGAGAATTGATAGCGTTTCTGGCCGCGTTGGTAACTTACGGGATAAGTGAGCTCAGAAAGCAATGGCAAACTATTGAGCTTAATCTTGCCAAGAAATCAACAACAGCGGTAAAATGCTGGTGTTGGCAGCGATGTCCTGTATAGAATATGCGGGGGTAATCAATATTATATTGTGTGTAACAATGAGAGGGGTCAAATAGTCTACTTTTACGATGCATAAATTCCGAAGATCTTATAATATCTTGCGCTGGGTTCTTAGAAGATCTTATCTTGCGATGGGAGCATAGAAGATCTTATCTTGCCCGGGTGCGTAGATGGCTACAACCTATTCCCCCCCCCCCCCTTTTTTTTACACACTTATTTGTGAAGAAAAGGTAATCCACTATCCATACATCAGCATGAAGGTGGGGGAGGGGGAAGGGTGAGGCAGGGAGAGTTTTTGAATTTCTTACTTTCATAGTTTCTAACCAATGCAATTATGGTCCCAGAATTATATTATTATGGATGTTTTTAATACAGCTGAAACAATTATTTTCCAAGCAGTGTGCTGACTCCCGTAACCTGTACAGATACAAGACACATATGGTTACCTTCACAACTCTTGGCATTAAAACTCAGAGCCAGGCCTCCAAAGGAAGGGCAGGCACATTTGTAGCTGATACCTCTGGTTGGCAGGCAGAGGTGGGTGCATCCGCCTTTCTCTGGTTGACCACAAGGGTGGAAACCTGGACAAATGTTCTATATATCACAAACAGGTTGCGCTGAATTTGTTCATTTGCTGCATCGATTTCAAATATAGTAATGGTTACATAAGATATAAGAATAAATCAAGAATAACTAGTTCCTTGGAATCCTTGACAGTAAGTTGACAAGCCTAGGTCCACACATAAGATAGAGAATCTGTGAAATAAATCAGGTATAACTAGTTCCTTGCAATCCTTGACAGTAAGTCGCCAAGCCTGGTTCACACATAATTTTGGCACCTTATAATTCGTGAGCGCACTGTTAGGTAGAAGATAACATATTAACATAAATACAACCCCGCGACGCTTGACAACAGAAGTGGAAAATGATGATGATGATGACTGGGTGGTTGGTAGGTTGGTCGGTTGTGAATCCACTTCAACTTACAACGCTAGCACAGTTCATGGTATATAAAGACAGGGAGTTACCACGCAATAACAGTTCATGTTATAACAACACGTGTGATAGTTACGGAGCTGCCACAGTTCATATTATAACATACGTGTGATAGTTACGAAGCTGCCACAGTTCAGATTATAAAACACTTGTGATAGATACGAAGCTGCCACAGTTCATGTTATAAAACACTGGTGATAGTTACGAAGCTGCCACAGTTCATGTTATAAAACATGTGTGATAGATACGAAGCTGCCACAGTTCATGTTATAAAATACGTGTGATAGTTACGAAGCTGCCACAGTTCATATTATAAAACACTTGTGATAGATACGAAGCTGCCACAGTTCATGTTATAAAACACTTGTGATAGATACGAAGCTGCCACAGTTCATGTTATAAAACACTTGTGATAGATACGAAGCTGCCACAGTTCATATTATAAAACACTTGTGCTAGTTACGAAGCTGCCACAGTTCATGTTATAAAACACGTGTGATAGTTACGAAGCTGCCACAGTTCATATTATAAAACACTTGTGATAGATACGAAGCTGCCACAGTTCATGTTATAAAACACGTGTGATAGTTACGAAGCTGCCACAGTTCATATTATAAAACACTTGTGATAGATACGAAGCTGCCACAGTTCATGTTATAAAACACTTGTGATAGATACGAAGCTGCCACAGTTCATGTTATAAAATACGTGTGATAGTTACGAAGCTGCCACAGTTCAGATTATAAAACACTTGTGATAGATACGAAGCTGCCACAGTTCATGTTATAAAACACTGGTGATAGTTACGAAGCTGCCACAGTTCATGTTATAAAACATGTGTGATAGATACGAAGCTGCCACAGTTCATGTTATAAAATACGTGTGATAGTTACGAAGCTGCCACAGTTCATATTATAAAACACTTGTGATAGATACGAAGCTGCCACAGTTCATGTTATAAAACACTTGTGATAGATACGAAGCTGCCACAGTTCATGTTATAAAACACTTGTGATAGATACGAAGCTGCCACAGTTCATATTATAAAACACTTGTGATAGTTACGAAGCTGCCACAGTTCATGTTATAAAACACGTGTGATAGTTACGAAGCTGCCACAGTTCATATTATAAAACATTTGTGATAGATACGAAGCTGCCACAGTTCATGTTATAAAACACGTGTGATAGTTACGAAGCTGCCACAGTTCATATTATAAAACACTTGTGATAGATACGAAGCTGCCACAGTTCATTTATAAAACACTGTGATAGTTACGAAGCTGCCACAGTTCATATTATAAAACACTTGTGATAGTTACGAAGCTGCCACAGTTCATGTTATAAAACACGTGTGATAGTTTCGAACTGCCACAGTTCATATTATAAAACACTTGTGATAGTTACGAAGCTGCCACAGTTCATGTTATAAAACACTGTGATAGTTACGAAGCTGCCACAGTTCATATTATAAGACACTTGTGATAGTTACGAAGCTGCCACAGTTCATTTATAAAACACTTGTGATAGATACGAAGCTGCCACAGTTCATGTTATAAAACACTTGTGATAGTTACGAAGCTGCCACAGTTCATATTATAAAACACTTGTGATAGTACGAAGCTGCCACAGTTCATGTTATAAAACACGTGTGATAGTTACGAAGCTGCCACAGTTCATATTATAAAACACTTGTGATAGTTACGAAGCTGCCACAGTTCATGTTATAAAACACTTGTGATAGTTACGAAGCTGCCACAGTTCATGTTATAAAACACTTGTGATAGTTACGAAGCTGCCACAGTTCATGTTATAAAACACTTGTGATAGTTACGAAGCTGCCACAGTTCATGTTATAAAACACTAGTGATAGATACGAAGCTGCCACAGTTCATGTTATAAAATACGTGTGATAGTTACGAAGCTGCCACAGTTCATGTTATAAAACACTTGTGATAGTTACGAAGCTGCCACAGTTCATGTTATAAAACACTTGTGATAGTTACGAAGCTGCCACAGTTCATGTTATAAAACACTTGTGATAGATACGAAGCTGCCACAGTTCATGTTATAAAACACGTGTGATAGTTACGAAGCTGCCACAGTTCATATTATAAAACACTTAGTGATAGTTACGGAGCTGCCACAGTTCATGTTATAAAACACTTGTGATAGTTACGAAGCTGCCACAGTTCAGATTATAAAACACTTGTGATAGTTACGAAGCTGCCACAGTTCATGTTATAAAACACTAGTGATAGATACGAAGCTGCCACAGTTTATGTTATAAAACATGTGTGATAGTTACGAAGCTGCCACAGTTCATGTTATAAAACACGTGTGATAGTTACGAAGCTGCCACAGTTCATATTATAAAACACTTGTGATAGATACGAAGCTGCCACAGTTCATGTTATAAAACACTTGTGATAGTTACGAAGCTGCCACAGTTCATGTTATACAAACACTTGTGATAGTTTACGAAGCTGCCACAGTTCATGTTTATAAAACACTTGTGATAGTTACGAAGCTGCCACAGTTCATATTATAAAACACGTGTGATAGTTACGAAGCTGCCACAGTTCATATTATAAAACACTTGTGATAGTACGAAGCTGCCACAGTTCATGTTATAAAACACGAGTGATAGTTTCGAAGCTGCCACAGTTCATGTTATAAAACACATGTAATAGTTACTAAGCTGCCACAGTTTATGTGAAAATCAATACGCGTTAGTTACCACGCTAACAAAGTTCACGTTATATCAAGTGCACTAGTGACTATGCAATCACAGTTCATGATATTATTACAAGTGATTACCCTCCCACAGCTCATATTATAACAACACACGAGTTAATTATTACTCTCCCAAAGCTCATGTTATATCAACACAGGAGTTAGAGATTACCCTCCTACAGCTCATTTAATAACAACACACGAGGTAATGATTACTCTCCCACAGCTCATGTTATAACAACACAGGAGATAGAGATTACCCTCTCACAGCTCATGATATAACAACACAGGAGTTAGAGATTACCCTCTCACTGATCTTGTTATAACAACACAGGAATTAGAGTTTACCTTCTCACTAATCTTGTTATAACAACACAGGAGTTAGAGATTACTCTCTCACAGCTCATGTTATAACAACACAGGAGTTAGAGATTACCCTCTCACTGATCTTGTTATAACAAGACACGAGTTAGTGATTACCCTCTCACAGCTCATGTTTTAACAACACAGGAGGTAGAGATTACCCTCTCACTGATCTTGTTATAACAACACAGGAGTTAGTGATTACCCTCTCACAGCTCATGTTATAACAACACAGGAGTTAGTGATTACCCTCTCACAGCTCATGTTATAACAACACAGGAGTTAGAGATTATCCTCTCACTGATCGTGTTATAACAACACAGGAGTTAGAGATTACCCTCTCACTGATCTTGTTATAACAACACAGGAGTTAGAGATTACCCTCTCACATCTCATGTTATAACAACACAGGACTTAGAGATTACCCTCTCACAGCTCATGTTATAACAACACAGGAGTTAGAGATTACCCCCTCGCAGCTCAGTATATAACAACACAGGAGTTAGTGATTACCCTCTCACAGCTCATGTTATAACAAGACACGAGTTAGTGACTACCCTCTCACAGCTCATGTTATAACAAGACACGAGTTAGTGATTACCCTCTCACAGCTCATGTTATAACAAGACACGAGTTAGTGATTACCCTCTCACAGCTCATGTTATAACAAGACACGAGTTAGTGATTACCCTCTCACAGCTCATGTTTTAACAACAATAATGTTCCATTGCGATTATCGATTGTGACCTGTGACATCAGTAAACACAACTACTGATATTTGATCATAGCAGTCGTTTTGTGTACTGCTGTTTGCAGGTCACAATCGGTAATCGCATCCCAGTTTTAGTTTAGAAGACAATTAACAATTGTTCATTATTTAGAAAGCTACCAGCATCAGCTCAAAGCTCAAAGCGATTACCACTTTCTGTTAATTGTAGTCAATGCACGGTTTAGCGACTGAAATGAAGGGTATTTTCTTGATCATGCAACTGTGGCCTATCAGTTATTAGAAACTAGCGTTTGTAATGTGTGAACCTATCAAGATGACCGTTTATAGTTCCCCCTGTGTGGTGTTGGTCATTATGTTGTCCACAGCCTTCTGTCTATGTACTGCCAATCATTTCTGGCATGTTCATCCATGACAGGAAATTCATTTTTCTAGGTCCTTCCAAGTCTTTCCTTCTTTCCAACTTTCTGGTTGTCGCGAAGAACTTTAGTGCTTTCCTTCTTAGGACGTTCTCAAAGTATTTAGATTGCCCTCTTCAGATGCCAGTAACAAGTCCCCAAGACTACACAACATCAAACTACCAATATTCCTCTTGACAGACTGTGATTTTACAGAAATGATTGATTCGTGTACATTTTTAAGGCTAAGCAGATGTTTACTAGTTCACATTTTATACTGTGTCCCATTTTGCTTCGCTCTATTTCGTAATTGCTGAACGTCTCTCCATGCATAACATGAAGACTTACTTCCAGGCTGCATGGACGTAGCTGTTGACACCAGGCTGTACAGTTCAGTACTCTTAGAAATAAGCATTTCATCCTTCCAGAACGTTTCACGAGTCGCAACATAAGTAGACGAGATTTTTGTGTTGAACCTGTAACGACAGCAAAATCTTATATTCACACAAAGACCACTCTCGTATACTCGTACTGAAATAATGGAGAAAATATAACATTAGTGAGACAAAGACGCCATATATATGTTCACAAATACACATGCGCGCGCACACACAAGCATAAATAGTTGTAACACACACACACACACACACAATACATTCATCCATCCACACTCTTAGTCATCTATGCACACGATTCTGTATTTCTCCTAAACCTTATAACAGCATGTTGTATGCTACATTGTAGGGTGTTTTAAGGTAAGAAGCTCCGCTTCATTGCACCGAATTCATCCCACATGGCTCTGTCTCTTTCTGCAGAGCTCGTGTGCTAAAGACTGCAACAACTATCGCGGCATTTCCCTACTCAGCAGTACAGGCAAGATATTCGCTTGAGTAATTCTAAAAAGGCATTCTTGCTGAAAGAATCTACCCCGAATCACAGTGCGGATTTAGACCTAACAGGTCCACCATCGATATGATTTTCCCACTCAGGCAGCTCCAAGAGAAGTGCAGAGAACGTAGAAAGCCATTATATATTGCCTTCATCGACCTCACAAAGGTATTTGACCTCTTGAGCAGAAACGGCCTTTTTAAGATTCTTAAAAAGATAGGATGTCCACCCACCCTGCTAAGTCTCGTGAAATCATATCACGAAAACATGCAGGGGACCATTTTAATTGACGGCTCAACATCCCAGTCATTCAGCATCCGCAGTGGAGTAAAGCAGGGCTGCGTGCTTGCTCCTACACTCTTTGGTATCTTCTTCGACGTTCTCTTAAGGCAGGCATGTTGGACTGCCACTGAAGGCATATACCTCCATACACGATCTGATCAAACTGTGTAACCCTTCAAGACTCATGGCAAAGACCAAAATAAAATCAAAATGCATAAGAGAACTACTTTTTGCAGACGATGCAGCACTAACTACTCATGCAGCAGACGATCTACAACGGCTCATAGATCGTTTTGCAGCCGAATTCAAAGACTTTGGGCTCACCATCTGCCTAAATAAAACACAGGTGATGGAACAAGATGCTGGAGCGCCACCATCAATCAAAATTTCTAATTACGAACTGAAGGTTGTCCATGAGTTCGCATATTTTGAGTCGCCAATATCAGATAATCTTTCATTAGAGACAGAAATCAACGGACGCATTGGAAAGGCTAACTAAAAGAGTTTGGGAGAATAATAGACTAACAGAGCGTACAAAAGTTCAAGTATATAAAGCTTGTATGACTAGCACACTACTCTGTGGGTCTGAATCCTGGACCTTGTACTCACGACAGGAAAGAAAGTTGAATTCCTTCCATATGAGATGAGACGTATCCTAGGCATATTGTGGAAAGACCACATAACAAACAAACATGTGCTTGAAAGAGCGGATATTATCACAGTGCGCTCCCTCCTTAAGCAGAGACGGCTCCAGTGACTGGGCCACGTATCTCGAGTGGAGGATGAACATACTCGTATTCCCAAAGATCTCCTATATTGAGAGATGGCCACAGGGAAGAGGCCAACCGGAAGACCCCAAATGCGATATAAGGATGTGCGCAAACAAGATATGAAAACCCTTGGCATAGATCCAGACACGTGGGAAAGAGTTGCAACAGACAGATGTTCCTGGAGAAGAGATAAACGAAACGGACTGGTGCTCTTTGAGCGCAATCTGATCCAACAAACTGAGGATAGGCGGCACAGGCATAAAATGCAGTCACTTACTGCGGGACCTGCCTCGTCTTACAGATGCGGAAACTGCATCAGGGATTGTTGCTCTCGCATTGGACTATACAGTCACTAGCGATGCTGTCAGGTGCCTCCCCAGCGGCACAACTCTATAGTCCTTCAGGACTTCAGGCCTACTACTACTACTACTACTACTACTACTACTACTACTACTACTACTACTACTACTACTACTACTACTACTACTACTACTACTACTACTACTACTACTACTACTACTACTACTACTACTACGTGTGCTGAATGTCGATTGCTAATTTAATTTCGTAATTTAACTTTATGTTAATTAACTACAGTTTAGTTAACTACAGTTTACATGTCTGTGTGTGTACAAGGCGGCACGAGGGACACTGGACTGTCATAGCAGGCTTAATACTGCATGATGTGTAGTGTAAAAATACAATTTAAACTGTTCATTAGCACATCTTGGCTTGGACAATCTAGCGACGTTATTGATCGCTGAACTTTTAACCAACACCTGGAGTCCTGGTACTGCCATGAGGTTTCTGGAAATTCATGTTAAACATTTCAATGATTCGAAGTGAGCCACTCTAGCTCAAGTGCTTAAAGGTCTTGTTTAGAACTAATTTTCCTGGATATAAGTACAACCACAAGCAAACACATTCAACCTTTGAGAGATTGATTGATTGATTGATTGATTGATCTAGGAACCGACATCACAGCATTCGGGGCATTCCCATAAGCGCTCCGTCCCCATCCTCAGCAGCCAGCGAAGAGTTCCAACAGCAATAGTACCAGTAGCAATTTGCTTAAATGTCCTTTTCGCCTTTCCTCTGAGTGTCGAGCGTCGGCCAGATCCCCTCGTCACTCCTCGCTGCCTCATTCTTACCAGACCATGATAATCCATTTGCTCCTCCATTTGCTCCCACAAGGCCATAACCACGTCTGCCTTGTCATGCATCAATACTCCACCAAATTTTGCAGAGCTGAGAGACTGACCATTGATCTATAAGATTCACCTAATTGCCCTATTGGTTTCCAGTCCCCGTCAATGACGGAAATGCGTAACTCCCTTCACTCCTCGTGGTCATCAGCAGTTACAACTGTGCTTATGTATTCATACTGTCATATTGGTTAAATAAGCTGACGTCATCTCTAGATCTCACCATTTAAGGATGGGCGACTTGTTCCTTGGCCGGGTGATATTCCACAACTGACAGTGGCTAGGAGGGAAGCCTCGGTAGCGTTTAGTGGCCAGGAGGATAGCCTCGGTAGCGTTTAGTGGCCAGGAGGGAAGCCTCGGGAGCGTTTAGTGGCCAGGAGGGAAGCCTCGGTAGCGTTTAGTGGCCAGGAGGGAAGCCTCGGGAGCGTTTAGTGGCCAGGAGGGAAGCCTCGGGAGCGTTTAGTGGCCAGGAGGGAAGCCTCGGTAGCGTTAGTGGCCAGGAGGGAAGCCTCGGAGCGTTTAGTGGCCAGGAGGGAAGCATGTGTACACAGCTGAAGCAGTGACCAACACCAGGTGGTGTACGAAGACAGTTATGCAAGGCATGGTTCATGGAAGGTGCGATGAGGGCCGCCAAACACATGGTGGACAAAACACATTAGAGACACCATAGTCATTACTGACAGCAAGGGAACTAAACAAGGATAAAGAGTCTTCCCAGTTGGTTGTGATGAGAACAAGATGATGATACCACTTGTAATTTAAAAAAAAACCCACTAAGATGAGTTAAAATGACACGGGTTTGTATTACAACCATTACTTACCACACACTGACGATTGCGTTGTTTCCAATGACAACCAGCCCAAACACTGGGTTGCCCATGGAGGCCTCCACTAAATCTCTTTCCTTAGTGATGCCACTACCATCTACGTCACATGACATGATCGCCTGCTTCTTGGCGTCAACCCAGTACAGTCTTCTGTGAATGCACATCATTAACGAAATGGCTGACATGTTTAACGACTGTAACAAACACATCAGACGATAGTCTACAGATACGTTGATGTGGACTAGAGATACATATGTGGAGATCTTGAATGATATTAACGTTTGTCGTTTTATTTTCTAGAACAACTTTATAATTTTAACATGTCGGGTAATTCATTCATTCATTCATTCATTCATTCATTCATTCATTCATTCATTCATTCATTCATTCGTTCGTTCGTTCGTTCGTTCGTTCGTTCGTTCGTTCGTTCATTCATTCATTCATTCATTCATTCAGTAGCATGTCCTCTGCAGAACGTCTCTCCAATAACAATTATCCGAAAAACTTCTCGGTCATTAGCACAATGTCCCGCTTCCGATACATCCATCTCGAGATCATCTGCTACATCCTGCACCCATCTTCTCGTTGGCCTTCCTCTTTCTCTCTTCTGGGCTCATATTCCCTCCATAATTGTTCTCTCCAAACTTTCATGAAGTTTCAAGTTATCAAAATATTTCAATTTCCTTTGTTTTATCGACTTTAGTAGCGAACCTTCTTCAATATTCGGATCTTGTCGTGAGGATACAGTTGTTTTTGTATGTATTCAAGATATTCTTAGAGCCCGTCTATAACATTTAATCGTGTAATACTTGAACACAAAATCTCTGTAATATTTAGAAACTTCTTCGTCTTCGCCGTCGCCGTCTTTGTCGTCTTCCTCTCCTACTCCTCCTCCTCCTCCTCCTCCTCCTCCTCCTCCTCCTTCTTCTTCTTTTACAAATGCCTGATCCTGAGCAGACATGGGCGATCACGACACTCCAGCCCTCTCATATTTATGAAGTTCGTGTTGCTGAATCCGTTCATATTATTTGTTGCTCAGCCGTTGGAACATTCCACAGACATCTGTCTCTGTCTGAGTCTGCCTCCCGTGCCTGTTGTTCTCTCGAGCAGGATTATTTAACTTCTCTATTTCACCTCTGCAGGTGATACGCCCCATACATTTCATTGTTCTATTCTCCAAGATTTTAATGAGTGACTTGTAGAATTCAATGCCTCAACATTTGTTTTCTTCTCTGTCCAGGATATACTCTAACTTCATCTAAAACAAAACCACAAAACGATTACTCCACTACCCTCATTTTATGACCAGCTTATGTTGCATTGTCCACGATTCGCTTCCATACAGGGAATAAGCCAGACACAACTTGTAAGTAAGCGCGTATTGTGTGCTTGATTTTTCTACATATAAACTTTGCAACAGAATAAGGCGATTTCTATTTTTAGCCGACGCTGTGGCCTACGTGCAGGACACGCGTTTTACAATTTCCTGACATACAGAGGCCAGGGTTCGAAATCCGCAGCGGAAGATTTGGAAGCAGACTGTCTTGCGTTGATTTCGGTGGTTTGAGCCTCAGTCGTTCAGAAAACAATGACAAACTGTTATTTAAAAAAACCGCCAAAATGCTGGGATTAATTGCGACGTCCTGTAAAGGACACGACACTGAATATTTTTAGCTCACTTTTTCAGAACCAGGGACCGAGATCTTTGGGGGTAAACGATCGCCTACGCCATTTATCATTACAAATTGTGATAATGATGAGAATCCATTGAAACTGTTCTTCTCTCTCCCCCCCCCCCCCCCCCCCACACACACACACATACACACCAAGAGTCACAACCTACAGGTTGCCCTCACATATTATTTCTGAATTGTTAACCGTTTGCGAACGAATATCTCTTCAAGAGCTCTTGTTGCTTGAAAAACATACCTGGTGGGATAACTGACAGCCATCTGGTTGGGCCAGGCTAGATCTTTGTCGACCACCACTTTCCTTTCACTTCCATCTAAACACGACCTCTCAATCCTCTTCGTGCCTTGGTCTGCCCAGAACACAAACCTGAAATAGTATTCAAAGTGATAGTGATAAGTATCTACAGGCTACATGTGACACACACAAAAGCACACACACTCATACACACACTCATACACACATTCATACACACACACACACACACAGGCGCGTTCCCAAGCACACACACATGCTGAGATGGAGAAAGAGAGACACACACACACACACACACAAACACACACACACACATTTGTTCATTAAGTGCATTGTTCGCTGGCGTCGGCCAATATTATTTGCCAGATTTCGCAATCCCGACACATGGAGAAACTTGTGCTGATACTTTTCTGTGCTATGACAAAAGGCAAAAAGCAGTTAAGGATCTTCTCTTGCTGTCTACTTCTACATCTTTTTTTCCGATAAATCATTCCAGTCATCACAATATGTTAGATTTCCTCCTCTCATAATGTGGCGAAACAAATGGTGACTACCTCTTTCTGATGTTTGTGATGAGTTTTCTTTGTCTCTTTCAAAACATTTAGATTACTCAGTTTGGCTGTCCTGGGAATTTTCAGTATTCTTTTGCAAAACCACAACTCTGAGACCTCAAGGGGTGTTTTTGTTTTGTTAACAAACTGTCATGAGTTCACAGCCATATGTTAAAAGTTATCTATTTTTTTTTTTAATATTAAAAAAAAAATATATATTTTTGTTTTCTCCAAAGACAGGGATTTATATCATCATATGTTCTTCATTTTATAAAATGCATCTTTTGCTTGTCCTATTCTATTATTCTTTTCTGTGACAGATTGTTGAGTGCTGTCATCAACCCGGAAAAGGCGGCTGTATTGTGGTGCTCTCTGGACAACAGGATTGTGAGTGCTGATGTCCCAAGCCTCACGATAGATGGTGGAAGCGTCAACAGAGAGAACAAACTGAAGTATCTGGGAATCACATTTGACAGGAGTCTGTCCTTCAAGGACCATGTGGAGACGGTTGTGACAAGATCGCAAAAGGGACTCAATGCACTTAAAACTATGGCTGCAATGGACACAGAGCAGAGAATGCTCTTCACACTATACCAGCACTTGATTCTCTCAGTGATTGATTATGGACTAGGTCTGCTCACTGTCTCAAAGAGTCAGCTGGTGAAATTAGAGCGCATACAGAATGAAGCTATGCAGGTCATTCTGGGATGCACCAGAGACACTCCAGTAGTGTGTATGCGTTACATCCTTGGTCTGCCTACTGTTGCTGGTAGGCACAAGGTGATGCAGGTGAAGGAATACCTCAGAGTAGCTGCAGACACAGATCACCCGTTGCATGAGGCGCTGGACGTAGTTAAGGGTCAGAGACTGATAAGAGGGAAATCATGGATGGCTCAGGCGGAGGATACGATCAGACAAGTGTGCCCCTTGGAGAAAATCAGGCGAGGAGAGGAGTGGGTTAGAGTGCCAGCCGTGCAGTCAGACTTGTGCAGAGTTATAATCACATTGAGCAGGAAAATTCTTGCCCGGGTGATGTGATTATCTACACGGATGGGTCGGTGTTGAGTGGTAGGAGAAGTGCCTGGGGGTTCTTGGCAAAAACTAATGGTCGGCGTTTGGTGCAGGAGAGCCTGGCGTATGATGACACTACATCTAGCTTAAGAATGGAGGTGGAGGCGGTCAGTGCAGCTTTCCGCTGGATAGAAAACACGATACATACACATATTGTGATTGTAACTGACTCAGAAAGCATGCTGAGAAGGGTGAGAACAGACAAGCTTCGTGCAGAGTGGCTTGCTTCGCTTCGGAGGTTAAGGGTAGCAAGCATCACCTGGATCTTTTCTCCTGGGCATGCCGGTGTGCTGGGGAATGAACAGGCCGACAGATTGGCTGGCTCGGAAAAACTTGGTGTAGTATTGATGCATGACAAGGCAGATGTGGTTGCGGCCTTGTGGGAGCACGTGTACACCTCGGAGGAGCAAATGGATCACCATGGTCTGGTTAGAATGAGGCAGCGAGGAGTGACGAGGGGATCTGGCCGACGCTCGACGCTCAGAGGAAAGGCGAGACGGACATATAATCAGATTGCTACTGGAACTATTAGTGTTGGAACTCTTCGCTGGTTGCTGAGGATGGGGACGGAGCGATTATGGGAATGTCCCGAATGCTGTGATGTCGGTTCCTAAATCAATCAATCAATCAATCAATTGTTCATCTGGTGTGTCTTGACGCTTGAATGAGTGTACTTGCCTCAAATGAATACCATTGTGCTTTTATACAGGATCCGTTGCTTGAATACCACCATTACCCCTGTCTTCCTATATGTTCAGTCAGAGCAAAATCGTTTTACTTTCTACATTAGTGTCTGTTGTTCCTTCTCTTCTGACTTATTACTATCAAGACAGTGTCATCGGCGTAAAGTCTATTGTTTATATTATGACCATAAACAGGGAATCCTGGCGCATGTTCTGTAGATCTCATTATCCATCTATCCATCATGTGTCATGCCGATAAGCGTGGGCGGTCATGTTTTGCCATCTCACTCGATCACCAGAGTCGTGGATCAGCTCCGTGTTCCTGTCTCGACCACGCCACGTGGCCAAGCCATCCAGGTATTTACTTCTCGGTCTTCCCCTTGGTCTCTTCCCTTCGATCTTGCCAGTTGTCACCAAGTTCTCCAATTCATTTCTTCTCATAATATGCCCAAAAATTTTGACTGTCTGCGTCTAATGACTTTAATCAGTTTACGAACTTCATTTGTTTCTTGAAGGACTTGTTCATTGGTTTTTCTGTCTGTCCATAGTATTCTTTGCATTTTCCTCAGAAACCATATTTCCGCAGCCATCAAATGTTTTTCAGCTTGACTGCTCATTGTCCACGCTTCACATCCATACAAAAGTATAGGTTCTATGTAGCACTTCAACACTCTTTTTCTCGTTTAAATTGATATCTTTTCATTGGTCAGTATGTTTTTCATCCTGCAAAAGGCTACCTTAGAAATGGCAATTCTTGTTCTAATCTCTTCATGGCATCTACTATCAGATGTTATGACTGTTCCGAAATAACTGTCAAAAAACTGTCATTTACTGCCAATATAGTACCTTGCGGTGTATGGTAGAGGGGTCTTTGAGCCTGGGGAATTAAGGCCGCCTGGCTAGTGCAGTCGCCGCGAACTGTACAGGTAAGGATTTTCTTTTTGCCCCCGACAGAAAAAATCCCACACCTTACCGAGGGATCGAACCCGGGTCTCCCCTTCCGAAATAACATGCTTAAGAATATGCCCATTTACTCGTATATTACATTGTGGTATTTCCTTCTTCCTAGTGACGACCATAATCTGTATCTTCTTACTATTAAATTCTAACCCTAGTTGCTCACTGTGTGCAACAACCGCATCTACTAAATGTTGCAGGTCCTGTTCATTGTCTGCAATCAAGAGTGTATCATCTGCATATCTAATGTTATTGATGTATCGACCCCCAATGTTGATTACTTCCATATCTTCTATATTTCTGAAAATATTTTCAATGTACAGAGAGAAAAGTTCTGGAGACATTATACATCCCTGTCTCACACCTCTTTTAATGGGCTGATATTGACCTACATAATTATCAATTCTGATGGCAGCTTGTTATTTCCAATATATATTGTTTACAAGTCTAAGGACTTTTCCACCAATTTGTAGATCTTCAAGCATCCTTATCATGTCGACATATCTCATTTTATCGAAAGCCTTCGTGTAGTAAATAAAGCAATGATATAGATCTTTGTTTACTTCTATAGAACGTTCAATTACGGTTCTCAGCATATACACATCATTTACTGTACCCTTGCCTTATTCAAACCCACATTGTTCTTCTACTATTTCGGGTTGTATTTCATTATATGCTTACTGTATTATGAACACAGACCTATGGACAGTACACATTCGTTTCTGATTTCTTTATTGGTTGAATTGTGCATAAGAGAAATGTTTATTCATATAGCTACTGTTTGCTGCCAATATATATGATTTAATAATCGCAGATCTGTGTCATTAATGTTTACTTGTTCAAGTAGTTTCATTAATTCCTCATGTTTGCTGCCAATATATATGATTTAATAATCGCAGATCTGTGTCATTAATGTTTACTTGTTCAAGTAGTTTCATTAATTCCTCATGTTTGCTGCCAATATATATTATTTAATAATCGCAGATCTGTGTCCATTAATGTTTACTTGTTCAAGTAGTTTCATTAATTCCTCATGTTTGCTGCCAATATATATTATTTAATAATCGCAGATCTTTGCCATTAATGTTTACTTGTTCAA